>OY728166.1:819158108-819670608 GCA_963277665.1 Viscum album
GGACACACATGGAACTTATGAAAAAACCAAATTTCACCAATTAATATTAACCTAAAAATAGCCACCAAAATTGTTTATAATCAATCCTAATATTTTATAAAGTATTACTACATTAAAAAAATGTTTTTTTACAGATTTTAGAATCATTTTAAACCTTATCAATATTGTATAACCCCATGTAAATATTTTTTACCATAACAATGGTAAATAATTTATATTGATTTTACTATTCATTTTGGTAAAAATTTATGTTCCCAATATCTGATAAAAGAATATATATTAAAAATAAGTAATCATTATTTACAAATTCAATTAAGATATATGGATGTATCTAATTTAAAATAACACCCATAGATGGGATGAAAATGTGGGTTACAAAAGAGAAAATTATCCTAAGTATAGTTAGTTTTAATATCAATATTCAATATGAAATATATTATAATTACCAAAGTTAGTTAAATAGTAATATTATTGAATTAATTTTTTTAAAACAAATTTAAATATAATTTATCCATGGAAATTATTCAAACAAAATGATAATTTTCAATAATGATCGGTATTTTCTAATATTTATCAAAAAAGGAATCATTTCATAACAATCACAAAAATTAAACATAATATAATTTTGATAAAATTATTTTAAAATTTTTGTTAATTTGTTAAAATAAATCTTCAATGTGATAAAAATAGAAATTTTAAATTAGGTTTGAAAAGCGCGTCTAAACCATTTTTTTAGAAAATCAAATTTTTTCAAAAATTATTTCTTTTTAGTTATTATTATTCTTATTATATATATAATCAATAGATAAGAATAACTTTCATATTTTAGTTATTACTATACATAATTCCCATTTTTTCTATATTATAATGATATAATATATTATGTTTCATTTAGGCTCAGGTGTGTGTGTTCCTCAAGCTATTGAATAAATTAAATTTACTGAAAAAATATTTTCTATGATGATTAAGCTCATTATTTAATACTATATATATTCTATTCAATAAAATTTTCTTAATTTAAAATTATGTGTTGTAACATTTTACCCATATTCAATAAATTATGTCTTCGTAATTTAAACATGATCTTAGTAATCAAGGGTTTCACATTTGGATATACCATTAAAAACCCATCATCATAAAAGTGATTTCAAATAATACTTTTGAAAAGGTGGAAATGTTGATACTAATTTCATTAGTAATTACACATGACTATTTTCTCTTGTATTATAACATTGGTGAAATGTTAATATATATACATGGAAGAAAATCATAAATAATTACAAAGAGTGATAGAGGGCATTGATCCCATGAAAGTGAATAATAAATACAATGTTAGGGACCAAAACACCACAAATCTATGAATAATTAAAATAAAATTTGATTAATAAGATATGTAACATGCCTAAATTCTAAAATAATGAATTTATATTTCATAGTGTATGCGACAAAAATAGCATGCCTAAATAACCCATAAAATATATTTCTTTTAATATAATCTCATAAATATTGTGTGAAACATGGAACACCGAGTCTAAATAAAATGTAATATAGTATTCCATTAAAAAATATATTTTAAATTTGTTGTTAAAATTTATAAAAACTAAAATTTTAAAATCTATTTAATCTAATTTTCCAAACTAAAGTAAAGTTAATTTAAAATAAAATAGAAATACATTATGTGAAATTGAATATTTTATAAACAAGGTTTAGTCACTCTTCCTGCACATAAATAAAAATTAATTTTTTCTATATATAGAAACTATATGAGTAAAAATATTTTAATTTTATGAATCTAAATATAAAAATAATCATAGGTTGAATTATTTGGATTATTTTTAAATTTTTTATTTTTTATTTAATTGTAGAAAATACTTACTGCTAATTAAAAACTGAAATTTATTTTATATTTTTTAAAGGTTAAATTATATTTTTAATTGGTCTCAAAGAAAAATTAGTACAATTATAGATCCCTTAATAAAATTTATTTCATTAGAATTATTTTTATAATGAATTTTGGTATAAAATCCTAGACTGAATTTAAAAACAAATTCATAAAAACCCCCTTTCTATCCACAAATTTAGGATAATTTAAATAGAACATCTACAGTTATTTGAATTTAATATGAAAAAATTGTTTCAATATTTGTAACATGACTATTTATAATTTATAATAAGGATAAAATAATTTTTGACAAAAATTTATATTGAAAATAGTTAATCATAATTACAGTTTTTAAGGTAAAAACATATTTACCAGGGGTTAAACTAAGATGAAACTAGTTAGAAATGACTAACAAACTTATCAAAAACCCAATGGATGGATATATTATGAATTAATATGGTCTAGTTTCATAGAACAACCATTTTGGATGTAACATCCTATTAGTGTTTTGAGGCATTCCTAAACCCCTCTTTTTGAGCTTCCATTGGTTGGGTTTTAATTTCAGTTAAATTAGGTGAAATTATAAATATTTTGGAATTTTATATTCTACTACATGGTTAGAATATTGTTGGAGCATGGTTTTCAAACCCATGCACCATGCTATATCAAAAAGGAATATTTTGGATTGTAAGCTCATCAAGGCCAATGCATGGTTTATCAAATCGTACACCAAATCTAGAGAAACAATGTGGACCATTTATAAGAGGTAGATGAATTGCACATTGTTTTCATAAACCATGTTTCTATGCCTAGGAAACTGTATGATGTTGTTATTAATTAATTTTATTTTTTATTAAAATTCCAAAACTACACATTTGGGTCCTGGATAGACCACCTTTGACCGAAATCATTTTATCCCATCTTTAGAGATCCAAAAATTGTGTTTTCCTGTATATACCACCAATAAGAGAACTAAATAATGAGGAATGACTTTCTATCATTTCACATTTAGTTTCCTAGTCCTAGTCTCATTTCCCCACAGTCTCTATTCTTCTATCCAGGGATTCTTAGATCCCCATATTTAGTTATGGATATAATATCCTCTGTTTTCGGATCATAAACCTATGTTTTATTCCCATTTTAATGATCATATTTTTTCATGTAAAAGTCTTGATTATGGTATGGTATTGTTTGATCAATTTATTTTAGTAGGTGGTACCATTATGATTCCCAATTCAAATTAACCCTAAATTTCATTGTTTTATTTCAATAGTTTTAATTAAATAAAATTTATATGTCTGAATAAATTTCATTAAATGGATTGACTAAAAACCCAATTCAATTGAATTGAGGTTTTTGGAAGAAAATAAGTGTTTAGCATAACTTTTGAAAGCCCACAATTCCATTGAATTAGGCTATGTTTCTAAAAAAATTAATTTTAATTTTTAAAATAAAATTCTGGATTTTCTGGGAAGTGTTTTAATCAAATTATTGAATTTGATTTTAGAAATGGGTATTATGGGAAATTTTGGAAAAATCCCAATTCCATTTAATTGGGGGGATGTTATGAAATTTATGGTCATTTTAAAAAAATTATTTAATTTATGTAATTGGATTGTGAAATTTTATGAATTAGTGTAAAATACCTACTTCAGAAAATTTATTAAAACGGTTATGAGGGAAATCCTTAGGGATTCAACTTTGTGAAAACTCGTGTTTTTGACTAAAATAATATTTTAATTTTTAATATAAAATTGGAATATTTGAAATTGAGAATAGGATTTAATTTTATTTAAAGTAATCTTGAATTAAATGTCCCAAGTTTGTTTTGTACTTGATCACATACAAGCCATAAGTAATTATTGATTTATTTTTGGGAGGAACATTATAACTTAAAATGTCCAAAAAAATCTTATTAGCACATCACATTTGTTTTTCAATGGTGAAGATTCCACTTTTCCATAGACATATAGGGGCATATGTACATATCTTCCATTTCACAATGTTTGGTCCCTATATCCTAGAACTATAATATCTATTTAAAACGTGGCCAGGTTCCTCTTTTTTTATTTAATTTTTATATATTTCATTCTTGTAATTAGTTTTACATCCCTTGTGAATATATATAAACTATTTTATATTAAAATGATTATTTAATCCATTTGTGAAAAGTTCCCTTTTTTAAAGAGTCCTTTGATTAATGATAAATTTAATTGATTAAAATTTATTTCCATTATTTAAAATATGAAGCAATATTTTGTATATTGATTTTCAATTTTGAATCACAAATCATGATTTGTTTCAATATTCTCTTTAAATGTAAAACCTGTTTATTTAAAAATTTAAATCATTTTCATGGTTATTTTAATATTTGAATATGATATGTTATCTTTTTTTGAAATACTAATGGAATTTCGATCACACCCTACTTGTTCCTTTGGGTGTTTGTTGATTATCTCCTTCCAAGTTTGAGTAAGGGAAATGGATCACATTGAGGTGGTTATAGTGGTTAGCCTATAAACATGGTGAGTATCTTATGTGTTGGGAATTGGGAAATTTTCTTATTTTATGGTTCTTGCTTGTAGTACATGGGATTATTTATTCCTTTTTAACTTCAGGTACAATACTCCCCGTGTATTTTACTTTGATATGAATACTGACATGTTTCTTTTTCATTAACATTGTATGTGTAAAATCATTACCACATTCATTTTTTATGACACAAGATTATAGACTGTGACCCATGGGGATCGATAATTCCCTTCAGGCTAGGTTAAGACCAGCTTAGTTATCTGGTTACTAGGGTACCTATACTGGTTCGTGACCAAGTTGTATTAGATTGAAGTTGAGGTTTTTTCTTGATGGAAGTATGGAGTTGTTAAATCATGTCGGGACATAAGAGGTAGTTTCTATTTAGTGACTATCTATATCTCACTATAAAAAACCATAAGTCAATACGGTTGATTAGGTAAATAATTATTTTATATTAGTTCTAGTATTTTACCTGTTTTTATTTGGATATAGTGAAATCTAAATCATGTTGTTTTGTATATAAGGATTAATTTCATTTTTTTCTCTGCTTTAGCTTTAATAATAATTATTCTTTGTTTCCTATTAATGTTTTATAAATCATGCTTCTGAGAAGATGTGTGAATCATATCCAATAGGAGTCTACTTTTGAACCTCCATTATTTGATCCAATTGTATATCTAAATATGGTTGAGGTGGTCATGTGAATTATCAAATATCTCAGACAAGCACCACCTTTAGGTCCTATTTAGACTCCAACTATGGAACACTTGGGGTACGTTCTCAAAAAAAAATCACACGAGTTTCTTCTCCAGAATCCAAAACTATTAATAGTTTTTAATGATCCACAAGAGTTTGAGGAGAGGTTTAGTAGAATGAATCACGTGATTGGGTTCTTGGACACACCCAATGAAATAAAATTGATGTGTGACAACTTTTTAAGAAATGACTAAGCAGGTGACTGTGGGAAATTATGGTAACAATGAAGAAGCATGATGGAATAGAGTGGAAACAATTCATGGTTTTCATCACCAATCGGTTCTATTTAAAATCGATGTTTTTGGCTAAATCTACTGAGCTTTTCAAACATAAGTATAATGATAGGACCAAGAGAGATTATGAAAAGTTTTTATTCAATATTGATCATTTCTGAACTAAGATGGTTTCTATTGAGATAATAAATGGTCAACGGTTTTTTTGAATTTTTCTGGATATTATTTCTTAGGTTTTCTAATTGAATATCCCTTCTTATGACAATTTTATGGATATATTTCATTTGGTATAAATAGTCTGGGTTGGAATGTTACAGTTATTGAGAGTTTCTTTATCTCCAAGTGTAAGTTTTAGTTCCTTCAAGTGAAAGCAGAAGTGTGATGATTCTCTTACATTTTATCTATATCAGAATCATTCTAAACCTCCTGAAGTACTAGGAAGGGGTTTATTGATTTTCTAAGAGATTGGAAATCCAATACATTCAAAGAGGGATTTAACTGAGGAACCTAAGAACTATGGCTCCTGTAAAAGTTTTTGGAACATATAGTGACTTATAAAAATTTATTCCACAACACATAGTGAAATAAGATCATAACCTACTCCTATAACTGTAGGGATATCAGATTCTTCATGTGTAAAAGGGTTCTAACCACATGCATTTGGAATGATATTTCTTCACATAGTGGAAGGGTATCCAGAGAAATCATATATAGGTCAAGTGACATTGAGAGGTTGTTTCATTCTATCTTAATCATTAGTGATGGCTCTTTTTGATACTAGTGCATATCATTCATTTATTTCCACACATGTTGTTAATCTATTTAATATTTCTATGGAGAATTTTT
The DNA here is from genome assembly GCA_963277665.1 of Viscum album. Taxonomy (NCBI): domain Eukaryota; kingdom Viridiplantae; phylum Streptophyta; class Magnoliopsida; order Santalales; family Viscaceae; genus Viscum; species Viscum album. Next base: position 819,164,358 of record OY728166.1, read on the forward strand.
CTTGTGAAATAGATAATACTACACCCCTTAGTACGAATATAGAGTGGGGTCTCTATAGTCATACATGTGTCTTATCTCTATCAAATGTCCTAATTTGTTGGAGTTTTATAGTTCCCTGCATGAAAACACTTGATGTCATATTTTGTATGAATTTGATCTTTACTAATAACATGTGTAATTATTTGTATCTTTGATGAGTCTACTTCACTACAACCAGTGGTCTATTTCGTTTTTTCATAGAGAATAGGGCCCAAGGTCGATATTGTCCCTAACATAATATTTAGAGTTGGGAAAGTAATGGAGGTGTTTTCCTTTGATCTGAAGTATTAATATTTGACCGGTGTTCTCCCTCTGATCATTATAAATTAACCTGACATGTTTCCTTCTGAATTCATTAGGTTTCCACTGGTATGGGAGGTTGAATATTCCATTCACCTAAATCCATGTATTCCAATTTTATCTATACCCTCATAAAGATGGTTTCATATAAAATGAATGATTTAAAATACAATTTTGATGATCTTATTTATAATGGATTAATATGCCTATGTCTATCACCATGGATGACACTAGATATCTTTTCTATGAAGTATAATGGTTCAGTTCTCCTATGTGTAGATTACCTAAATCTCAATAGAGTGATGTTAAAGAATATGTATTCATTTCCTTTGATTGATGAACTATTTTATCAGTTAAAGGGAATGATGTGGTTCTAAAATATAAACCTTCATTCTGGTTTCCAATAGTGGAGGATAAAATAATCTAATATTCAGAAAACCTCCTTTCAGAGTAATTATGAACACTATGAGTACCTTTATATTCTGTTAGATCTATTCGATTCTTCTAGAGTCTTTATGGATTTTATAAACAATAGTTTCCAGAAGTATCATGATACTTCCATGGTTGTCTTTTTGAATGAAATCCTTATTTAAACTATGTCTGCATTGGATCATGTGCATCATATAATCAGAGTTCTATGTTTGTTGAGAAATCACTAACATTATTAAATGCATGTGAAATTTAATTTCTATATTAAGAATTTAAATTCTTGGTAAACATGGTGTCAATAAATGGAATATCTATTGATCATAATAAGTTGAAGGCAATCATGACTTGGGAGAAACAATGAAAGATTTATTTAGATTTGGATATTATTTGTTTTAGGAAGATATTATTTTCGGGTTTTTATTAACTTATTTACATTATATTCTATGAAGACAACTCTAATTTGGAATGGGAAAATGTTTTCTCAGAATGATAAATGTTATATTTATTTTTTGGATCTGAAACGTATTTTGAAAACTTCATTGGTGTTGACTCCTCTAGAGGTCAGGTAAGGTTATGTGGTCTTCAATGATGTATCCGGTTCAGTATTGGGATGCGTTCTTATATAGGGTGACCATGTCATTTCCTACATATCTCATTATCTTAGAACACGTGAGATGAATTATCTGACCCTTGACATAGAACATACAACTGGGATTCATGAACTTATGAATTGGGGGGATTACCATTATGTGGAATTGTGTACCATGATTTCATACCACTAGTTCGTGAATTATATCTTCTGTTAAAATTAATCAAATCTCCACCACATACATTGGGTGGAATACATATAGTTTTTTGTTTCCAACATCACCTATAACCTTGTAAAATGGAATTCTATTACAGATTCTTTATGTAGGAAACATCCGACCTAGGATGTAAATGAATAATTAGGATAGTGTAACCCGATGGCTCACATTTCACAATGGCATAATATAGTATAAGAATCTTGGTCTGATGATTTATTGGTTATTTTTCAGTTGAAATTCCCTCTTCTAGAATTGATTCCTCAGGAAAAACAATTTAATGATGATTTTCATACAATTAGAGACTCTTTTTTGGTGGGGATATAGTTTCCTAGTTGTTTTTCTCTAAATAGGGAATTCAATTATATCTGAATAGTTTTTTATTATTATTTGGGTAAGGATGGTTACGATGGTGAATTAATGTTGTTCCTAGTGCGAACATAACCCAGGAACCACAAAGATGATCTATGACCTGCAACAATATTAATGGTGGCCATGTATTAGTTGAGGAATTGAAGAGTTTGTCTCTTATTTCAATACATGCCTATAGTTGAAGTTAGAGAACCATAAGACATTGGGTTTTATTTTTCCACTTCCAGTCTGTAATTGAATGTGGGATGATATCTTAATTGATTTTTTTGGGTTTCCACATATCCAAAGTAATTAGAATGAAATATGTGTTTTGATCGATATGATTGCAATATCATCTCACTTATTACATATTCGTGATATAACCAATACTGAGGAGTTAGGAAATCTCAATGTGAGAAATATTTTTCATAACAATAGAGTTTCTTTGGTATGGTTTCTTATAGGGATCCCCAATTCACTTCTCCTTATAGGAGAGGCCTTAAAGAGGTTCTCAGATCTGACATCTATTTTCTGATGACATACCATACATAGTCAGATGGCAAGACTGATTGAGATATTCATATTCATTTGGATATTCATCGCGCTTGTGTTCTCAACTTTTTTAGTGATTGAGATGGTCATTTTCAGGATGGTTTATATTTTTTATTAAAATAGTTACTATTATGTGATCATAATTGCATATTTTGAGGTCTAGTATGGAGAGCCTTGTAAATCCAAGTTATTTTGGTTTTGAGATTTGTGAAATATACTATGTTTTACAGTGTTAGGCATAGAGGAAAACATTAAAGATTTTGTTTATTTGTTACATAATTTTTATGGCACATAGTGGATATAAATTTTATTATGATCTTTAATATATTCCTTTTGAGTTTTTTGTTTTTTACTATGTGTTCTTGCACGTTTCACCCATGTTGGGTAATTAATGGATTATGAGTCGTGGGTATCTTCCCACACATTTTGTGGGACCTTTCTTGGATGTTGATAATGTGGAAAATGTTTAATATTATTTAGTGCTTCCAATTAAGCTGATGTCGAAACATAACGGCTTCCATGTATCTCATCTATGTATATATTTATCTGATCCATTTCACTTTTTGAGCTTGCATGAAATTGAAGTTGAACATAATTTATCCATGATTGATCGAACAATTATGATATTATACTCTAAAAAAGGTACATAAATAGAGGAATATTCATTTTGTGTTTGTGTTATGGCATCATGGTTTTGATAATCATGATATATGAGAGTGGGTGGAAATGATGAGGGAGCAGTGATATAATCTTTTGGACATGGAAGCTTCATCTTGGATTTATGGGGATAGATGTAATATACTTTTACTATTTTAAGGTATTCTTAAAACAATATATTTGATCTTTATTCTATGGAAAATCGTTTCTGGTTAAATTTCATGAAATTTTGAAAATTTTGGATGTTTTTGGGATACTGCATAGTTCACACATGACTGGAACATGGTTTTCCTAACCATGCACCCTGCTATTGTAGTATGAAAACATTTGGATAATGGATTCTCAATGATAAAAAACAATTTAGAAAATCCTGAATCCTTTCTAGAGAAACCATGTACCCAATTTATAATAGATAAATGAATTGCACAAAAATTAACTAAACTATGCACCTCTGCCTAGGAAACCATGCTGAGAGGATTTTCATTAATACAATTTTGGAATAAAAATTTGTGAACCCCCATTTATGTACTTTACGGATCTCATTCAAAAAAGTCTTTTTCTATAATTCTTATAGCTCCCAAGATGTATTTTTTGTCCCCCAAACCACTCCCATATGTGATCTGAAGCTTGGGTAATGACCATTGATCTTCTTTTGGTTAGTTTCCTCATCAAAATCTCATTTTCCTGCACTCTCTATCCTTCCCTATAGGATTTCATTTACCCCCATATTGACTTACTAATATAATACCTTATTTTTTGGGATCATACACCTAGTTCTGATTTATGTTTTCATGATCCTCGTTCACCATGGAAAAATCCCAATTAGGGTTTGATAATGTGATATCCATTGATTTTGAGTGTTGGTTCAATTATAATTACCAATTAATATTAACCATAAATTACACTGTTTGATTTCAGTAGTTTAAAATTAATAAAATTTATTGGTTTTTATTAAATTTCATTCAATAATTTTATGGTAACCCCAATTCCATTAAATGGGTTTTTGGGAAAAAGGGGGTTTTGGCATGATATTTTTAAACCCCCCAATTCCATTGAATTGTGTTATGTTTTTATGAATTTATTGTAATTTAATTTGGTTAATTTAAATTGTGTATTTGATGTATAGTTTTTCAATTAATTTTTTTAATTTTATTGTTCAAATCATATTGATGGGATATTTTGGAAAACCAAATTTCATTGAATTGGGGATTTTTTATGAAATTTATGGGAATTGTATAAGAAAATAAAATTATTGAATTTAATTTGTGAAGGGGATTTCTAAATTGCATGAATTGGATTCAAATACCTATTTGTGAAAATGTATTATAAATTGTTATGATGGAAACAAGGTTTAATTTGTGTGAAAATGTATATTTCTGATATAATGATCATTATATTTTTTAAAGGGAATGTTTTCATATTTGAAGTAAAGAATGTGATTTAATTGTATTTTAATTAGTCTTAAAATAAATTCCCCATCATTGTTTTTTACAGGAACACACGAAAACCATATGTAGTTTGTGAGTTTTTTTGGGTGGCACTATAGGATTACAATGTTCTAAAACATCATATCAGCTCATCAAATCCCTTAAGAGTTGGTGATGAGTCCCATTTACCTTAGGCTCAAAGGGGTGTTTGTAAATCTTTCCCACTCTATTGTTCCAGGTCCCTATTTCATGGAAATATTGTACCGATTTGGAAAATTACCATGTGTAATGCTTGTTCTTATTTAATTAGTATATGATACATTGATGTAAACTATTTTTCATTCGTTGTGAATTTGAATTATATATTTATTATAAAAGTGTTTATTTAAACCATTAGAGAATAGATATTTTTTATAAAGAACCCTTTGATTAAAGACAAATTCCATAATTGAAATTTATTTCCATCATATGAAAAGTGAATTATGAATTGCTAATGTATTTTCCATATTTTGAATCATAAATCTTGATTTTTTTAAAAAAAATTATGAAATTAAAATCTAGTTTATTTGAAAATTGAAGGTACTTTTTTGGTTAATATGATATTGGAATATGTTATGGAGTAATTTAGTTCAATTAAAATGGGATTTTCAACACTTCCTTAGTGTGATTATGGGTGTTTTTATATTTTCTCAATTTAGTTTTGAGCATGGGAAATGGATCACATAGTGGTTGTTGTAGCTATTGAAGTACATGCTTTGTGAGTTTCTTATGAGTAGGGAATCAGATAGTTTTCCTATTTTTGGTACATTGGTGTATTACTTGTGATTTTTTACACCCATATGAATTAAATTATATTACCCCGAGTGGATCTCTATATGATATTCATACTTTATTTTTTCATTTTCATCTGCATTGTTAGAGTCAAATTCATTCCAACTATCAATTTTTATGTTGATAGGTGTTCGTAAGTGAAAAGTGGGGATCATGAATACTCTTATGGATATCTTAAGACTATATAAGATATAAGGTATTGTGGGTACCTAGGTTGGTTCATTATATTAGAGTCATTAGTAACGATAAAATATTAAGTATCGTTGAATCTTTTCATCCAATTAAACGTGTGTCACTCACCTCACTTATAAAATTTCACCACATATCATCTCCACTTCACAACCTTAAACCCTATTTTAAGTCAAAGTCCTAGAAAACTAAATTCCCAACTAAACTTATATAATCTAGAGGCCTTTTTGGATTTAAAATAACATAAAATGAAATTTGCAGCAAACCTATGGAGGATACCTAAAAAATAAGAAACATTCTTCATCGAGCATTTTTATTTTTTTCATTATCCACATCATTCAGTTATTATTGAACCAAGATGATAATATTCATAATTATATTTTCTATACTATTACAAACTTATTTTATGGTAATGAACAGCAACTATATCTATATCAATCAAATGGGTTACAAAATTATCATTCATGTGCTTGACGGACTATCACCTCATTAACCTATGTTATTCATTTTACTATGACAATCTATAACGATTCGTTATGATGATGGATATAAAGTATATATATATATATATATTATCTATAAAATAAATACAACTATGAATTTATGATATCTTATTTAGATTTTTAAATTCCATTCCACATGCTATATATTAACATTGCTCGTGTGTCTAACGAACTACCACCTCATGATGTGATGAGATTTTCTTCCCTAATGATTTAGATAGATGGTGATAATGATTATGTTAACTAAAATATGATATATAAATGGAATTATATATATTTATGACATATTTATCTTTATTAAAATATAATATATCATTTTATTTCATACACTGGAATATGTTAATGTCACTCATGTACATCTGGACAATAACCATCACGAATTGATGTTCCACTCACATCATAACCAACCAAACATATGGTATATATAAGTATATTTAATGAAATAATATTTTATATATTATATTATTTTCCTTATAGAAATAAAAAATATTAGTTAACCCATTTTTATAAAGATTATTGAAAAATTTATACATTTCTTATTCGTAGATTAAAATTATCGTCTCCATGATTGTACATTATTTAATTTTTCATAATAATATTTTATGAATTATTTTTAAAGTAAAATTTATGTATAAGTATTATAATTTGGATATTATTATTATTATTATTCAGATGATATAACTATATAATATGTGCCAAAACTGAATCTTTCATCAAAAAACTTGCTTGAGAAAACAATGAAATTATCACCCGAGAAAATGAAAATATTGAAAGGATATTAATTTATTGGTGATAAGATGTTAAAAAGTATAGTATATGAAGTTATATATATTAATATGGATATATTATAGGTTAATAAATTGTTTAAATCCATTGTACCGGCTTTTAAAGAATGATCATCCAAAATGAAGCATGTGGTAATGTACATCATCTCAATTCTTCTGCATTGAGGAATATTGTAATGTAATGAACATAATTTTTTTATATTGTGTGTATAATTTTCCATTTAAAATTAAAAAAATAAATTTTTAATAATTAATTTTATTTTATGTTTCAATTTTAATTATTCCATCCATGTTGATTTGACATTAATATTAACATGTGGTAAATAATTTCATAACTGAATTTATTTTCATTAGATTATATTACATCTTTTTCACATTTATATTATAATGTTATGTGTGTAATTACATTTAATTATATTATTTATTATTTAAAAATTAATTATATGGATTTATAGGTGATACATATAATAGATTCTTTTATTAATTCTCATATAAATGTTATGGAAATTTTATGTTTTTATTCCACAGTCTCATTATAATCAAGATTTCTTATTATTGAATTCAATTTAAAGGAGAATATTTGGTTATATTATTATAAACTAATTTAATTTTATTATCTTTTGAATATTTATTATATTTTAAGTAATAGTATAATTATTCCACTCATTAGTACTAAAACTAATTGAGAATTTTTTACATAATCCGACTTCATTACCTTCATTGGCTCGAAATCAGTTTTATTTTAAATTAATTTTTTCTAAAAAAGTTTTTAGAAGTGTTTTTAATATTTTAAAAATGAAAAATTAATTACATTTTCAAACAATTTTTTTTTCTTAAAAAAATCAATGGAATATTCATATTTTTTTCAAAATTATTCCTATCTTTATTTTTCTAAAATTGTGAATAAGATATTTATTTTAACATGTATGGTAGGATATAAATTCCCAACCATAATGACTAATAATTTTTCTTAAAAAATCTATTATATGTTTCAAAAAATATTTTCACAAAAAAATATTATCAATTTTTTTGTTATATTTTTTAAAATGATTTTCTAAATGAAAAGGATATATTCCTCATGTATATTTGTAATGATAATTTTGTTGTTTTTATATAAATCAATGAAAAAAACTGCTAATTTTACATATATTCCTATAGAAATATATTATTTTGATAGCATCCTTATTCTTCCTATAGATGTTTTATGATTATTGTCACTAAGGAGAGTTTTGACATACACTTAATTCATATATTTTTTAGTCATTAACATTCCCTTTTAATGTTTACATAACTATGAACATTGGTATTTACTTTTCCACTAAATTTCAATCTTATTTATCATGGATATATTTTTTTATAAAAAATATATATAACTTATACATATGATGATCTAAATTTACAGTCATTTTTTATATGAAGAAATATGGATAAATTCGTATAATTTACTCAATAATAATATCTGAGGATAAGGTGAATTATTTATGTATTACACTGATCATTACAAATGTGATGAATTATTTGAAAATGAAACACATCACTATGTCCTAGTTATAAATATTCCCACAGTTCAACCGTAGTATCAGGGGATGAATATATTATCGAGGCTTAGTTAAATGGGATTCCACCACTTAGTTTTAAATACCATTGAGGATAGATCTTGACAGTATAGGTATCATGTTATTGAGAAACACTATATTCAATAATTATTCGTTTTAGTAATTATGAATAAATTTTTATTATAAATGATATTTTCACACTTTTATTATAGCCCGATAAGTTTAATTATAACATTATTGATTAAATAAAATGTATTTTTAGTTATTTAAATTTCTCTTTTTAATATTTATTATCAAATATTTATATTAATTTTATAGATTAAATTTAATATGTTTTAAATATTTACATTTCTATATTGGTTATCATAGTTTAATAATTTAAATGGGATATGTGTTCTGTTACTTACAATTCTATTGTATTGTGATTATTGATTCATAATAGCTTCTATTGTACATAACCAATACTTAGTATTTGAGGTCACCATTATTTTTTACAACCCATTAATCCATATTGTGTATTTTAATGATATGCAATCATATGATATAGAAAATAATTATATTATAGAATTATTTTTGTGATATGTGTATTCAAATGTAATTAATTAATCATGTATGTATCTTGTAAACCATGGTTACTAAACTAATTTATCCTTAAGTATGTGTTCCTTGTATTTTTTTGAATCTATTAAAGAAGGCACTAGACCTAGGATAATGGGGATGGGGTTGCTACAGTTTCTATTAGAGGATGTTTAGTTGAAACCATGAAAACTATATTTAAGAAATCATAGATAAGGGAAGATAACCCTTTGATGGACATTCGGTTTATGTTTATAAGAACATCATATGGAGATGATTAGGTAGGATTTACATGGGGTTTACTAGAAATATATCTATATCAACATAATACTAGTGGACGTGATTATACAAAAATGTTACACTATGTTAATAAATCTCAAAAGGGCAGATTGGTATAAACCCGATCATCACCTGGTGTATGAAAACAAGATATACAGTACAGCAGGTTTGACACTACTTGGGGATATTCTTAAGATAAATCAGAACATTATTATAAAACATTATGATGGATTTTAATAGATCATGATAGTGTATGAACATGGTAAAACCTATGTTCTATTAGTCTGAATATAATTCGCCTTAAAAGAATAATAAAATTTTATAAGCACAAAAAATATGAGAATTATGCAATTAATTTTCAAGGTAAATGAAGAGAATGATGGTAAGAAAAAAATAATCATATGGAACCATTTATAGTTTTTTGTACTAAATATGGAGAATCATAGAACAATCCAAGTCAATTACCACTTCTAATGGTTACCCACTATACCAAGGAAGGACCAATGTTTAAATAAAATTGTTGAAGTATTTGTGTATTAGGATTCAAGAATAAAACAATAGAATTATTTTAAAATATTGTATTCTGGTATAGGGGACATGAAACATCTAAGGATTGTATTATCTTTATGAAGGTCATGTGTATTTATTAAATTCAAAGCCTTGGAATCCATCATGGGTAATTTGTTTAAGGCTAATCATAAGGGAAAAGTATCAAACACCCCATTTAAAAAATCTATGGTATGAATTTTTTAATACTAAGGACATTTTATAGAAATTATTGATAATATACCTTTTAGTGGAAAAGTAATTTTAGGAATAATGCCTTTAAATTTTGAAATGTATTTATATACCTTATGATTAATATAAACAATAATGACATCATAATAATAGTCAAATATTATTATTATTAAACATTATATAAATAATTTTATTGATAATAATAGTAGAATATTTTTTTAGTGATTAATTTTTTCATGTTTTTTAGTCATATATTTTTTAATAATGTTATTTGTATTATATTAATACAGTTTTGAAAAAGGAAAAACTATATGTTGGGTGAAAAACTGGTGCTTCTCGCAAGGCCATGGGGTTTGATCACATGACCAAAGGATGATAAGTGTTTAACATCTCACATTGGCCTATGTGAGGTCCAGGTTAATATGTCATTATTTTTTGTTAAATGCTTTAATGAGTTAATATTATTTTTATTAAAGTGGAATTAACGTTTATATATAAATATTAATGTATAATATTATATTACTAGTTCTAAATGTGTTTTATTTGAAAAAAAAATTAGGGATACATGGAAGTAATTGTCACTCTTTAATTGATCTTATGATATATTGACAGTGAATTTTTATGATTAAGTCATTCAATATTCATTTTTTTCATTTCACAACGTAATATTGGCGTATTAAATTAATATAAGAACCACAAAAGGATGATATTGAGGTTTTCAAATATAAATGTAAAAATTTTTTATATTTTCTTATATTATTAGACCAAAAAAATAATAAACATTAGGAAAAGGATCGTGGAAAAATTTTATTATTAAATACATATCCTCTAAATCTCATAGTATTTTAAATTATTTCATATTTATAGGTTTTGTACCCTTAACATTCAATTGACCAAACACATTTTTATGTTCGTTGACCTCAATCACTACGTACAATTATTTATGCTTGTCTTTAATTCCCATATATTAACTTAAAAGAAATGTTCTCTTTTATACAAACCTGGTTATGTGTTATTCCATAAGACCTTGGTAATTCTCTTTATCTAATATTATGAGGATGTTTTATTACCTATTTTTATGATGTGGGGTTTCAACACAATAATTTTCAAATATCAAACCCTTAACTACCATGATCATGTTTAAAATTAATAGATAAAATTTATATATATTTGGTGAGTATAAACCATCTATATCCCTTAGATATAATATTTCCATTGATATCATATGTGAAATACTACATCGAGCATAATGATCTGACAAAATATATTTAATTATATTTTATATAATCGAGAGCATGAAGAACACACAATCCTGAGTCTAAATGAAATGTAATATTATATAAAATTATAAGTTATACGTTAAATTGGTTTTTATGAATAATAAAATCTAAATAATGAATATTATGGTTATCTATTCATTTAATATAATATAATAATCACTTAAATTAAAAGAGAAAATGTTTATAAAAAATAAATTCTTTTTAAAAGATGTTATAATCTCTCTTTGAGAATGTAATTTAAAATTTTGTTTCACCAAATTTAGAAAATTTATTTGATAAAATTAAAAAAAATTGGAATACTAATATAATAATTATCAAAGGGTTAATTATTTTATTTTTCTATAAATATTAATTTTATATAAATATTGAAAATTATTGAATTTAAATTAGAAACTGCATTTCCATTTATATTATTAATCAATTTGAATTAATTTTTATTTGTTTTTAATGTAAAATTTCTCTGTTTACTTATTATATAATATAATTTAGGTAATCGGAATCATTTTCATATTTATTTATAATATAAAACAAGGTAATCTATTGATCTTTTTGTCTATTAAAAAACATGATTCCTTATTGCGTCTGTGAGATTAATTTTAAATTACATTTCTACTATAATGTGAATTGAATTTGAAAATATTGTACCATATTCATAATCATTATAATTTATAATATCAAAAAAGGAAAATTTATTTATTTACCATAATGAATAAAGAAAATAGTAAAAAATATTTAACATAGTTAATTTAAAAACTCATTTACCAGGGATTAAGCAAGAATATAAGTGATAAAAATTACCTAATAACATTGAAACACAAATTTTAAGGACATATGTAAACAATATATAGTATATTGTAGATAATGTACTTTTTTGGATTGATAAAAACATGTGTATGATTGAATAATTTCAATATATTCAAATTGTTCCACTCACCTCACATATAAAAGGCCACCCCATATCCTTTCTAAATGACAACATAAAACCATTATAGAATATAAAATACATCATAAAACATTTGGAAAATTCCATAATATAATCCTAGATGAATTATTTTGGCGATAATGATGTCCTTGGATTTCCTTTTGTGTAGACCTAAGGAGGATACCTGAAGAAGAGATAATGTTCTTCAGTGAGAATTTTAATTTTATCTCATTCTCCATGTACCTAAAATATCACTGAACCAAGATGATATAATAATATCAATTTATTCCATATAATTATATTTTTTGGGTTTTTTTATGGACATATATCCATCCCCAATTCAATCAAATGGGCTTCGTAATTATCATTCATGTGTACGGCGATGTATCGCCTCACAAACCGATGTGATTTGTTTATTAATAACCATATCATATGGTTGGGTAAAATGATGGATATAAATTATATATATAATTTTATTAAATAATTATACATATGTATTCTTTATATCATTTATAAATTTTTATACTCCATTCCTTATGAGATACGATAATGTTGCTCGTTTGTATGGCAGACTACAACTTGTGAAGCGTTGTGGTTTTTTTCAATAATGCGTTACATGGAATGTGATATAGAGAAATATAATAAATATTATTATAATAAATGAAATTTTTATGATATTAATTATATATTTATCATTATTAAATGAAAATATATCATTTTATTTCTAAAATTGATATATGATAACATGACTTGTGTTTGAGTATACTACCACTTTTATCAATCTATGTGACTCCCTTTTCATAACTAAACCACAACAATGATATATATTAGTATATATAAGTAATTAATATGGTGTATTTGATATTATTAATACACTATAGTGTTAATATATTACTTTAACTCTATCCTTCATGATCATTAAAAATGGAAATATTACTCGCACATACTTATGTCTTACCATCTCTAGGATTATAGCATCTTCAAATTTTCATATATATCATTCACGATTGGTTTTAAATGTATAATTTATGTGGCAATATTATAATTATGTTATTATCATTATTTTTATGTGATATTACAACATATTATTTTTTATCAACGGAATCATTCCTAATAAAACATGCATGAGAAAACAAGGCAATTAACACTGAAATATTTATAATATGGAAGTATTATTAATGGAATGTTAAAATTATGTTATAGATGGACTATATATTATATTATAAATTTTAAAGTAGCTATTTTATAAGTTAATAACATGTTTCAAAAAACTATATATGATAATAAATCAAGTTTAACAAAAATGAATCGTAGGGTAATGTAGTTCATCTTAGTTTCACATTATTGAGGTATACTATGATGTTCTATACATAATTTAATTTATGTGGGGTATATACGTCCCCATGAACATGTAATATCATTGTTGGTTCCAAAATGTTGGACGAAAAGTACAAAGAAAAAATAGGCCCCGCGCTCTTCCTCGCAAATCCCCGACGCGGAGCACCCCGAGCACTGCGGCTGCCGCGAAGCACCAGAGGCGGTAACGCTCCTCGAATGCCCTGACGTTCGTGAGACCACTGCGATGCACTAGAGTCGGTAATGCTCCGCAAACGCCCTAACGTTCGTGACCTGCCGCGAAGCATAGGAGGCGATACCTCTCCGCGAACCCGGTTGACGTTCGCGACCCGCCGCAAAGCACCCGACACCCCCTTCGCGCCGTGTGGGCTCTGCTTTGCGACACCCTTGGCCTATAAATATCAAGCTCCTCCTGAGCTCTACAGACGGGAAATCCGACCTTTCAGCTTTACAACTCTTAAATCATGAATCACTCTTCTCTCTTAGAATCATGAGCTCTGTGAGGTATGTTTGCTTCACGAGAGGCCTTCGCCTTGTCTCATCTTGAACCCCTCTTCTGAGAGGGATGCCCTTCACAAATCCTACAAGAATTCGCGAAGGAAGGGGATTCCCAAGGGAACCCGGGCAGTCATGGAGCATTTATCCTTCGCGAAACACCCATCTTGTACATGTGATCCCCATGCCAAGGCAGGGTCACTGTACTTCACGAAGCACACTGCTTCACAGCACCTTTCTTCACGAGGCACCTCTGCTTTGCGAGGTAGTGCTCCGCAAACACCCTTCCACTTTGTAAAGCACCTCCCACTTGCATCTATGCCCCATTCTAAGGCCAAGGCACTCCACTTTGCGAAGCACACCCCTTCACAATTGCTCTCTACTACGCAAAGCAACCAAGATTTGCAAGGACCCTGCCTGTAGAACCATTTGCTTGGAAGTTCCTCTTCCCGTGCGACCCTCCAGGTTTGCATGATGTGAATTCAAAGTCCCCTGGACGACACCACCCATAGCGTTGCTTAGCCTAATGCGTTTTCGCATAGGCATGCTAATGGCTATTGCTTCATCGCATAGCCACGCTAATGTGGACCCCTCAATGGTTAACTCTGCGACCCCCCTTCTACATGGCCTTGTCGGTGCCTTCCCTCCCACAAGGAGAAAAGGGTACCAGTCATGTAAATCTTAGGGGTGTGGAGTAAAACCACCTTATCCGAACTGCAGGACGTTAAACTACTAATCACCTTGTCCTCAACACATGACGTTAAACTATGACCCAACCCCGTGCCTCGCACGTAGGTTCCCCCCGTCTCAGGCATTCCTTACGCCCTCTGTCCCCCACAAGGGATGATATCCTCCTTCTGGGAGTGTCGTATGTCTACGGGGAAGGGCAGACACCTTGGTGTAATCCCCCTAGCCCCTCTTGCGGAAGGTATCACCCATGAACATCCATACTTCCTCACCACCAGGCTCAGTAGAAGGCATGATAGGGAACGAGGCACTTCCTCCCTTCAGTCCCAAATCCCTCTCCCTCTGCGCTTTGTCACTATCAGGCCTCCATCCTGGTGTAAGTCCCAATACCATGGGCTGCCTAATGCGTAAGCCCCTCTTCGCTTCTCACGGACGCACCCTTCGCGATGTGATCGTCAGGTCTCTAGTGCCTCTTGTTTCTCACACTGAGCATGAATCATGTTGGCTTAGAGTAAGCATCAACCATGGCAATGCCCTCGTCCAGCATGACGTTGAACTGCATGCCCTCATCCAGTATGACGTTAAACTAGATTCCCTCATCCAGCATGATGTTAAACTGTATGCCCTCATCCAGCATGATGTTAAACTATATTCCATAATCCAGCGTGACTTTAAACTATATGCCCTCATCCAGCATGATGTTAAACCGTATTCCCTCATCCAGCATGACCTTAAACTATATGCCCTCATTCAGAATGATGTTAAATTTTATACTCGAACTATGAGGACTTTGATCCATGTCAAGGTATGGTACGTAGGAGGCCTCACATGGTTTAATCCCACCACTAGTGGACCCATGGGTTCACCTTCAAGTCGGTTCGCCGGCAGAAACCCTACCGGAACTATGAGGACTTTGATCCATGTCATGGCATGGTACATAGGAATCCTCCCTGAGGTTCAAGCCCCATCGCCCATCGAACAAAGGTCCTTCTTCACGTCGGTTCGCCGACACCCACATTCATATCCGAACAATGAGGACTTTGATACATGTTAAGCCATGGAACGTAGGAAGCCTCCCTGAGGTTCATGCCCAACAATCATTGGCCTTGACCATCTTCGTGTCGGTGTGCCAAGACCCCAAATTCACCTGAACTACATTGTCTTTGATCCATGTTAAGGCATGGTACGTAGGAAGCTTTCCTAAGGTTCAATCACACCATCCACCTGGACCAAGGTCCTTCTTCATGTCAGTTCTCCGACACGCCCCCATCCTGTATGATGTTAAACTACATCCCAATCCTACCATAAGTCATAGTGACCCTACCATCTAGTTGTTCCAACACCCCTTCGTGTCAGTATAACAGCCCCTTTTTCCCGAACTACATGGTCTTTGATCCATGTCAAGGCATGGTATGTAGGAAGCCTTCTTGAGGTTTAAGACCACCACCCATTGGTCCAAGGTCCTTCTTCACGTCGGTTTTTCGGTTCTCAACCTGAACTACGTGGACTTTGATCCATGCTAAGGCATGGTACGTAGGAAGCCTCATGAGGTTCAAGCCCACCACATGGTCGCTCTGACCGCATTCACGTCAGTTCTTCCAACACCTTGGGTAGCCTAGAGTGTAAGCCCAAAACATCCATCCCAAACTATGTGTACTTTGATTCCCTGCCACGTGGATATGTAGGAAGTCTCTTCAAGAGTCAATCCCATCATCACTGCCATCTCCATGACGGATCCATTTCATTCCTCCTTCATTCCATGCAATTCTCCAACATCCATCCTCATTCTTACCCAGGCCGCCACATCCCGGTGAGATCATGCCACCTCATTTCCCTCCACAGCATTTGGGAAGCTACCCACGGGTTGGCTCCGATATCTGAGTTCCCTCAAGGGGGATTCCTCAATCTGATCCACTCCTGCTAGTGTTCTGGTCAAGACGATCTGTCTCTGTTGGACGTTAAACTTACAGCATACCCTGTGTTAAACATGGGAAGCTGAGGAAAACCTCAGATACTAGCTTATGGAATATTATTCTACGCACTCGATGTGGGATGCCTCAGGCTTCCGAGCCCTCAAGAAGCCCTATAATAAGGGACAAAAGATAGAGACACCAATCCCCCGGCGTTAAGACACATTAACGATGCCTCGACGTGACTACTCCCCCGACTGAAGGTTGCTACCCTAACCAAACCCTTTGGAATGCCCTGAAAGAAGCTGTGTATTTAACCGGCATCCATGGAAACATGGCACTAGGAAGAGTTTCACGAACAACTTATTAAATCTATGGGGGAGTCCCAGAATAGGTGACGAGTTCTGAGGAGGAATCCACTGAAGGAGGAACCGATATACCATCATCCTATTTCGATCAAGGAGCAGACGTACCTGAATAAGGAACGGATGTCACCTTCCTTTGGAAAGCGGGAATGTGGGGCAACACAAAATCCACACCTCTTGCGCCCCAAGAAGACGGATGCGCTGGCCCTAGCAAAAGCGTCGGAAAAAGAAATGGTGAACCCAACGTGAATTTCTTCTCCTCATTATGGAGATTAGTAGTGATCGATACATCAGTAGATTGATGTGTCACCAGATCCAGATATCTGGCGCTAGGTCCTGCAAAGAAAATAGCAGGCCTAGCGTGAAACTCTCCAGAATTTTGGGCAGTAGAACGTGGGGCATTCCATTCGGCAATGTTGTCAGCGTGGATCCCTCTTACCGGCCACAGAAGACGGAATGGCGCTTGGGCACTGGTTGTCGATTTATTTTCCTCGCAGTTCTGATGAGTTAATATCTCTACTTCTCAAGAATCAGGTTGCTGCTATAGGAACACGATCTCCACCCACCCGCCTACGCAGGGGCAGGGGAAATACTAGCATAGCCACTCTGTGTGGGTCCACTGCTGCCACAACGGCGTCTGCACCCATCTACCCATTGGAAGTTATCCAACGAAGGGTGATTAACGGCCTCATACACCATTACAAGGAGGAGGGAATAATCCCAACCCGGGATATGGCCTTCCTGGACATGGAGGCGTCCAGGCCCCACTATCAACACTGCCCTCGAGGGGTGCGCAGGGATCCCCTGCTCCCCACCCCCACATTTAATCGTTTCGGGAGCCTGTCCCCAGATGGCCTTGACGACTCCCTACCTTACGCTGATGAGGTGGGTAATGTTAGGGCCAGCCTGGTCAGGGTCTCAATTCAGGGACTCCAAGAAAGGGCCCCCACCCAGCCGTGTCAGCACCGCCATCCAGAATTTCCAAAAGAGAAGGTAGGCTATTCCCTTACACCACCCGCACCGGCTCGCCTGACCCAATTCTAGTGTTGGGCCCGAGGTGAGGCCGCCCTCCAGGGGGCGTCGATGTCGACATCAACTATGGCCCAATCCACCACCGATGTATATCATGAAGCCCCTGCACACACTGAGCAGGGGCACTCCTATGCCCAACCGGGATCGAGGCCCCAACCGCCCCACAGGCAGGCTGGGGTGACTCTCCGGGTGGCAGGCCCAAGTGGTGATCATCATGAAGAAATATGTGGCAATGTCACCCCATACAGAGGCCCTCCCCATACCACCACTCTATAGAGTGGGGGCCTTCCCTGCTCCGAAGTTCGTCATGGAGGTATGCCCCGTTCTACCCCCAACCCGAATGAAGACCTTCCCCTTGGCAGCGACACCCGGCGCGGAATCCTTTCCCGTGCCCACCACACTGGGTATGGAATTCCTCCTCCTACCCTCGAACGTCTATGTGAAAGAATTTCTCATTTGTTCCCTATCCAACGTGGGGACCTTCCCTACATCCTCTCCATAGTTGGAGAAGGTCCTCCTCGCCCTAGAAACCAAAGGGGTGAAGGTCAACCTCGCTCCACCCACACCAAGCATGGAGGTCCTCCCCATGCTCCCGCCAGTTCCAACGGAGGTTTTTCCTGCTCATGTGTTGTTCATGGAGGTCCCCCCCATATTCCCTTCGATATTTTCCCTGGTGCCCCTCGCACCCTGGTTGTCTCAAGCAGAAGTCCTCTTCGCCATGGCTCCAGCACAACCCTGAGACTACATGTTGGGAATCAATCTTGTCCCGAAGAGCCATCTAGGGGTAGGAGGGTGGGTCGTCGCCACCACAAGAAGAATCCTGGGAAAGCTCGGGCGGAGATCAAACCAGCCCGCTTCTCGGATTCTAAAGCAGAATGCAACTCGGCATTGGAACCCTCACTTTGTTCCTCCGAATCAAGGATTGGGGTAGGAACAAGGTGTGTCAGCCTCATCCTTTCAGAATATGAAGTCCACCGGATTCTCACCTCTCTTCGCAGGTACATCCAAGAGGAGGAAATTGTGGGAATCCCTTAGGTTATGACTGTGCATTCACCACCATCGTCACCAGAAGCGCCCTCTACCTCAACTAGAGATCACGAAGAGATATTTTGGGGACCGATATAGGTTGAGCAACAACGTAGTATGTCGTCAGTAACCGCAATCCCTGCACCATAGGTTGTGGCTATCAACCCATCGTATCGCGACATTGTGGTCAGGTCACCGCACTCTTCGGAGGATGGCCCGGAATTCGGCGGCCAGTCGGCTCATTCGTCGTATTCTCCGCCGCCCAGTTTACTGTCCCAACAGTCCGACTCAGTACCGCTACTGGTTCCTCATCCACATCCGGTTGACAAGTGCAGAAATATGGGGCCAGACCCTAAATCCAAACCTAGGAGCTTCTGGAACATTCTCACAGCGGACCACTTCCTGGATAAGTTCTGGCCGGTGGAAGCATTGAACTTTTGTGTGCCGGAATCCATCACCACGGAGGAAATCGAATGCTTCCGTCAAACCCTATGGGCGATGTACATTCATCTTCACTATCAATAGGTGTTTTACCCTAGGAGACAAGTGAACTTCGAGGAAATCAGTGATCAATGCCATCTGGTTGATTTGGCCGCACTCCCCGTGGCCCAGCGCCCTGAGTCACCATGTCGCCAAAGCGCCCTCCAACAAAAATGCATTCAAAGTTTCAAGGTACTCTGCAAAATCATCAGAGAAGCTACCCCCCATGTGCAAGTATGTGGTTGGGGATAGTATGCCATCCTCCTCTTCCATCCTATCTGGCAGTGGCCCGATTCGTTATGCGACATTGAGGACATGCCCCCAAGAAGAGTTGTGGTCCACATGGCTGACATAGTGGAAAAGAAAGATGATCTGGGGTTTCTCGATGGAGACATGCCCCCTGAGGGTGTACCACCATTGTTGGACCCATCAGGGAGGATTACTTGCCAGCTGAGGAACCTTCTTGGCCTCCCAGTACCCACCGAGTCACTGGTACTCAGCCAAAATTCTGGTAAGGGTAAAGAGCATGTCGGAACCGTCATGCACTCGGACCCATCCGCCTCAGTACAGAAGGCAGAAAAAGACCCCGAGAAGGCCATGTTGCACCAACAACTTGCTGAGAAGAATAGGCTAGTCGACAAACTCTTAGCTGAGTGCCCTATCAAGGGGCGACCCGACTATGGTTATCCTAGGATGAGGCAGCAGGGGCAGGAACCACTTCCCCCCGGCGAGACGCCTATGGGCAACCCTGATCATTCTACTCCCACAGACAGGGCAGAATCTGGGACTCATGGCTAAAGGGCGTGATACGTCTCGTCAAACCCTCCAAAAGGGCGAGGCAAGCCGAGGAATCCAGCCCGGGTTCCCCTAGCCGCCCCAAGGTCCATTCCGCCAGTCGCTCCATGAGCCATTGATGCCGTTTACCATGTCGAAGAGCCCGTCAATGCACTTGTAGTTAGGGATCCCCGTCAAGACATGGACCCCACCCAGATGATCCTATAGCAGCACTCATCGCCTACCTCGAGGTGTTGGAAACACGGTAGGTGACAGTCACACCAGATGGCAAGCCATATCCCTCGTGGGTGGATGATATTCCTGCACCTTCGGGTTTTGGGAATCCCACTTTCTCGCCCTTTAACGGGACTGGGGAACCACCGCAGCACTTGGATAATTTTTCCTCCAGGTGTGGCCCCATGTTGGGGACCCCAGCACAGCAGGAAGCCGCCAAGCTTTGATGTTTTGTGCAGACATTAGAGGGCCCTGTATTTTTCGGGTACACCCAACTCCCTTTCGGATGGGTGACCGGCTGGGAGGATCTCTGCCGACAGTTCCTATACCAGTTCAGCTCCACCACGTGAAAGACCAACATCACAGACCTCTTCATGTGAAAACAAAGTCCTGATGAGCGAGTCGCGGACTTCATCACCTGGTGGAAGGGGCTTACATACTCTCTTGACATGCCACTGACTCAAGAGAAATTACTGATGATGTGCATATGGAATGTTAAAATAGAACCGGTTCCTTCCCTGATCCACCAGAACTACCCTGGACAGTTTTAGGACTTCTCAGATAAGGCTCAACGCCTCATGGAAGCTCTGAAACAGGCTATTCAGGCACGTATGTTGCCCCCTATGATCCCAGCAAGAAGGACTGCCCGATCTGAGCCTTTTGCGGTGGCCCAAATAGAATCACCCAGGCAGCTAGAATTACTGCCAGTGGCACTGGCTCCGCAACCCCGCAGATGCCCTCCACCTCAGGCATAGGCTCCTACCCAGTAGCGACTACCTCAGAACCGATAGGTTCCCCAACGCAATGCACCACCACCGCTTAGGCGGGACAATCAGGTTCTACCTCCTCGGCAGGACCCTCAGGCCCCTCATCGGGGCCAAGCTCCCAGGACCCCCTATCAGGAAAAGGGGCACTAGAATTACTCGTTCAATGAGAATCAGGTCCCCAGTTACTTCCAAAGTGCCCTAGAGCATGGGATTGTGTGCTTACCCGAGTTCAGAAGGCCGGTAGAGGCGAATCTCACTGATCACCCCAACTACTACCCATATCATTGGATTCTAGGGCACACCCTCAAGCAGTGATATGTTTTTAAAGATTGGCGTCAAGACCAGGTCGACAAAAACATAGTCAGGTTAGGCTCGGCCCCAACACAAGTGGCGGGTGTCTTCGTAGGGTCAGAAAGCGGTAGCGACGATGAAGGCGAGTGGCAGCAGGTTCCCAGCTGTGGGTCCCAGAAGTACGATGACTGGATGGCCCGTTAAACCATCGCTCATGCCCATGTTATCATTCAGGCATTCCTGAATCAGATGGAACCTCCAGAAGATGCGACCAGAACCTCTGCATCATTGTCTCAGTGGGCCTCTTCCCAGAAGGGCAAGCAGCGACGGTGCAAGAAGAAGCAACGCGCTCCACCACTATCGTCGTCATCCCACACTCTCAGTGATATCATGCCCCATGAGTTGGTGATTCCTCCCAGAATCTGCCTAGTGATGGATGACTCTTCGAGCGATAGTCTGGGTATGCTACAATTAATACCGTGGAGCTAGAAAATCCATATATGACTCCCGATGAGGGGGAACACCAGGAGAGCCTCCCCAACATCCCCAGTTGACGTCAACGTCAGCGGAACCACAACCAAATGGGTCATCAAGGCACGTCAGTGGGAGCTTTAATTCAGGTCGTACACGCTACTGAAACCAGACAGGAGGCCCAGTGCAGAGCTCAGCACGCGCAACCTCATCTGGTGCCCTCAGATCAACCTCCACCGTTGTTTGTGCAACTAGATCAGGCAGAGTTTTCTCGTCCGTACCACGGCCAGTCTTTCCATACTAGAGGACAATAATAGTTGTTCGTTACTCATCTGGAAGTAACTCTTCAGGCATCAACTAGCAGGCAGTGAGATGTACCCAGTACTAGCCAGCCACCGGTCAGCCGACAGGGCCCGTCGTGCCTCCAATTGTAGATCGACCTCCTGTAAGCATAGGTTCACGTTTGGCATGGAAGTATGATGTTTTGATGCATCTTTTCGGCATTCCAGCAAAGCTTTATATCCTTGAGTCTCTTCTCTTTCTATCTGAAATGCATGAGGTACTTTCCGAGGCCCTAAGGAGCCCCCTCTAGTTTGAGACTGAGGTAACAGCTGCAAAAGCCTTCCACGCTGAGGCAATTCAGAATGCTGAATGACAGGCTGTTATCTCATTCTTCGGTGAAGATTAAGACCCTCCCATACATGGGCATATTGACCCACTATACATCACTGGATAGTTCAATGGCATGGAATTCCGCTGCTGTCTTGTTGACACGGGTTATGGGATAAACCTAATCTTGACTTGGACACTGTGAATACTGGGTTTGTCTGAGGATTATTGAACTCCATCCAACCTCATAATCTAGGGATACGACAGGACCGAGCAATCCTCGGTCATCAAGATCCACTTGAAGACCCGGTTCAGTGGCCTAATTTCTATCACCGAGTTCATGTTCGTCTCCCAGGACACCGCGTACAATGCATTGATGGGCAGGCCATGGATCCATCTTCATGCAACGGTCCCTTTGTCGTATCACCAATTCCTCAAATACTCCCTCAATGGTCGATTAGGCGTGCTCCAATGAGATGTGTCTACTTTTGACTCTTGTGAAGCCTTCTACCTAGATGCCGACTACTACAAGAGCAAGGATAAGTAAATCCTGGCTAGTGAGGATGAACCTGCCCCGGTCACGAGTTATCCCTGGGCAGGTTTGGAAAACGCCTACATCTTACCGATCCATCAGTTGGAGGCCATGACCACCGACATGTGGTAGTGTTTTGTTGTTTCGGGTACAATAGGAAGGCATGTTACCATGTCCAAGCGACGGCGGGAAATCACCTCGTACTCCTACACCAACCAAGCTCAGGTGATCCCGGAATCTCCTACCCCTGTATGGTATCAGGATGTCATGCTCATGGAAACGGCAGTACATCATACAAGTCTCTTCCGTCGGGCTGGAATCAACCAGATCAGGCCAACATGTCACTACTGCTTTGATGTCATCAATAGTGGACCCTTGGGCCAAAGACCAGACGGGATTGGATCGACTGCCTTTATCCCTATGGTCTCAATGGTGCATGGGTCTCCCGATATGATGACCACTGCCGCCCAAACCGCCACCAGCCACCCATTAGGGTTTAATAACTTAGAAGTATCCCCCCTCACGATAGATCCCTCCACAGGTGGAGAAGAGGATATAGAGGATGCTCCCCCTGCCTTTGAAGAAGGCGTCTCTACCACGGTCGATGAACTGGTATAGGTGAACCATGGTAGCGAGGAAGATCTGAGACCCACATTGATCAGTGTCTCCATTCCACTCAAGGAGAAGCAATATTACGTGGAATTTCTCAAACATCACTGTGATGTGTTTTCCTGGAGTTACAACGAGATTCCAGGACTAGATCCCTAGGTAGTTATCCACCGCCTTGGTCTCCTGACAAACCATCATGGGTTCAAGAAGCCTCCCATAAAGAAGCACCCTTTTCATGGTGCCATTGTTGAGGCTGAATTTGATAAGCTCATCAAAGCCAAATTCTTCAAGGAAGTTCAGTACCCCATGTGGCTTGCCAACATTGTGCCAGTCAGGAAGAAGAATGGGATGATCAGAGTCTACATCGACTTTCGCGACCTCAACCGCCATTGTCCAAAGGATGATTTTCCCCTCCCAGTGACAAAGTTGTTGATTGATGCCATGGCTGGGTTTGAAGACCTATCTTTCATGGATGGGTATTCTAGGTACAACCAGATTCGGATGGCCCCTGAGGACGAGGAGTCCACTACCTTCAGGGCTCCCCAAGGTACTTTTTGTTACCAGGTTATGCCCTTCGGCCTGAAGAATGCAGGTGCCACCTATCAGCATGCCATGAATCGCATATTCAATCCGATTCTTGGGACACTGGTGGAATACTACGTGGATGATCTGGTGGTCAAGTCTCGCCAGCGCCAGGACCATCTCAAGGACCTTGAAAAAGTGTTTGGATTCCTTCGTTCCCGCCACCTGAAGATGAACCCACTGAAGTGTGCCTTTGGGGTCACCTCCGGGATGTTTCTTGGCTTTTTTTAGATACCGAGGCATCGATATTGACCCGGAGAAGATCAAGGACATCAGTCAAATGCCGCCCCTGAGAAATATTTGGGAGCTTCGAGGTCTCTAAGGCCGCTTAGCCTACAAACACTGATTCATTGTGAATCTGGCCGGAAAGTGTAAGCCCTTTTCCCGGCTAATGAAGAAATGATCTGACTATGAATGGGATGAAGAGTGTCAGACTGCCTTTAAGGAAATAAAGTAGTATCTACTCCAACCTCCGGTCTTGATGCCACCCTTCTCTGGAAAGCCACTGGTCCTTTACATGAACACTCTAGAATGGTCCCTCAGTGCACTTCTCACACAGAGGAATAATGAGGGAATGGAGAACAACCACTACTATCTCAGCCGCACGCTCCTTGATAAAGAGATTGGATACTCCCCCATCTAAAAGAGCTACCTTGCGCTCTTGTTCGCCATACATAAATTGTGGCATTACCTACTGCACCATGAGGAATAGTTGGTCTCTCGGGTAGACCCAATGATGTACATCCTAAACTGCCATATGTTGACTGTCCGACTAGCACGGTGGGAGGTGATCCTCCAGCAGTTCGACATCAGGTTCATGCCTCAGAAGGCCATCAAGGGACATGCATTGGCAGACTTCCTAGCTGCCCATCCAACCTCCGCAAATCAATAACTAGACCTAGACTTTCCTGATGAGGCAATCCTCTCAGTCTATCATGCCATCTCATGCTGGAAAATGCACTTCGACGGTGCCTCCCAGAGCCCCACCAGTAAGAGGATGAATGATCCTATGCTCAATAGAGTGGGTCTGGTTATCCTCTTCATCACCCCGGTGCACGCCGTTCTGCCATAATCATTCCTATTGTTAGAAGGCCGCACTAACAACGAGGCAGAGTATCAGGCTCTCATCACTGGCCTCGAGTTGGCCCTTGAGATTGATGTGCCCCATCATCATGTGAAAGAGGATTCCAAACTATTCATCAAGAATGTCAATGGCGACTATGTTGTTAGGAATCTGGAGCTTGTTCTATTGCTGGAGTGCACCCTCCATCTACTGGCCTAGTTCCCTTCTCGACCAGAGGTTACCCATATCCCTCGGTCACAGAATGGTCGAGGAGACGCTTTGGCCGGCTTAGCTGCATCACTCACAGAACCCAATCAGAATGATTTGATCATACATGTGGCACACCGGAGAGTCATTGCCCCCATCACCCCAGAGGATGACGATGGCATGTGGGTAGGACATCTTACTGCCAGACCCTCCGCGTCAGGTATCCCAGGTTCGTTATATGCATTGGTTGAGGCCACTCATGACTGGACGACACCTTTTGTTGAGTATCTCCAAAATGGTTGCCTCCTAGATGATCGGGATGAGCGCAAGTGAATCCGATGTTGCACTCTACAATTTACCCTCCAGAGTGGTCCCAACCTTGAGCGGATCCTCTATAAGTGGGTCTTTGATGGTGTTCTCCTCCATTGCATTCAAGGAGTAGATATTTCCTAGGTCATGCAAGAGGTTCATGCTGGTTCCTACGGTGCCCACCAGGATGGGCCCAAGTTGTCCCATCAGATCCAGTGGTTGGGGTACTTCTGGCCCTCTATGATCTTGCTTGTATTGAGTTCACCAAGAGATGCCACGCATGCCAAGTTCATGCTAACTTCTTGTATCGGCCTCCAGAGCCTCTCCACGCCACCAAGTACTCTTGGTTGTTTTTAGGGTGGGGACTCGATGTCATGGGACCATATCCACCGGTGACATCTCATCAGTGTTGGTTCATCCTCACTGCTACAGATTTCTTCTCTAAGTGGGCAGAGGCACTTCCACTCAAAGAGGTCAAGGACCGTTCCATTTTCGACTTCATGAGCTCCAATATCATCCACCAGTTTGGATTCCCTCACGCTTTCCTCACTAATAACAGCACCAACTTCCGAGCAGACGAGCTGAAGAAATTGTACACCAAGTACAATATCTGTTCGAACCATACCTCTTGCTGTCATGCATAGAAAAATGGGAAGATCGAGGCATTCAAAAAATCCTCTCTAACATTATAAAGAAAATGGTTGGTCAGAACAAGAAAATTTGTCCGGACAAGCTCCCCAATGCCCTATGGGATTATCAAACGACGACTCGCAATTCCACCCAGGTGACTCTATATTCCTTGGTGTATGGGGTTGAGGTCGTCCTGCCCATCTAGATCTAGCTTCCATCATTACGCACTGCAGTCTATGATGAGAAGGCACTAGATAAGGTGGCCAAAACCCATCTAGCTGAATTGGAAGAACTGGACGAGAACAGGATCCATGCCCTGCACAATCTAGAAAGGCATCAGAATAAGATGGTCAGAGCCTTCAACAAGAAGGTTCGCCTCCGATCTTTTCTGCAAGGCGATCTAGTGTTGGTCCTCCAAGCACCAATGATCCTTGGTAGGAAACCACCCAATATTGACCCCAAATGGGAAGGACCTTACGTCATTCATAAGGTTTACCCTAATGGAGCATACTCCTTGGTGACCATGGATGCTGAGCGCATAACTCCTCCCACTAACTCCATGTTCCTCAAGCAATACTTTTCCTGATCCCCTTGGTCCTGCACGACCTTAAACTGCAAGTTGGTCCTGCATGACCTTAAACTGCACCTTGGTCCCACATGACCTTAAACTACACCCAGTCTTGCATGACCTTAAACTGAAACATCGTCATGCATGAAGTGAAGCTACATCATCATCTATCATGACATTAAACTGCTCAGTATCGTCCTGCATAACAATAAACTACAAAATAGTCTGAGCTCTATTACCTTAAAATAATATCTCCTTCATCCTCACTACAAGACGTTAAACTGCAAGTTGGTCAGGCCTTCATGGCCGAGGCTCATCCTCAAGCCCCTTGGAATTCGACAATTCAAGCTCTCTTACTGGATTGTACGGTGTGGTGTGGGATTATGTCCTCACTCACGTCGAGTTACCCATCGTACCGTACATATCCCCAGATGAGGCGCATCTCTTCATCCCGGACGACGTTAAACTGCATGGACTTCTAGAACTAGGTATGGATTGATTCCCATCTTTATGGGATACATAGGAATTCCCGGACACTTTGCCCGTTGGCCCAGCCCAAAATCCAAAATCTTCCCCTCAGGACAAGATATATGGCAGGGTGCACACTTTTTCCCCAACTTACGTCGAGCAAGCCTCGACCCGGCTGTACTTCTCCTTCTCTAGAGATGTTCGCTTCTTTCGTAGATGGGTACAGCTATGCTTCACCCACTCCTTGACTAGAATTCCATCACATTCCTCATCCATAAGGGCACCTGAATGGTATGGATGCTCGGCCTAAGGTCCCTCTTACCATTTCGTGCCAATGCCCTCAAGGATGTTGAGCAACAAGCTGATACCAGTCCTGCGTTTCGAACATGGTCAGTGGTCTACACTCATTTGTTTCTCCCATATCAGGTCACCATGGGGACGCTTTGTTTCGAACATGGTCAACAGTGTCTCAGATCTTCAGGTCCACCCCATGATGTCCCAAACATTGAGTGTAGTGATTCATTTTGCCCCATCCTGAAGCGACAAACTTCCCTTTGGGTGGTTCAAACGATCGGGCGCACGACCCCGATTAATTTATAGGGAGTGTACGGCGTGGTGCGGGTTTATGTCTGCATTCACCTCGGGTTACTTTCCATGCTGTACGTATTCCATTACCGAGTCCCAAGCCTCAGGACTCTTGGCCTTTTCGGGTCCTAGCCCAAGTTCTTACCCAGAGTGTACGATGTCGTGAGGGATTATGTCCACATTCACGTCAGTTTGTTCATCGTACCATAAACCTCCTCTGTCAAAGGAGCCCTATTCCCTGACATTCGTCCTCACTGCAAGATGTTAAACTGCGAGTAGGCCAGGCCTTCTTGACCAAAACCCAACTATCAGGCCCCTTGGCCTTTTCGGGCCCCCTGGCCCAAGTTCTTTCCTACGAGACTGTGCGGTGTGGTGAGGGATTATGCCCTCATTCACGTTGGGTTACTCTCCATGCCGTACACATCCTCATTAGGGTATCCTACCCCTAGGAATCTTCTAGAACTATGTGTGGATTGATTCCCATCCTTATGGGATATATAGGACCACCCGAATGTCCAAACTTCGGGTCCAGCCCCATCTTCCGAAAAGCTCCATCCCACCTTGGCCCTTTGGCCTACCCTTCCCTGAAGAGAGGAGTATATAGAGTGTTGTAGGTCTATGTCCTTGTTCACGTCAATATTTTAAGGACCAGGCCATGTACCTCTCCCTCCTGAGCCACATCGCTGACCTTTTTTGGTGGTTTAGTAATGTGCCTAAGGGTACTTAGGTTTAGTTACTTGGAATGTCAGACTCTACTCAGACATGTTTGCATCCACTTTTCAGGCTCCGTGTTTCCCTTCATCAGGGCTTCCACTATCTTTCACACCCAGAGGGACCCCCAAGAATGACCTGGATACCACGGCCAAGGGCTCTCCTACCATTACGGGCAAACGCCCCTGAGGGATTCGGACAACAAATTGATAAAAATACCACATTGCGAATATGTTCAGCAGTTGATGCTTGTATGTTTTTACCATTTCGGGCTAATGCGATGTAGGTACTACTTTTCCGCCACGGTCAGCATTAATCCTCCATCGCCACGCCAACCCCATTAATACCAAAATTTATGTTACATGATTCACATCATTCTCCACCTCATCATGTCCAAGTAGTGCTTCGAAACTCTTGATACTATTCCTCAGTGTGCATCTGCGTGTTAGGGGAACAAAGCTGCATTAAAGGTGTCCTTTGGGGCTCTTCACCAACTTCCCCTTGATGTACGTTCTGGGTATTGTGATAAGGATCTTCCTCTATTGTTTCCCACATCTAGTTTAACTCACATGGGCTTAGGGATCGGGTCGAGGCCTGTGCTTTCTTGGAAAGTGTCATCCATCCATGGTTCGAGCTCTAAGAACATGAACTAAGATCTCCTAAGAACTACATCTGGCTTGATTCCCATCCTCATGGGATACGTAGGAATGCCCAGACCTCCTGTCCTTGCGTCCAACTTGTGTTCAGCTAATTTTTCTCTTCTGTCCTGCCTTTGGGACCTTGACTATGGGATTGCATGTTGTGATGTGGGATCATGTTCTCATTCACGTCGGGTTTGCAATAGTCTCACCACGCGCACCCGGTTCTAAGAATTATCCCTCCTATTTCTTTTCCCGCATGACATTAAAAGGAACCCTCAAGAACTATGTGTGTCTTGATTCCCATCTCTATGGGATACATAGGACCACCTGAATATCTGGACTTCGGGTCCAGTCTCTTTTATTAGAGAACTCCCGATCTCCCGGTTACCTAGGCCCCATGGCCTATCCCTCTCTAAGAGGGGGTATATGGGTATGATATAGGGTTTTTGGAATTATGCCCCCTTCTTCTGGGAATCTGCCATCTCTTTGTCGCCCTCAGGTTGAGTCCCTCGACCCCTTGCTATGGTTCGCCCATGTGTTAAGAGTACTCTGGTCTAGGACCAAGTGTGTCAGATTCAACTTGGTCAAGTCCCTTCCACTTGTCAAGCTTCATGTTTCCCTTCATTCAGCCTTTAATCATATTTCATACCCAAAGGGACCCCCAAGAACATCCTGGATATAACACCCAAGGGATCCCATACCGTTACGGGCCAATGCCCCCGAGGGTTTCAGACAACAAATTGATACAAATCCCGTGTTGCGAATATTATCATTGGTCGATGCTCATTTGTTTTCTCCATTTCAAGCTAACGCGACAGGATGTTGTGTTGCGAACATGGTCAACAGTAATCCTACATCATCACGCCAGACCCTCCAGGCCTTGAATGTTGGTTGCATGATTCAGATTATGTTCTACCCCATCATATCCAGGTGGAATCTCGATACTTTCGGCACAATCCCTCAGTGCACCTTTTCACATCATGGGGAAAAAGCTTCAATACGGCGTCCTTCAGGGATCCCATGTTCTGAGATCTAAGACAATAAACTAAGATATTCATTAAGGGCTATGTGTGGCTCGACCCTCATCCCTATGGGAAACATAGAGCCACCCGGACGTCTCTTTTGGGGTCCATCTCAACTGGGAGATAGTTCCTCCTGCCTCTTTCCTTCTTACCCCTATTTGGGCCCCTTGGCCCAAGGTTCCTATATCATAAATACATACGGTGTGGTGTGGGATCATATCCCCATCCATGTTAGTTATGTTGCACGACACTATACACATTCCTTGCCTAGCATCGTCTCTGCTACGTCTACGTTGCATGACGTTAAAATGCATGCTTGGTCCTATCACATGACCCTAAAATGTGAAATTATCATCCTGGCCGCATGATGAAAAATGGAACTGCATTGTGATGACCTCATCATAGAGAACATCATGTTGGGTATTGGTCACGTTCCATGACATTTGTCAATGCCTAAAACGGATTGATTCTGATGGAGACACCAGGGCTTGCTACCCAAGGCCTATCGCTTCACCAAAAAAACCACTCACCTTAATGAACAAACAAGATTTATCAAATACCGCTTCACTTGGTGCGAGGTCCAGGCCCATGTGCCCCATTTAATCATCCTAGAACTATGTATGGCTTGATTATCATCCTTATGAGATACATAGGAGCACCCAAGCACTTTCCCACTGGCCCAGCCTAACTTTCGTGTTCAGTCCCTTGACCCAAGCACTTCCTCAGAGAACACATGGTAAGTAAGGATTACGTCCTCATCATTGGGTTTTGTAACCACCTTGCAGTGTGTCCCCTACTCCCCTTACCCATACATGGTCCAAGTTCTATGACCTTAAACTAAGACCCTCTGAAGAACTACGTGCAGCTTGATCCCCATTCTCATGGGGTACATAGGAATGCCTTTGCACTTTGCTTCAGGCCCATCTCAACTCTCATTTTCGATCCCTTGACTTAAAACCTCTTTCAAGGGGGATGTGTGTTGTGGTATGGGATTATGTCCTCATTCATGTCAGGTTGTTCACCGCACCGTACACATCCCCGATTCCCATTCACATAGGGATTTTTGTAATTACCCGCCACGTGCCTCCTGTGTTTCCTCCTATCCATGGTCCGAATTCTACGACACTAAACAAAGATCTCCCTATGGGAAAAGACTCGGATCCCTATACCTAATATGTCTCATTGTCGTATTCAGATGCGTTTTGACAAAGATCCAGAAGTGTGGGATTTTCATGGGGACATTCCCCTCGTTCCATGACCAAGCATCGTGAGCTCGCTATTTGGATCCTCATCCTCTTCCACATACAAAAGGACCCTCGGACGACATGGATTCTAGGATTAAGGTATCTCCATGAATGTTGGGCCTAAGGGCTCTCCTATCATTTCAGGCCAACATCCCTATAGATCTCCGACAACATTTGTGTCATGGTTCCCTGTTTTGAACATGGTCAACGGTTGACCCTCATTTTTCTATCCCCATTCCAGGATAATGTGATATGGATGCTATGTTTCCGCCACTGTGAACTGTTATTCTCTATCGTCTCTCCACCATCATTGTGATCTAAATATCGAGCGTCAAGATTCACACATTTCCACTTCCTTATGTTCAAGTGGAATTCCAACATACTCGGATCTACCACTTAGTGCATCTAGGTGTGCCATATGGATGTGTAAGCACCATTGGGACGGTATTCATCGAGCGTCCCTTCGCCCTAACATACCCCTTTCTAGGTTGGGAAAGTCCCACTACTACTTCTTGTTTCCCACATCGAGCACGACTCACGTGAGCTTAGTAGTTTTGGCAAGGTGTGTATTGGCACAATCCGGATTCTCTTAGTCCTACATGACATTAAACTGTGATTCTAGAACTACATGTGGATTGATTCCCATCCTCATGGGATACGTAGGGACACCCTGTTATTTTATCTTGGGTTCATCCCACAAGAATCATAAATCCTGTTCTTACCCTTTCTGGTCCCTTGTTTGGACTCCTCGTAGGGGACCAATTAACTATAACTCTACCCTAAACAAGTTCAGGATTCCGCAAGATGACATTGGGAAGTGTCAGATCCCCTCGCCAGAGAGGCCATGTCTGAAAAAAGTGAATGATCCATGATCAAACCAATGCACCCATCTGGCATACTGCCACCACGACGGTGTAATTTCATGTGTGTTGGATTCTGTTTGGTCAAACCATCACTCCACATTCCACGCTTCGCGTGCCCCTTATTCGGACCCTCGTCCCCTTTCAGGTCTGGAGGAACCCCCTAACTGTATGGATGTCGGACCTATGGTTCGCCTGCTGTCCTGGGACAACGTTCCCGAAGACTGGTCATGTTTGGAGGGAACCCCTATCAGTATGGATGCTCGACCTATGGTCCGCCTGCTGTCCCGGGCCAATGGCCCGGAAGATTGATCGACGATATTTGAGTTAGGCCCCATGTTGTGAACATGGTCAACGGTCAGCCCTCATTTGTTGTCCCCATTTCAGGATAATGTAGTAAGCATACTGTTTTCCCACCATGGTTAACGGTTTCCCTTTATTGTCACGTCACTCTCACAATGTTCCGAATCTTGGGTATGGTGATTCACAATTCCCATTCCCACCTGTTCGGATCGATTTCAGTGCCCCTGGAGTTGTATCGTTCGTGCACAAGAGCACGTAGGAAAAATGGAAATTCGGCTATTCTGAGAACTCCCTTCTCTAGTCAGGTCAACCCCGAATTTATAGGCGTTGACCCAGGAGCTTTGCGATGCGTCCAGCTCGCACGGAGAATCACAGCGCGTCCAGAGCGCGCGGTCACTTCCCACCTCATGCACCTTCTTCGCAAGTCAGCACTATGAACCACCGATAATTTTGGCGATTTCCCTCCGACTTCAACCCTTGGTCCCTCTATGGCTCCAAGTCTATGGGGGTCATTTGTTGGGACCAAAATATTGGACGAAAAGAAAGAAGAAAAATGAGGACTCATGCTCTTCCTCGCGAAGCCCTGACACGGAGCACCCCGAGCACCATGGCCACTGCGAAGCACCAGAGGTGGTAACTCTCTGCGAAAGCCCTGAAGTTCGCGACCCGCCACGAAGCAGAGGAGGTGGTACCTCTCCGCGAACCTGGTTAACAATCATGACCCACCATGAAGTACCTGACGCCCCCTTCACGCTGCGTGGGCTCTATTTCGCGGTGCCCCTGGCCTATAAATACCAAGCTCCCCTTGAACTCTCCAGACGGACAATACAACCATTCGACTTCTCAACTCCCAAATCCCAAAGCACTCTTCGCTCTGAGAATCATGAGCTCTGCGAGGTATTTTTGCTTCGTGAGAGGCCTTCGCCTTGTCTTGTATTGAGATCCACTTCCGAGAGGGATGCCCTTCACGAAGCCTAAGGGAATTCGTGAAGGAAGGGGATTCCCAAGGGAACCCAGGTAGTCGCGGAGCGTTTATGCTTTGTAAAACACCCATCCTGTACATGTGTTCCACATGCCAAGGAAGGGTCACTATACTTCGCGAAGAACATTGCTTCACATCACCTTACTTCACGAGGCACCTCTGCTTCGTGAGGCAGTGCTCCGCGAACACCCTTCCACTTCGCAAAGCACCTCCCACTCGCATCTCTGCCCCATGATAAGGCCAAGGCACTCCACTTCGCGAATCACACCCCTTCTCAAGTGCTCTCCACTACTCTAAGAAACCAAGCTCCATAAGGACCCTGCCTATGGACCCCTTTGCTTTACAATTCCTCCTCTTATGTGACCCTCCAGGTTTGCATGATGTGACTTTAATGTCCCATGGACGACACCACCCGTAGCGTTGCTTTGCCTAATGCTTCTTCACATAGGCTTGCTAATGGCTATTGCTTCTTTGCATAGCCACGCTAACATGGACCCCTCGATGGTTCGCTCTGTGACCACCCTTCAACACAGCCTTGCAGGTGCCTTCCCTCCCACAAGGAGTAGTGGGTACCGGTCATGTAAGTCCTAGGGGTGTGGTGTAAACCCACCTCATCTGAGCTAAAGGACGTTAAACTGCCAGGAACCTTGTCCTCAACACATGAAGTTAAACTGTGACCTGACCATGTGCCTCGCACGTAGGGTCCCCCTGGCTCAGACATTCTTTACACCCTCTGACCCCCACAGGGGATGATATCCTCTTTCCGGGAGAGGCGTATGTCCGTGAGGAAGGGCAGTCACCTTGTTGTAAGCCCCCTATACCCTCTTGCGGAAGGTAGAACCCATGCACCTCCATACTTCCTCATCGCCAGGGTCAGTATAGGGCATGATAGGGAATGAGGAAATTCCTCCCTTAGGTCCAAAATCCATCTCCCTCTATGCTTTGTCGCTCTCGGGACTCCATCCTAGAGTAAGTCCCAGCACCATGGGCTGCCTAACACGTAAGCCCTCTTTGCATCTCACGGATGCACCCTTCACGACGTGATCGTCAGGTCTCTGCTGCCTCGTGTTTCTCACACCGAGCATGACTCACGTGGGCTTAGAGTAAGCATCGACCCTGGAAATGCCCTCATCCAGGATGACGTTAAACAGTATACCCTCGTACAGCATGACGTTAAACTGCATACCCTCGTCCATCATGATGTTAAACTTTATGCCCTCGTCCAGCATGATGTTAAACTGTATGCCCTCATCCAGCGTGATGTTAAACGGTATTCCCTCATCCATCATGATGTTAATCTGTATGCCCTCATCCAGCATGACAATAAACTATATGCCCTCATCCATCATGAAGTTAAACTGTATACCTGAACTACGAGGACTTTGATCCATGTCAAGGCATGGTACATAGGAAGCCTCACGAGGTTCAAGCCCACCACCAGTGGGCCCACAGGTTCACCTTCATGTCGGTTTTCTGGAAGAAACCCTACCAAAACTACGAGTACTTTGATCCATGTCAAGGCATAGTACGTAGGAAGCCTCCCTAAGGTTCAAGCCCCATCGCCCATCGGACCAAGTTCCTTCTTCTCGTCGGTTCGCCGACACCCTCATTCATATCTGAACTATGAGGACTTTGATCCATGTCAAGGCATGGTACGTAAGAAGCCTCCCTGAGGTTCAATCCCAATAATTATTGGCCTCGACCATCTCCGTGTCGATTTTCCAAGCCCCTATTTTCACCTGAACTACGTGGTATTTGATCCATGACAAGACATGGTACATAGAAATCCTTCCTGAGGTTCAAGCCCATCGTCCACCTGGATCAAGGTCCT
Organism: Viscum album; assembly: GCA_963277665.1. Taxonomy (NCBI): domain Eukaryota; kingdom Viridiplantae; phylum Streptophyta; class Magnoliopsida; order Santalales; family Viscaceae; genus Viscum; species Viscum album. The sequence goes on from OY728166.1 coordinate 819,200,219, forward strand.
TCTTCACGTCGGTTCTCTAACATGCCCATGTCCAACATGACATTAAACTTCATCCTAATCCAGCGGTAAGCTGTTGTGACCCTATAATATAGTTGTTCTGACACCCCTTCCAGTCAGTATAATAGCCCCTTTTCCCAAACTACGTGGTCTTTGATCCATGTCAAGGCATGGTATGTAGGAAGCCTTCCTGAGGTTCAAGCCCACAACCCATTGGACCAAGGTCCTTCTTCATGCCGGTTTTCCGGTGCTCAACCTAAACTATATGGACTTTGATCCATGCTAAGGGATGGTACGTAGGAAGCCTCATGAGGTTCAAGCCCACAACCTGGTCGTTCCAACCGCATTCACGTCAGTTCTTCCAACACCTTGGGCAGCCTAGAGTGTAAGCCCCACACATCCATCCCGAACTACGTGGAGGTTAATTCCCTCCCACAAGGATACGTATGAAGTCTCTTCGAGACTCAAGACCATCACCACCGCCATCTCCACGACGACTCTATTTCATTCCTCCTTCATTCCATTCAATTCTCAATCATCCATCTTTATTCTTACACAGGCTGCCACATCCCGGTGAGATCATGCCACCTCATTCCCCTCCATAGCATTCGGAAAGCTACCCACGGTTTGTCTCCGATATCGGCGTTCCCGCAAGGGGGATTCCACAATCTGATCCACTCCAGCTAGTGTTCTGATCAGGCCGATCCTTCTCCGTTGGACGTTAAACTTGCGGCATACCCTGTGTTAACATGGGAAGCTGAGGAAAATCTCAGATAAATGCCTATGGCATATGATTCCCCGCTCTCAATGTGGGATTCCTCGGGCATCTTCACCCTCAAGAAGCCCTATAATAAGGGAAAAAAGACAGAAATGCCAATCCCCCAGCGTTTAGACATGTTAACGATGCCTCGAAATGACTACACCCCCGACTAAAGGTTTTTTCCCTGACCAGACCCTTTGGAATGTCCTGACAGAAGCAATGTAATTAACCGGCGTCCATGGAAACATGGCACTGGGAAGAGTTTCGTGAACAACGTGTTAAATCTATGAGGGAGACCCGGACTAGCTGACGAGTTCTGAGGAGGAATCCACAGAAGGAGGAACCGACATCCCATCATCCTGTTTTGATCAAGGAGAAGACATCCCTGAATAAGGAATGGATGCCACCCACCTTTGGAAAGCGGGAATGTGGGGAAACATAAAAGCCGCGCATGTCGCGCCCTAAGAAGACAGATGCACGCGCCCCGACGAAAGTGTCAGAAACAATCATGATTACATAATAAATTATGCTATTTTAAATATTTCATATATTTTTATTTGAAAAAAACGTTATCTAGTGGAATATAATTTTATTACTCAATTTACTTTCATGGGTTATATTACTTAATCATTTTTCTTTGATACTGTATAATTATGTGTATAATGATATATTATTTAATATTTTTAATTTCCATTTGATATATTTTTTTAATGTAGATAATCCTAAAAAATTCATTTATTAATTGTCACATCATCTTTATGTTCATTGTAAGTTTTTTACCACAATCTCATTCTAGTTGAGATTTCTTATTCTTGAATTTCAGTAAAATGATATTGTTTGATAATCATATAATAATATAATTTAATGTTTTTATAAATTGGTTAATTATTAATAGTTTTTTATAGTATAATGTTTACTATAGTTACTGATTTATATAATTGAGAATGCATATTTAATAAAATCTAACATGATTTATATTTTTGGTCAGAACGGTGTTTTCATTCAAAATTATTTTTTCCAAAAATATATTTAGAGATATTTTTAATCATTTTTACATGATTTTTTATATACATTTTAACATTTTTTACATTTAAATTTTTAAAGGAATCATTGTGATTTTTAAAAAATAAATAATGTTTTGATTTTTAAAGAAAAACGAATAAAATATTTATTTAACATGTATGTCATGAGTGTAATTTTCAGTCATTATAACCAATAATATTTTTTTAATATTTCATTATATATATATATAATTATTTTCAAAAAGAATTATTTTTTAAATGTTTTGTGAAAAATTATTTTTCAATGTGATTTCCAAAATGAAATGTATCTTTTCGAAAGTAATACTTTCAATGATATTTTTATTAAATTTCTATTCATCAATGACCAAAACCATTTATTTAAAATATAATATAAAAAATATATATTATATTTATACCATCCTTATTCTTCGAATAGTTTTTTAATTATTTTTATAAATGATAGTATTGAGATTCACTTCCTTGATTAATGTTTATTGCCAATAACATTCCCTTGAAATTTTCTCATTCTTATTATCATTGGACATTAAATTTCCCAAAAATATCCATAATATATATAATTAATATTTTTGTCACATAAACTACATATAATATATATATATATTTCATCATTGAATGTAATTTTTGTGTTTAAATATTAATAAATCCTTATTCATTACTCAATAGTAATATTTTATGATAAGGATCTTTATTTATAGAATATATAAAATATTTTATATGTAAACAATTTTTTATGAAATCTAAGACATTTGTTTGGCCAATTTATAGATATCATCTTTGTGTATCAACAACTTCATGGGAGGAATCATTTGGGTAGGTTTAGTAAAATGGGATTTTACACGTCTGTTTTAAACTCTCATTGGGATAGATCTTAATATTAGAGGTATCATTTACCTGGGTAGAAAAATTTCAAAAAATTAAGCATTTATTTCATTGTAAATTAAGTTATTATTATGTATGGAATTTTCAGTATGATGTTATATCTAGATGTATTTCATAATAATTTAATTCATTAAATTGAACGTGTTTTTATTTAGTTACATATCCATATTGGATAGCACTCTTCTAGTTTTAATAGTCATGTTGACGATTAGATGGAATGTGCTTTGAGTTATTTACAATTCAATATATGATAGTAAAATTATTTAAATGTAAGTTGTGTGAATTTATATACCTTATCATGTTGATTATTATCATTAATTCATATCATCTTCTACAATATACAAGAATTACTGAGCATCTAAACTCAATAATATTGTTTTCCATTACTAGGAGTCTATGAAGAGTACTACGATTGACTTTAATGAATATTGTAGAGTGAATAATGAGATTCTAGTAAAACAATTATGTTAATTTTTTTCATATATAATAAAATACTCTAGTATATATCTTGTTTACCATGACAATAAAATTGTAAAGTAATTCAAGTTGTGATTCCTTGTGTCTTATGACGATAAATTAAATAATGAACTGGACCTAGGCTATAAGGGGTGGGGTCTCTATAGTATAAGAAGGTATTATGATATAATGTTTTTTTATAATATCCTTTTCCTAAATTTTATAATTACTTTAGTATATAATAATATAATAAAACATATATAATTGTCCTTGTTCTATTTCATATAAACGATTTTGTCATTTTTTTGTGCATCAATAAATTTTCAAGTCATCAATTACTCAAATAATTGTATATCCAAAAAAATTCTATTATGTCTATAGAACATAAATTATATTAGTATGGATCATAAGATCCATAATGGAGTGACAAGTCATTCAATATATCTCTAACTATATTCATAAACCAATATGGTCATAACAAGTTATCCAATATAATACATTAATTGATGATCCAAAAAATAAACCCCACTAGTTCATCATTAGAATTTATTCATAAAATATTTTAAGTAAAAAATTAAATATTAACTATAAAATAATATATTCTAGTGGTAGGTGTTAAACCCTTATTGCCCTAAGGTTATGGGTTCAATCCATGTAGCCTTGCTTGATAGGGAGGGTTTCCAACTGACATGCCTATTGTTTATTTTTTAAATCAAAATTAATATAATTCATATAGAATTCAAATAGTGTAATAAACCATGTCACTCAAAATCAATGATAATATAAACCATAAATGTTAAAAAATATTAATCTTATTCCTAAAAATGTATGGGAAATTTTCATAAATATATTTTCTAATAAAAAATACCATACCAATGTGTTTTTTTATGGAATGTCAGCCAAAATATCTACAATCATATTATACTCACATAATATAATACATAAAATGGTTGTTTGAATAACAATAACATATTATCAATATTATACTCATAAACCCTAAGGGATATATTAGTGATATAGTAATAAAGTCATATATTATTCTAAAATTTAAAACAATCCTTATATTTTAATTATTCTTATAACCAAAATACTATTGAAAAACCTAATTATACAACATAATTACTGATCCAATGTAAATAAATATGTCAACCATTTTATTTCAAAATAAGTCAATCCATGGTCTAGGGTTTAACAATTAGAAGAGGGAAATTGTTTGGATAATTCATAGGTTCTCCATTGTTATGTCAAAAAACTATTAATGGTTCACTACGATGAAATAAATTTAACTCCATTATACTATTCATATTATATTAAAAATTTATTTCTTTATTCCCTTTATTATATATATAAAATAGTTTCCCATTTATGTGATATACATTCCTTCTAATGGCCAAAACTTTTATGAATAAATTTACCTTCCTTTTGAATTAATGTCTCATGGATATAGAAAAAATGTGATCTTATTTTATTATACCCAATTTTATTTTAAATGAATATTAAGTATCTTTACCATTGATATTATATTCATTAAACAGTAATCACAGTACTAGTCTTAATACAGGGTTTTAACAAAGCCATTGGAAACATAAAAAGGAAGTGTTAACCTCATCCAATTGGATTGTTCCCTATTAATCCCATTAGTTAGTGCATATAAGGGAGATAAGATTTTGAGGATTTTTCCTAGGATATGCCCAAGCTGATATCCAAAAACATAATTTTTAGAAAACCCATTTATGGGAGAAGTTCATGGTCATCGAGATCACGACTTGAACAATGTTCATCGAACGACCCCATGAAAGAACAACCATCAGACACCATACTCATAGGGCGTATGTTGGTGTAATAAAGGGATATGTTTCAAACACTTGTATTATGAATATGTAAATTATTTTTTATAGACCATTGAATATATTTTATTCTTATTAATATTACTTTGTAATTGATTTTTAATAAAACATTAGTCATTTGGTTAATATTTATATTCACTTAAGAAATATATTTTGATTAATTAATGGATTTTAGAAATAGATAATATTATAATATTATATTATTATTAATTTAAATTTTTAAATTTAAATGATTATATAAATTATATAAAGATAAATTTAACTTTTATTAGTGTTCGACAACCCATATTGTATAAAAACAAGTTAATTTTCAATAAATATATTTATTTATAAAAAGTGAAAATTAAAATTTTTAGATAATTATTTAGATAATTTGAATATTATTTTTGGAATCAGAATTTTAAAATTATTCAACATTTAATATTTCCTAATTTTATGAGAAAGTCGATTTTTTTGGGTAAAATTAAACACCGTATAAATATACGGTGTGTTTTATAACGTCATAATAGAAAAATATTTATGTAATAAATTTAATAAAAGGTATATTTGTAAAAATATATGTTTTTAATTTAAAATAATGTGATTTTATGTTTATTTTATTTTTTTATAAAGCTACAGTGAATCCTCCAAGACATATATATATTTTGGGATTTCAAAATCATTTCATTGAAAGTGTGACTCACCTCTGCATAAACAAGGGAAATATTTTATTACCTTAGTCCCTTGGACACGTAAAATAATATATAACAATCCCCTTTTCTATAAGCCATTGGAAGAAATTGTGGTATGGTTTGGGGTACTGAATATTTTATTATGTTGTGTTGAAAACCAAAATAATAAAGAAATCCCCCTCCATTCCAATATAAACCCACCCAAGGTCCCATTTATCATCATTCAGTATCCTTTAAGCTCGTACACACTCTTCCCTCTACTCCCTATAGTCCTCCAATGTCTCTCCAAGCTCCTAAGAATCCTCTACTATGCCTTTGGAGTCACACATCCAAGTAAGGGATTCCTCTCATCACCATTGAATTTGAGCACTTTATTTAGGATTAGTTATTTTAATTTCAATTTCATGTATTTCCATTGATTTTAAATCATTAACTTACAGTCCAATTGATTTTATTCATATTATTTATAATTTATTCCCCCTAATTTGGACCCTTACATAACACGTTACTAATCTAAAATTTATTAAGGAATTTCTCCCTTCTAATTTCCATTCAAGAACTTATTTAATATTATAATTCTAAATTTCCATTATATATGTATGTATATAATGTTACATGGTCCCATTATTTTAAATTTTAGGTCTAAATTGTGATATCTTCCTTTATTTCTCTTTAGTCAACATTGCAATCCTTTATGCACACCTATTACTATGTCGAAATTCTGTCAGGGATTCTCACTCTCTTCTTTTAATCAATCACTTCATTTATGGTAAGCCTTTCAAATAATTATTTTCTTATATTGGGATACATTATTACATATCCCACTTACTCTCCATTTTTTTCATAAATTATGATATCCCCATTCAATCTCATTTAACCCTCCTAATATACTTTACCTACACCAGTTTCCATGCTAATGTTTTGTAAGGGCTCTCTGTCATTATCCACTAACTTCAAGACTATTAATTTCGTTATTACTTATATTAAAATCTTCTTATATTGGGGAATGTATATCCATTTCCATATTAGCTTCCATTTCAGGTCTCAATGATGACATACCCTTATAACCCTCACCAATAAATTTTATGAATTTCTATATGTTGTTGGTATGCTACCGAAATTGCACCATGATTTTCCATGCCAAAATCATTGTGTATTGAACACCATACAAATTTCTCTACCAAATATATTCACCTTTATTCATATATAAATATTTATTGTGGATATATATGTTTTTATTCCACATTTCCTTGACCATGGAGTTAATTATTGTGTTGAATTAATCTGTGTTATATGATCTACTTGGACGATTTAACAATGAGATTGAAATGTTAATGAAGGGTTTTCCCTAATAACACTCCAATGCATAGTGTAATGGTTAGTAACATGATACTTCATATTGGGACTGGGGTTTACAAAAATCATTTATTGTACATTTTTCACCATGATATCTAGGTTTTTTATATTTAAATTATGTTTATGATGTAGTGTTTAATGTTGTTTCTACATTTCTGATGCTATTATTATCAAGCTCTTTCATTCCTTATTATTCTTTTTACTTTAGGCCTCATTTACATTCCTTGTCTAACATGTATTATTAATCACATTTTATTCCATTTTTATTCCCTTACTGGGCTTTATATCTCTCAATGTTATTATTTTTGTCTTTAGGTTACCCCAATTAGTGTTATGTATAATGTTATGTCGTGGTCATGTCCAAGATTACTCCAATAAAAATGTTTTAAATCATGTTTTAGGTTGTTTTTTAGTCTTCATAAACCCAAAAATCACTAGACCTATCGAACTTATGAGTTTTATTAAGTGACATTTAATGTAATAAGTTATGTTTATAAGTTAAATAAATACATGTATTTATATAGTTAGTATCAGAGGATATGTTTAGTAATATTTGGTATTAAGATGATAAAATAATAGTGAAGACCATTAGGGATAATACTAAGTGTATGAAAACATCCCTAAATTTGGGTACATAATGAATAATTGGTTTATCAAGAAAATACATTCCTATATGGATACTACATGTGCATGTGGATCTGGCATAGATGAACCTAGGAGGAACAAATCTGATAAGGTGTTCCAGGGTTGACTCGGTGTGACCAAGTACATGATAAGGTGACTTACTACACACATGGTTTGATAGTCACAACATATACTCTTTGGTAAAATAATAATCTCATAACAACCAATTACTAAGAAAACAAAAAAATGCCCATAATAATATATGTGAGGAATTAGATCCTGAATATCATAGTTTAAATCCATGAAAATCATAAGTTAAAGAGATAAATATAATTTATCCCTTTAGTGTCATTGGATTCCCATTTATGTGTTTCATAGTTTAAAAATAATCATTTCTATGTCTATATTGTATAATGTCGTAATAAAATAAAAAATTTAATGGTAGGGTTAACCTCCATATTTCTTCACATTATTTTATATTAGGAATGTAATTATGTCTTGATGATTTGAAAGGATGTTATAGCACTACATATGATAAGAATTAATGTTATAATTATGTATTAGTAAATAAATGTTATAAATATATATGGATTTTCAAATACTTTATCTCTAAAAAAACATGAACCCATTGAACTCATCAAGAATTATTCATCTCATTTAACCATGAAGCATATTAATTCATCCAGTAGAACCATTTATTAATGTAGTGAATGGAATACTGTGTTGGTTTACTCTCATAATTTTGATGATAATATTTAAAATAGTTAATAGTAAACTAACTTTCATTGTAATTTCTCAATTTTTGATATAAACCCTCACATTTTTCTGATGATATCTTCTGAAAAAATTAATCATATCATCATTAGTGGATTGATGCCTCATTTTTTCACATAAATTTATGTGGATTAATTTAAGTGGTCTATATTATTGTATCTCTTCACTTTTATGAATTCTATATACTATCTGCCCATATTGACAAGATATAAAAATGATATCTCAATTTTTATATGAATCAGGTAAATACCTTATGCCATTTTCTTTTGAAATATTTCTCAATTGCTTTTCATCAATATGACTATGCCAGTTATTCCAAAGGTTTTTTCAATTTTTCATTAAGGTAATAGGAATTTCTTATATAATTAATCTGAAAGAGATTCTCACATGTTATTTCTCCATTTATAATGATTATTATATGTTATATTATATTGATATGAAATTTACTCATTTGTATATTCACATTATTACCTTCATCATAGAGATTACACATACCCAAAATTTTGAGTTTTATCCCATTAGAAAAATTAAAATATCTTTTTTTGAAGTTCAACTTCACCAGAACCAATTAATTAAGCTATCAAGAATTTTTCATTTAATGATTATCATTAGAAACATTATGTTCATTAAAAATAATCAATGAAATGATATCTATATTCTTGTGTGATGAGTATCCACTATTATGAATCCATGCCTTTCCCATTGTACTATCATTGAGAGCCACATTAGTAAACAATTACTCATTTATTTTTATTTCTCTCTAACAATTAAAATTCATATCATCCCATTGATATTTTAGTAATTGATGTTTATAAATTATTGGAATATTAAAATTTCCAATCATACATGATAATTTACTCATATAAACAATAAAATCTATTTTTGAAGGGTCGTTAGTATGAGTTTTTGTTTAACATTTTCTCCCTGATGAACTGTATCATCCAGTCACTAGATTGATACAATCAATTACTACCATATAAAACTATATTTTGTTTAAATATTATTCTAAAAATAATAATATTCATTCCCAAATACTCAATGACAATTATAATATCCTTCCAATCATTTTTCCTTCTAAAAGGAGATTCTTCTATTGAATTATAGATTATTGTATTAGTATATTAGAGGCCTTATTTTTCTTTATCTATATGGAAGGATTATTTATCAATATGTTTTAATCAATATTTTATGTTTAAGTGATCCTTTTCGGGATTTTCTAAAACTATTACTTCCGAGATTATATTTTGTAATCCATATTACTACATGAATGAAATTTAACATTCATAGGTGTCTCAATTGTAGTTTTTCCCCAATATTTTGGAAAATGATTCAAATAAATCTGAGAAGACATAATATTTATTTAAATATATGTATCATATTAATCACACAATATAATTGGGGTTTCTCTTATATATTACACCTTGATAGATTCGTGTTAAATTCCTCATTCTCAAAAAACAATATCTTCTCTTCCTCTTCCAAAATTCACTCCATTTCAATATGTTTTACATTATAATGATTTATTTCCCTATAAAAATATTATTTATTATTTTAATATTATTTTTATTCTTTAATTATCATCATAAAATTTTTATTTAGGGTTTTAGAATCACATTATTTTCTGATGATTATCAAAAGACATACTTGAAGCGTGTAATTTAAAAAACATTCAGTGTAGGTTTCTTCTCCTTATTTTCCAATACTAGAGAATCCCTATTAAATTTTAAAAGGATCCCTAAAGTTACTAATATTTTTTAAAAAGTATCAAATAGAGCTACTAAATTATATATATTTGTGACTAACATTGTTTTTTTATGAAAAATCACAATTTACATCTTGATTGTTTTCTCTATTCTCACTATATTTAAATTTTTATTTAGAACCCTGTATCTATTTATTTCTTTCTAGGCCTTCAACTTCATATTCATCCTAAAATTTTATAATTATCATTCTTGGGTAATTAAATATAAGCATTCTATCTAAAAAACCTAATTAATTTAATTGGGGTCTTTCTTATGTACTTGTCATTCCAATTATTAATATTTTTAATGATAAGGTCAATTATCATATTCTATTATCCGTCACATTCCTCATAATATTTTTATTAATTGGAGGACTTGAAATCCTCATATTTAACATTAATTTATTTCATTTATTTGAATTTACTTTATTCACAGTCCATTTTCTTAAACGTAGGTGTCTTCCAGATTTTATAAATATGGTGTGTGACTTGAACTGAATATTTTCTCCATCATTACCAGCACCGCATCTTGACCATGTCAAATCCCGAAGGTAGTTACCTATCCCCATGGGTTGGCACAAGTGACCAGGTATCGTAAATAATTTTTTAGAATGATTTACCCGAATTAGGATACATAAGACATCAAAAAACAATCAATAAAATGAATTTGAAAATTCATGACAAACAAGCCTTAATAAAAAATTCAGAACAGAATACATTTTTTTAACATGACACAAGGGATCACAAACTAAAAAGGTAGTAGTAAATACATTACAAATACAACTGCATGAAAAGGCATAATCACCCATGAGTCGTCTCCACAACAACGTACAACAGAAGAAAATAGAAACCCAAACCGCTGTCTCCGAAAGCCTTTCCTATACCTGTGTCCAACATAACCAACTCGACATACACCAAAAATTGTAATTAGTGGTTGAGTCTCATCCCAATAGGATAAAAAAATATAACATGTAACATTCATTATAAAATAAAAAACTTGCAAGTGTTATAAACAAATAAAGGTAGCAATAATTCCTAAAGGCTCATATTTTAAATTAAAGTAGTTTTAATAGAGGGTAACATTAAATAATTGGTATGTTTAAATAGAACATATAATATTCTGAAATTTTCCTCAAAACACACCAAAAGGAAAAGATAAATTCTAAATATTCAATGACCACACAACATGGTAACACCCCTAAAAACTCGTTGGTTGTGATCCCTAGGTTCCTCTCATCTTGATGTGAATGTAAAACTAAAAATAATTGTTCTCAAGAACGATCCAATATTAGTGGAAGTACCCATAAGCTATTGGTACCCAAAATCATCACCATAAATGTTTTTTTAGTGTTTTCAATGTCAAACATAGTAAGTGAAACATGGACAAAACCACTCTAGATAACTAGAATGCTAGTACACATTCACCCACCTAGATACCCGAGGTTTTCTCTTTGTGATAAACCGTGTTCTACATGATAAAAAATTAAATTTACACATAAAAATACCATTTAAAGTCATACACACTCAAAATAGTAGCTAAACAATATTTTCACCATTCATATAACTCTAATGAATGCTTAGAATATCTATTTAGCAATTATACAAGTTACAAAAAAACATTGCACATAAAATCCATTTAAAATCATTATTTTAATAGAAAATTAAAAAATATATTAAACCAAATCCAGATATTCAGTACTAAAACATTTTTATAGATCCATTCCCTGAATTATAATAAATCACAAATTTGATACAACATGGAATGCACAAGTAAAAACACCAATTTTCACACAAAATTGGAAATTTAAATGAAACCACTTAACAAATGCTACCAAAAAAAGTTTTCTCGTATAAAATAATGATATAGAAATATAAAATAAATATAAATTCAGAAATATTACTCATTATATAATGATTACACATGGAATCACCTACCATATATTTCAAACCCCTCAAATCCTTGGGTGGAATGTCAACCACACTACTGCCACCCCACAAGATAGTGAAAATGAACCTAAAACCACATTATTGGACCAAAAAACTAACAAACAACCACTAGGTTAAAATATATACATTCTGGACATCAGCAACTTAAAAAATAATAGAAGAAACCCTCAGAAAAGTGAAAAAACTCTATGAAAATGGGCAGAACAGGAGATGAAACTCACTTAATTGAGAAACTCTGAATAAATATCCCAATATAAAAAATAATAATAATCTAAAAAAATGAATTTGAGGATTGATTTTGGCAGAGTAGGACATATAAAAACTGAAATGGGGGAAAAGAGTAAACAATTAAGGAGTTATGAAGGAAAAAATTACCTCTTCAAATCTGCAAAATTTGAGAATTCTTGAGAGGTTTTGACCTAATACATGATTAAAATGAGGTCCAAAGAGGGATAAACGAACATGGTGACCCTCATAGAGAATTTTGATTCTAGTGGGAGGTGGAATCACCGAAAAACAGTAAATAATGAGTGAGATATTAAATAATTAATTATTTTTTAAAACAGGAAATGGGATTACAGGTTGGCCCAATGCCTAATAAATCACCCAAATAAAAAATGATAATTATTTATTAAGAGGTCCAAATGGATATGGTGGTTTTAATAGGTTTATGGAGACCATGTAAGAGTTAGAATGGATGAAAATGTCCAAAAAAATATGATGGAGTTATAAAAGTAACAAAATTTGTTTATAAATCACGAATTGGGCTCACAGTAGGGCCAAAATCCCGAAACACACCATTTCCTCAATAAAGGCATGATAACCCCCTGGAAAAAAGAAATAACATAAATTAATAGAAAAATAAATTTTAAATAAGTCATGTATATGAAAATTCTCCCCACCATAAAAACATTTTTCCCTCAAAAAGTTATCTTGAAGCCTGATTAGATAAAAGAAACAGAAACTATGATTCGAACAAAGACTTCCGCTCCCATGTCTCATGCACATCAGTCCCATGTTTCTAGATTACTAAAATTAGAGGAATATTATTTATTCAAATAACTTTTTCTAAGAATTCCACAATATGAAATGGTCACTCAACCGTAGACAGAGTAGTCTCTATATCCAACTCCTTCCAATTCAGTACATGGGAAAAAATTGGGTTGTACTTATTCAGTTGTGAGAAATTGATGAATTCATGGATATATGTCAACTAATAAGGAAACTATAACATATATTCCACCATTACAATCCTATTATTAATCTCAAAATGTCCAAAATAACTTGGTTTTAGATTTTCTAAATTTTTTAAACGACGATGACCAAGACAAGGGTCCACATTTAAAAACACCTGATCACCCATCGAAAAAACTAGGTCTCGATACCTCTAATTAGAATATGATTTTTGGTGAGATTGATCTATTAATAAATTCTTCCTAATAAACATGAACTTCTCAGAATTATTCTGCACAAGACTTAGCCCCAATAGTGAGGTCTCGCATACTTAAGCCCAACATATGGGGGACCGACAAGGCCGACCATTGAGCACCTTAATGCGAGCCATTAAGATTTAGGATTGATAACTATTATTATACGAAAACTAAACCAATACCTAATATCTATCTCAGGAACTACCAAAGTAAAAAATAAATGCACTGATAATTTCATCTAAAATGTGATTCTCTTTCACTGTCTGACCATCCCTTTGAGAATGTTATATCTTTCTAATTATAATATAAGACCCCAAGGACTTCTAAAGGCCTTCCCAAAATCAGGATGTGAAACTAGGGTCTTTATCAGAGACAACTACATGTGGAACACCATCAATCCATACTACCTCCTGAAGATACAACCAACCTAACTAATCCACTTTACCTGTATCTTTCATCAAAATAAAGTGGACTGATTTGGTTAGATGATCAATCACCAACCAAATTAAATTCATACCCCGAGGTGTACGAGGTAGGACATAAATGAATTCCATGGGGTCCTCGTCCCACATCTAGGTAGGAATGGGTAATGATTGGAGCACACCAGAGGGACTTTGGTGTTCTTCTCTTACCTACTGACATGTGTAGCATCTCTACATGAAGTATCATATGTCTCGTCTCATACAAAGCCACCAGAACTAGCATTTCACATCATAATACATCTTGATGGAACCCAGTTGTATATAAGATTGAGACTGGTGGCTATCCTTCATTAACACCTTCTTTAGAGACGATGGCACTTCTAATAGCCGTTGAAGAAAAATATTCTCTTAGGAGATGATGTAAAATCAGGATACATCTACCCAGTATGAAGAAACCGCCTCGACTTATGAATAATCTCTTTATTGGGTTGTTCTTTCTGAATCAATTTTAACAGAGGTGGATTCAACTAAATTTTTATACAAAACACACCTCCACTATGCTCTTTGAATACCACATGCATATGAGAAAAGATCCCCTTTAGAGTCCACTCATCAATGGACTTCTTCAAGGCTTGCCCTGGAACTTTTTTACTCAAATAATCTCCCATCAAAATTCCCTTTCCTATGGTATAGTAAATGTTAAAGTTGAACTCTTATAAGCACTCTATCTAGTGGAACTTCCCCATATTGTGATAGTTATGATAGAAGATGTAGTCCAAGTGTTTGTGATCAAAATAGACCAATAAATTCTCCCCATAGAAGTAGTGACACTGTGTTTTCAAGGCATGTATCAAAACTGCAAGCTCAATGTCCTGGGTTGGATAATTATTTTCGTGTGTTGTGTGTTGGGGGATCCATATGCCACAACATGATCATCCTGTATAAGCACACACCCAATAACCATACACGAAGAGTCCTAATACACCAAATAACCCTTCCAAGATTCAGGAAAGATCAACACGTGGGACTGTAGTCCACCGCCGCTTTATCTCCTCGATGGTTTCCTGATATTCTGGTCCACAAACAAACTTCACCCATTTCTTGAGTGAGAGCATCATTGGAGAAGCAAGCAAAGAGAAATCTCCAAAAGACCACCTAGAGTGACAAGCCATTCTGAGGAAACTCCAAATCTTGAACATGTTCTTTGGCTACTCCCATGACATAATTGCACTGATCTTCTTAGGGTCCACTAAATCTCCAAGCTCTGAGATCACGTGCCCTGGAAACTTCACCTCCCTGATCCAAAAGGTTATCTTGGACAACTTTTCATAAAGGTGGTGATCTTAAAATGATCCCAACACTATCTAAAAACGATTCTCATGATCTTACACAGATCTAGAGTAAACTACGACGTCATCCATGAATACCCCAACAAGAAGTAGATATATTGGAGGAACAACCTAATCATGAGTTCTGTAAAGACCGCAAGAGAATTGGTCAATCTTAAGGGCATGAAAAAGTACAAAAAGTGGTCATACCTGGTTTGGAATATTGTCTTTGGGATTTCTAACTCTTTTACAATGAGTTGATTGTATCCCGAAATCAAATTAATTTTTTAAAACCACTTTTTCCCCTTAAAATGATCAAACAAGTCAGCTTTTTTAGGGAAAAGGATATTTGTACTTGATTTTTACATTTTTCATCATCCAGTAATCAATACACAATTAGAGGGACCCATCGGCCTACTTCGCAAAGATAATATGAGCGACCTAAGGAGAGATGCTCAGAAGAATGAATCCTATGGATTATAAATCGTCCATCTGAATATTTAATTACCTCTATACTATGGGGGCCATATGATATGAGGAAAGAGATATCTGGTGTGTTCACTATTCCAAATCAATCAAGAACTCCACATAACTCTCTAAGGGTAAGCCTAAAAATCATCTGGAAAAACCTCTGGGAACTCATCCACTACATTAGGTAACCCACACTCAAGAGCAATTTCCTCTAATATGGGAGATTATAACTGTAAGATAATATTCCCCAACTCTAGGAGTGGAGGTCCCGCACAATCCAACCTAGGATCCCATTCCCCACAAAAATACTGCAGAATGCCATCATGTGTCATGAAACTCACCCACTGCCAATACCAATCGATGTGAACCATATAGTGTAATATCCAATACATTCCATATATTATGTTTAATATATCAATATATAAGACCGGTATTTCACACTCTATATCAACCCATGACATGCAATGGACACACGACCGACACCTAAGACCCTTCTCCTTCTTATTTTCAAATGGAATCACTCACTACATCACAAAAGAAAAAAATCAATTAGAATATTTATCATGATCACAATACTAGAAAAGGTAAATGAAATTCATGCATGAGTATAAAAAAAGAAGAATCTATAGAAGATGAAATCAAAACGGTGCCTCGAACTGTAGATGGTACAACCTCTATTCCTACTAGTGCCTAATCCACAACATAATTATGAGTGGTCTCTTCCTGAGAATGTCTACTAGTATGTGGTTGTGACCTGAACTAGATCTTGCTATAAGATGGTCTGGCCCTACCTCAATGACCACCAAACCGAGATCCACCAGTCCTCGATGGCTTTGACTGAGCTGGAACTCCCCTATAAGCCACTTATCCTGCCCCACTTTGAAGAGGATGTACCATCCTAGAAATGTGTTGTAAGTGCCCCATAACAACACACAAATAAAAAGGATTCAAAGGAAAAGTGAATTCTGGTCGGATGTGCCCTGGCGTCCCACACTGGTGGCACAAAATAAACCTTCCATCAGAATCCACTAATGAAAACTTCCATGAAGGTTGACCTGAGCTACCACTTCCCTTCTTTTCCTGATCCTCCCGCAACATTTTCATCTCAAAATTGTTACCACTTCCAATTTCTGACACCATCCCAGAGAAACATTCCATACCATTATAGTCTATCTCCACCATTAAATCTATATCAACCACTTCAGTATAGATTTTTAGCTTGAATAGAAAGACATTGGAATAAATCTTTGGCCGCAAACCCCTCTCAAACTTCTGCACCTTCATATTCTAATTGGAGACCATTTCTAAAGAATACCGTACCATCTCGGAAAAATGGTTCGCATAATCCATCAATGAAATATCCCCATAAATATGTTCCATAATCTCTAGAGAATGAGAATAGGAAAAAACATTAGGGCTATACTGGTTGTGGGAGCTAACGTTGAAGTCCTTCCAATCCATATTCTTGTTCATGCAAGATTGAAACACTAATTCCCACCACCTGTAGCTGGAAACCTATAATAGGAAAGAGTAAAATTTTACCTTGACCTACTTTGGTGTTTCTAGGAACTCAAACATGTGCTCAATCTTTTCGAGCCACTCCTCTGGTTCCTGGGGTTCTGAGCTACCTCCGATGGTAGCAGGCTTGTTTTTTAGAGACTCTTGGGCTTTATCATTCCTCGGACTGGTCTCGTCTTCTCTAAAATGAGTTGGAATAAGAGATATTCCATTTCTTAGATCTTGGATATACTGAACCATAAGCTATGGTAGCCTCTGATCAAGTGGTGAGGGATAAATATCTTCAGCTTCCTCTCATAGGTGCAAGGGAGCTTTCCGGGGAGGCATGTTGCTACAAACAGAAATGGTCACAAGAGAAAAAAAATATGTAAACCTATTATGAATGATTTCATAAATAACACCAAATAAAAATAATCCCAATACATTACAACAATAAAATAAATAACTACTTCACCACTACCCGATGTCCTCATGTAGGCTGCAACCCATAGGTCTCGCCAAGAAGTGAAGACAAACAAACGATCACATCCCCTCATGGTGTGTCGAGGCCTATCACGAGAGGTGTAGGCCATGAACCATACTTGTGACCAAAAATACAAGCCCCAACAGACCAAGCTCATGTCTAGCCGACTCATCCCAAAATAATAATATATCACAAAAATAATCATCTGCCTTTGATACCATTTTTCACAAACTGAATATGGTCGCCATAATTACCGGCACCAAATCCGGCCCATGGAAAGGCCCAAAGGAAATTAACTAACCCCACAGGCTGTACCCACTTTTCAGGTATCATAAATAATGTTTTGGGAATTATTTAACCATATTAGGATACATAAGACAACAAAAAACAATCAATAAAATGAATATGAAAATTCATGTCAAAGAAGCCTTAATTAAATTGTAAGAACTGAATAAAAGGTTTTTAATAGGACACCAGGGGTCCCACACTACAAAATTGGTATCAAATAAAACCCAAATACCACCACACGACATGGGTTCATCACCTACAATCAATCTCCAAAACATTGTACTACAGAAGCAACTAGCAACCCGAAACACCGTCTCCAAAATCCTTACCCTTACCTGGGTCAGACATAAATAATTGTACTTACACCAAAAGGTGTATTTAGGGTGATATACAAATAAAAATAGGATACCACCCAAATATTCATTGTGACATTCAATATATTATAAAAATATTTCAATTGTTATAAATAAATAATGGTAACAATAATTTCAGAAGGTATATCTTTTAAATGAAAATATTTCTCAAAGAGGGTGACTTTAAAGAATAGGAACATTTAAATAAAACATGTAATATACTTAATTTTACATAAAAAAAACCATAATACAAATATAAATTCCAAATAGTTGTTGATCACTCCACACGGGAAACTGCTAGGCACTATTTAGTTTTAAAGCCTAGGTACCTCGCATCTCGGTGTGAAAGTAACCTTTACAATATATGTTCTCATGCATGAGCCAATAGTAGGTGAACCACCCATAACCTAGTGGTCCCCATCATCATAATCATCATAATGTTTTTATTGTTTTCAATGTCAAACATGCTAAGTGAATTAGGAAAAAACCACTCTGAATCACTGGCATTCTAGTACACGTCCGCCCACCTAGATAACTGTGTTTCCTTGTTTGTTCTCAAACATGTTCCATGTGTTTCCAAATTAAATTTATATAAAAAATATCATTTCTGGTAAAAAAAAACTCAAAATATTATCTAAACAGAATTTTCACCATTTTTATTACTCAAACAAATGCTTAGAATATTCATAAAACAATTATACAAGTTATTATAAAACTTTTCACTTAAAATCCATTTAAAATACTTCTTTTATCCCAAAATGAATACCAATATTACACCAAACCAGGATTTTAAGCACTAATATTATTTATAAATCCATTCAATGAATTATAAAGAAACTCCAATTGATACAACATTAAGTGACAAAGTGAAAACATCCATTTTCACAAAAAATTGGCACATAAAAATCAACCACTTAACAAATGCAACCAAAAACAGTTTCTGGCATAAACAATAATGATAGAGGAATCTAAAATAAATATAAATCCTATATTATAACACATTATATAATTCTTAAACATGTAATCACCTACCATATATTTCCAAAACCTCAAATACTGGAATGGATCTTCAACCGCACCACTGTCGCACCATAAGGAAGTGAAAAAAACCTAAAGGCACAATATTAGACCCAAAAACTAAAAAGAAAACCCTATTTTTTAAGAAATACATCTTGGATATTACAAAAGTAATGAATAATAGAATAAATCCAAACAAAATTGAAAAATCCCAAACCAAATGGGATGAACAAGGGAGGAAACACACTGAATTGATAAACATTGATGAAATTTCACAAAAAAACACTCGTAGTTGAATCTCTATGTAGGAAAAAATTAATGTGAGCTTATAATAAGAATATTATATCATTTAATAAATAAAATGTGGGGGTGGGGGTAGTGAAAATGAATGATTTATAAAGGAAAAAAATTACCTCTTCAAATCTTTCCGATTTGGAAAATATTGAGAGATTTTGAACAAAATTGAAATGAAAATGAGCTCCAAAGAGGGAGACATGAAAGTGGGGTGAACCTAGGACTATTGTATTTGAGTGGGAGTTGTAATCACTAAAAAATAAAGTTAAAAATTAATGATATGTTAAAGAATTATGTTTTTTAAAAATAATAAATGAGCTCACGGGTCGGCCTAATGCCTAACTAAAGCACCCAAATCGAAAATGACAAGGAGTTCCTAAGGGTTACAAATGGATAAGGTGGTTTTAATTGGTCAGGGTTAGCCATGTTGGAATTTAAATGGATGAAAAATGTAAAAAACTATGAAGGAGTTATAAAAGAAACAAAAATAGTTTTGAAATCTTGAAATGGGCTAACGGTTGGGCCAAATCATGGAAACCCGCAATTTCCTCCAAAAACACATCGAAAACCCCCCCAAGAATGAAAAAATATAAATTAAATTAAATTACATTCAAAAGAAGTCATGGATGTGATAGATTGTGTCATGAATCTTATTAGGTGAAATATTATCCTTTTCTTACAGAAATGATATTTGTTTTATCAACACTATCTAAAAAATTTATCATTTACTTATTGAATCTGTTAATGTCTTTCGAAATATAACTAAATCCCACAATTCATCTGACTGTAAAATTTAACCTGGTTAAATAGTTATTAATTTTTTCATATTTATCTATTCTAATTTCATCAAATTTAGCTACCCATATTTGTAATTTCACATCATTAACATTAAAATTTATAAAATTTGTTTTCTCATTATTATCCTTCTTTTTCTTCGATATTTTAGTATAATTATTTATATATACAGTTTATCTAAAATGTGATAATATATTTAAATTATATACATTCTATCTATCTTCGTATTCCCATAATCTATAAATTTCAATGGAGAATCTCATTCAATAGGATAAAATAATACTGTATTATCACCTCTCAGATTGATAACGTGTGATAGCTGGTATGGGATCATCATATTTTTTTATCTATTAAATTTATTACCATAAATTATGGGAATACATTTAATATTGAAATAATTTTTATTTTATATTTATCTTGTTTAACTATATAGGATCTTAGATGGAACTAGGTATGATTTATACGAATTGAAGTGATTAGTTCAATTGATAGACCACTTATACCTGGGTGAATAAATGGTATATATTTTAATATTTCCTTTTATAAATAACACATAGTGAGTTTTTATTATTTTGATCCACTTTTCTATAATATAATCCTCAACTATATGCCACTATAATGTAAATGAAAATCCTTCAAAAATTATGATAAGATTTCGATCCAATGGGGATAATACTCTAAGGAGAATTAAATCTATAATGGGAAAGGAAAATTATATTAATGTTTAATAATCATTTATTATATGTGATACATAATCACTATAAAGATTTAAGAAGATATCATGAACATTCAATGGATGGTATCATCCACTTCTCAAATGTAACATATATTATTATATATTAATATCCAGCCTTCAGGATAATTTATTTTTCAATTGGATTTCCAAGAGAACTATAGTTATATATTAGATTTATTAATACGATTTATTAGATCTCCATACATGGTTTAGATATTAAATTTCTAGAACAATGTTAATAAAATAGCACGTATATCATCCACCATTATTAGGATTTCATAAAACTTGATGTGTACTTGAGATTATGTTATCACATATTTGCCTTTTTTTCTCACTAACAAATGACACCAAAAGGTTAAAAAAATATGTGTACTAAAATTGATGATCAAGCTATCCTAAAATATTTTAATATTATCTCCACTCTATATCCTTGATAAAATATTACACAAAATTCCACATTATCACCTTCTCAGGTTCCCAATTCACAATTCAAATTATCCTTTATTTATTTTATTATTTTATATTGATATTCTTATGTGACAAATATTTCAACATAATTATGAAATACAACCATTATTTTTTAGAAAATAGATTCTCCTACATATAATTTATTTTTAAATTGTTCATAATTTTCTCCATAATCCCTCAAGATTGTTCAATAATAATGAATTATAAAAATATCCATTTCAAAATATAAAAAATATTTTTATATGGACATCTCATTTAGTTGAAAATAAATTTTATCATGAATCATGCCTTCATTAGTATCTTATACCATATAATTATCTTAATCCCACTAAATTAGTCATATTTGCATCTTCCTATAGTGAATATACTCTAGAAAACATTGAAATGGATATAATGAATAAAAGAATCCATATATTTTCAAAATTTCATTTAAAATTATTTTTTATAAGATTAAATAACACATAAGATGTTATAAATCTTCTTATAATAGATTTAAAATACTCTTATTAACCATATATAGTTACTCCAATAGAATTTTGTGGCCTTATGATTTCCAAAAATTGACATTTTCTTAATAAAAAATTGATCCAAAATTTTTAGCAGAACTGTTATAAAATGAAAATGAAACTTACAATTTTTAGACCACCCATAACATCATTTGATTAAATTTACAAAACACTATAACTTTTATGAAACAACACATACAATGATATGGACCACCGTTATGGGTTTAGAATAAGATAATTTCTGGAATTATATAAATTGTATGAATTGGCTCAAAACATATGTAAATCATCTCAAGATATTCCCAATAACATTACAATTCTTATTAAAATTTATTCATAATAAATCAATAATTATTCAGTAACTCCAAAGATCTCTCAATCATACAAGCTACCAAATGACATATAATCCTGCATTATAAATCATAACGCATGGACTCATATTCTCTTAATACCCTTAGATAGGGGAAAATAAAAAAATTATAATCATCAAAATATAAAATGGTCTACACCAAGAATCTAGAAATTAATTAATAATAAGTATTGTCACACCAGTCAATAAACATTAATTTAATTTACACAAGTGTTTTTGATGACCATGTATATCATCAAACCCAGTTTTTAGTCATCATATCCCTAATCCACCATATCTTAATTTGGAAATCTAATGAAATGTTTCAATAACACTATGTCCAAAAATATCATCCTAATTCACTAGGTTTGATCTATAACACAATATAAACTCATACCTACCTCCCTATATACAAGATTTTAATGTCTAGTGTTTAGCCTTAACCATACTTTTGGGAGACAATTCTCATGATATCATATAACCTACATAAATAGTATCATAAAATTCATAAATTACAAACAATGGAAATAATATTAAATTATAGTGGAATGAAAACCATCAATATATCATCATATTCTATAAAAAATGAGAATATGATAGTCAAATATAAATAAAAAAATGTATCCCCATAGGTGGTCGATAAATATACATAATTGAAAAAATTTAAATAATATTTGTGGAACTTCAAAATATTGATCCTAGTATATGTTTTGGAGTTGAATTTATTCATACATAACTCACTACAGAAGATTAGGCATATAGCGGTGGTATTTTTTCGTTTAGCGGCGGTTATAACCGCCACTAAATGGTGTGGCGGCGGTTTTCAGAAACCCCCGCCTAATACAGCGTCGGCAAACTTTTAACGGCGGTTATGTTCATTTAGCGGCGGTTTTAGGGAAGCATCGTAGCTGCCTCATTTCGCGGCGGTTTTAGCAGCGGTTATAACCATCGTGAATAAATTCAAATCTAGCACCGTAAAACCGCAGCTAAATCAGGAAGAACTTCCGCGATATAAGGCTACCACGGTGCAGCTATTTAGCGGTGGTTATAACCGCCGCTAAACGTATATTGTATTTTGACTTTAGTGGTGGTTTTAGACATTTAGCGGCGGTTTAAACCGCCACTAAATATCTGCCAACTTTCATTTAACGGCGTTAAAAACTGCCACTAAAAAGTTGCCCAGAAAAAAAATTCCTGATTCTGCTGCCCCCGAGCCTGAAAACCAAACCAAAAACACATACAACAGAATATAGCAAACTATAAAATACATATTCATTATCACCCCATCAAACTATAAGTTCACTTATTCCTCCCAATAAAGAATATAGTAACCAATATCAGTTCAAGATCAGAATCATGTTTTAAAACTATCAATCACAATAGAAACTAGAAATCTCACTTTTAAAAATTCATTGGATTTTAGGTACCATTTTGACCATTTGAAATTTTTCATTTAAGGTCACATTCTCCATAATTATAAGGATATGCTACTATATGTTTTATGTGATTCTACCCACCTTAGGAGTTTCCTAATCATCATTTAATGAGAATGGGATCTCATCCCAAGAAATATGCTTCATCCATAATAAAACACTAGTTACAGATGTGACCAACACATTCTTACCAAGTGCCTACTGAACAAAGAGTAAAACAAGCCACCAAAAAGATCAATATATTATAATTTATATTGTGGTAGACATGATTCTCTCTCAATATGTTCTCATGCACGTCATTAGTATCATATATATAAGAAAAATCTAAACTAATCAGTAGTGTTCTAAAACCGGATCCTTTGGTAACATCATCCCTAGCACTAGGAATACTAAATTTTTATATAATAACTAGTCTATCCACATTAAGTATGACTGATGAATGTAGAATGATAGCATATTTATTTAATGATTTCCACAAAACTCATACAGTTTACTACACTATTCCAACAATTCGATGGGTGTCACATGTATAAATGCGTACATCCTTCATATTTCACTAAAAAAATGGCGCATCATCTGATGTTATCCATAGGTAAATTAGACCTATGAATCCCAGTATTTTATGGTCCGTAAAAATGATTTATCCCCAATTTTTATTATTCCATATGACTTTTGACGCAGCTAAAGACCTCCTGATTCACCTGTAATTACAGAAGAAGAATGGTCACATGACCAACTAGCCAGCTGATGATGCCCTAGGCATGTATACCCCACTAAAAAAGAGAATTATGTGAAAACCAAATCCCATATATGGAAAACATTACCGAATAATGACTCATCAACCTAGGGGTGTTGTTTCATCATAGATAGTCTGATATAGTAAAACCATGATATAAGCAACACCTTAGATATGAAATACCTCATAATCATTTATCAAGTTTTTAATTCTGAGGGCTCTACCTACTCCAGGACAACCCCTTATTAATAAGGTATAATACATTGAATCTATGAATAGGTCATTCTAAAATGGTCACTTGGATTACTGACCTAACCTTAAATATTACTATAAATTAGAATGTTCAATATAGACTGATGAGAATTTTTTTTGTTCCCATCCAATGCTAAACCTAGGGAGAGAATTAAACTAGTCTTACATGAGGTTGAAAAATAAAAACATAATATTATGGTTTCATTTAATCCATTACATTAGTTCAAATTTGATTGTTTTGTGGAAATTTCAAAGCATAAGTATTAAGAAATTTCACGTTTTAGTTAAAAAAAGAATACTTTAATTGGTACTTTATTTAGCTAACTCTATAAGGTATCATAGGAAAGTAATATCAAAATTACTTTCAAGATTTTTTTATTTAGATGATATCCTTTCATAATTTATACATTTTATTTTATAAATTCTTTTTACCCATCTTATTTATACATAAATTTCTCACAATTGGGCTTTGTTAAATAAAATTTCTATCCGAATATAGAGAGGAATACCCCCTTTAGGTTTTAATTGGAATTTTAATTAACCGATATCCATAAGCAATGGTTTGAATTTATTAAATCAAAAAAAATTCCATGAAATTTTATTCTAATAATTCAATGTATATATTCATCATATTTTAATAAGATTAATTACCATTCCCATGTTATAAAGGTATTTTTCTCTATAATTTTAAAATTTCATTCATGTAGCTGCACCCAGGTTTTTACCTTTTATTTTAGAATATAACAACTTTATATGTAATGGTTTGATTATATGGGTTTCTAATCCCAATTTATAAAGGCCCATCCTCTCTATTATTAAATTCAAAATATTTACTTGATAAAAAATTCTTAAGGGGGTGTGTGCCTACTATAGATAGTGAAATTTGGTTTATGATTTATACCTTGAGATGAAATAAAATTAGTTCCCTATGGAGTGGAAAGTTTTTAAAAACTTTATTTTTCATTTGCATATTGTCGATCTATAAATTTAGGAAAGTGATTCCGAGGATGAAACAAGAACTGTTTAGAAGGAGTGACTCATGTTTTCTCATGATCAAACCTATTGAGTTAGTGCTCAAAGATCAGTATAAGGTGACCCATATTATGGGGACTGTACCATTGGCTATTTTAAGAAATGAACCTAGTATTCAAATGGTAGATTGGTTTTGTAATGTGATAAGAGAATCCTATCTTGGGGAATGTGATATCAGTTTTTGATAATGCGACCCTCACATTAATACAGAATAGAAGCATAGTAATGATCATTAGAAGGTATTTTTTCATTCTAATTCCAGTTGATAAATTAAACTAGTTACTTCTGTATTCTTCAATAAAGGTCATATACAAATTTGGATATGCTATCAGGTGGAGTCTGAGTATGGGTGTTATGTTCGGGGTGGTTTCAATGTGACCAGAATGTGGTTGAGTTGGTTATGTGTTGATGTATAGAGTACAACATCATAGTGTAAATTATAATGTATAGTTCGACCTTGGAAAATCACTATAAGGTGGGTACATTCTTCATTGATTGTTCTTGGATGATCAAGGGATTCCTTGGGAATCAAAGGCATTATGATCGCTTAGTTATTAGTGATTTATTAGTTGAATCCTAGAATTAACGAGAAAGATAACCTAGATGGGGTTCGACCGGTGTTTTAGGAAGTGAATGGATGTGGTTAATAGATAACCACACTGAGTTCATGATAAGGATCCCTAAAATATGTTGGGATGGAATATTTCGATAATGGGATGTGCCATGCCTTGGTATCAGCCATTTTGAGCCATGATCTATGTTAGTGAGAACTACAGAATGAAAGATCAATTAGAAGTTGACATGGTCCTATCTTATGATGGATGGGTTCCATGTAGGTCCCTCCCATGGTCTAAAAAATGGAATGGAAGGATGAAAACATTATTAAAAGTGATTCCAGCTGATCTTCAATGACAAAAACTTCCTATATGAGCTTAACTAAGAGATCTTGAGATCTCTTAGATATTTAGTAGGAAAAATTGTTAGTGGTTGAATATGAATCAACATTTACTGAGCTAGTAAGTATATGTCAAATCATATGATTAATATAAGGCTTAAGGCATGAATATTTGTGATGAAGCTATGACTAATGATGTGATCATGGACTAGTCTTCTGATTTTTCCCACCTATATATTTGTGTTTAGTATGATGTCTTTGAAAAATATAGATTTTACATGAACATGGAAGGGGAATTCTTTACTTCCTCGTTCTTGTTGAGGGAATACATCATTTAGCAGTTATAAGATGAAGTATAAGCACCTCCATAAGAAATTGTTTGAGGTGTCATCTTAGGATTCTAATGGAAGAGGATCACTATAGTGTATTCAGTATAGGGATCTGGGACACCCAAATTTATTTTTCCCAAATCCACCATGCACATTTCCATGATATAGGAATATTGGATATCCTAGGAAATATTGTGACTGGTTCACATGCCTAAGAAATGGTGGTGCATCTGACTAAGTGAAGGAATCTAAATTGAAGAGAATTGTGTTGAGATTGAATGAGTTATGGTATCATGGTTGAGTAATAAGAACACTTCCTATGTTGTATCCTTCATGCTTCAGCATACACACTACCCACCCTGCCCAACCTGCAGCATACACACTTCCCAACCTGCAGCATACAAACTGCCCAACCTGTAGCACACACACTGCCCAACCTACAGCATACACACTTCCCAAACTGAAGCATACACGCTTCCCACCATGTATCCTTCATACTGCATCATACACACTGCCCACGCTATATCCCCCCAGTATTCCCCACTCCACTGCAACATCCCACCACTCCACACTCCTCTGCAACATCCCCCACTTCAGTGCAGCATCCCCATCTCCCCACTCCACAACACTCCACTACCCACACATCCCACCTATAATCAAACACACACAGCACTCCACTGCCCACACAAAATATCCCACCTGCAATAAAAAAAACACAACAAGCAGTATCCTACCTAGACAATGTGTGGATTTTGATGAATAAACAGATACCCTATTCCTCCCTCTATTGAATTTAAGTCCAAGATCATTGAACTAGAGACTCAATAAAAGTAATATACCATGCATTCTAATTCAGTTGGTCATGCACTATGATGTACATAAGTGATACACACAAGTAGTGTGATATATATAGGCCATGCAATGTAAGCATGATAGGAGTTTATGATAGAATCAAAGGCCAAACAGTTTGTATTGGGAAATACACAGACTTAGAAGACCACCATGCTTTCTAATTCAGGCCAACCAATGTGTACGGGGAAATAAAGAAGCCAATGATAAAGTTTTTATCACCTCTCCAACCCAAAAAGCACATTCTAGTAGAGGGAATAAGGGTCCCTACAGGAGAAACTATATTTTAGAAAGAAAAACCCACATCTGGTTGCTTATTATTGTCCAGCAAGTGGTTTTTTTGATGAATACATACATAATTAAATACATACCTACAAGTAAATACATACAAAATTAAATACATATAGAACACATACCTATAACTAGAGACTCCATACATACCTACAACTAGAGACTCTATACATACATAATACAAATAGAATTTAATACATACCTGCAACTAGAGACTCCATTCTTGCAACTAGAATACATACAAAATGCATACCAGCAACTATAGAATACATACAGAATACATATGAATTAAATACATAACTAAATTCAGAATACATACAAAATACATACCTGCAACTAGAGACTCCATACATACAGAACACATACATACAGAATACATACATACCTACAACTAGAGAATCCATACATACATAAGACATACCTGCAAGTAAATACATACCTGAAACTAGAGACTCCATTCCTCCCTCAATTCATAATACATACAGAATTAAATACATACCTGAATTCAGAATACATACATAATTTAGAATTGAATTCATACATGCATTCAGAATTGAATACATACTTGCAAGTATTATAACAAATAATTCATACCTGTAAGTAAATACATACATATTTTAGAATTGAATTCAAAATTCATAATTGAATACATACCTACAAGTTTAACACATAAGTCATACCTATAAGTAAATACATACAGAATTCATAATTGAATTTAGAATTCAATACCTACAAGTATAACACATAATTCAGAAGGTAATTAAATACATACATAATTGAATTTAGAATTAAATTCATAATTCATAAGGCAATTACCCTGTGCAATACAAAATTCATAATTAAATTCTGAATTGAATACATACAGAATTGAATTATTAATTATGAATACAATACAAAAAAATTTATATGGAAGGCATTACCCTTTTTATAGAACAAGATCGGGTGATAAGATGATAAATCCCAAAGAATCTCCATACACTAAAGATAGAAATAAATCCAAAATTCATTCCCACATGCTTGTCCAAAATATATAATTATGTATTTGGTATAAGAAGCTTGGGATATCATGAAGTTCAAGCCCTTAAACTCTAACTTGATTATTCGGTCAAGAGTTCCTTTTATAGTAGGCTAATCAAACAATTTATTCCTAAATGATGTATATCACACTCGAGAAATCAAGACATAAAAAGAAACATCAGAAATCAATAAAATGCATAAAAGGAAAATGAGAAATCAAGGAAATTTTAGGACATGAAAATGTGTGGTGGCAACTATGTGCCACAAATGTTACATATACAAACCAACTGTTTTCATATTACAAATCAACAATACAACTACTCAAGGTCTGATGATGCATCATCACCCTCTCCACATTCATCTCCACTTTGTGGTGTCACCTGTAAGAACATTATATTGAAAATTAAATACGATTGCATATTTATATTAAAACTTTAAACCAATGAAAGTTAGCAAACTAAATGATTTTTATTTTTTGTGATTTACCTGCATAACACCAGTCGATGCACTACCACCAGGGGAATATCTCCTCAGCTGATGACGTATTTCAATCAACTCTTTCTGCAATGTAGATATCTGATCCCCCTGCTGGTGAACTGTGCTTTTTAAAGAAACAATTTCTCTCTTATCATCTCCAGGTATGGGCTGACTAAAGTCAGGAGTAGATGCAGCTGTTATCCTCGATGGCCTGCTAAAAATCTCAGATGGTACGGGTCCCAAACCCATCCCGCGCACTCTCCCAGCATGCTCCTTCCCAAGGACCTGAGCAACCGGGTCATTCTGGGAGACTGAGTATGACTGTGCAGGATTGGCATCCCATAGCTCTTTAATTTTTACCTATAAATCAAATATCAAAATATATTAACATAGTAAAAACTGATAATAAGTTATTATGATAAAAAATTGACTTCATACCCCAACTTCTTTAGCAGGCTCGTTAACAAAACTTCTATCTGATTTCTTATGAACATCCAACCACAGTTCAGTCCTGGATGCTTCATTCCCTAAACTCTGTGACTGCATTAAACAAAGATAAATCAATAATTCAATATATTAAATAGATAATATTGTCTTATAAATATTTAAACTAATTAAAAGATTACCAATGTCGTTCGGCTTCTAGAAAATCTTTTTGAGCCCGCAGTGTGTGGGATGACTTGCTTTGCCCGGTTTGATGCATTTTGTCTTGAAAGATCCTGAAATAAATAAAAGGCAATTTAATACTGATGTATTGAATGTCATGTCCTTTTCATATACATGTATAAATGTAAAATGTGGATCATATAATAATATATATTTCAATACCATCCGCTTCTGATCACGATGTCTGTCAACAAACACTTTACACTGCTCTTTTGGTACCCCACTGGGTAGCTTCTCATACATTTACTGCGTGGTCAACGAAGTATCGTTGACATCACACCATAATCTCCATTTGAAATCTTTCCACTTCTTACCTAGATTTTTCAACATCCACTTCCATGCTATCACATCAGCAACTGTAAAGTGGAAGAACATCTGTATACAAAAATTCATTTTGAACATATTAGTAACATGACATTCAATTGAACCATAATGTAATAAATTTACCTTTATTTGAGAATCAAACACTTCATTTTTCCAACTTGAAGGCATATGTCTCCAATCGTCATATGAAATGGGAAGGGAAATGGGCTCCGCTGCTAGCTGGCCTAGAATCTGGCCAAGTAACCCCGTGACATCATCTGTAGGGACCCTGTAAGAATCAAATGGCACAACAATCTTCTCACCATTCAGATTCCAAACATCTGAACTTTTTATATTTTTCATCACGGTTGAATTTTTGTCATCTTCAATGAACAAACAATTAGTATAAACAAAATGCAATAAATTTATTTATTTAAAATTTGTACCTATGATAGTGACACTCCAGTGTGTCCGGGATTAACTGGAAGGGGCACAACGCTGCCCCACTGCTGAGCCTCCTAAAAGGGGAGTCGATGACTCACCCTCTTCTGGTACATCCACGGAAGGTGTGAGAGATGGTGCAGGGGGCGATGGTACAGGGGTGTCGGCACCTGTCATCTCAGATGTTGTGGGGAGGGAGACAAATGGATCGCCATCTGTCGCGGAACTAGATGAAACAATATACCTCTTCTTCCTTGGCATTCATGTCATTTAATCAAATAAAATTAAGTTCAGAATATATATTTCAAAAAAAATTATGCAGAAAAAAAATTAAAAATGATAATAGATGCCCAGTACTAACGAACAAAATATATATAACAATAATAATGAATGAGTGCAGAAATGAAACAAGTGGTTGCTGAATAAATAAAAAATTGTACATACAATAATTTTCTCCTTCAATCATGTCAGTTACCTGCTCCATTGCTTCATCCACTTCATTCATCCTTGCTAGACTAATATTTTCAATATCATGATCGACAACTAATTCTGCTTCCTGTTGCTGATTAAATTCAATTTCAGAGGTCAAATTTTCCACTTCATCACCCATATCATACAAATCTCTTTGTATTACATGAGCAACTACACTCCACCCTTCATCAGTAACATCATTCACATAATATACCATTTTTTCTTGCGATTCTAAGATATATGGATCATGCAGTTCACGATCACCAACATCCATCAAGCGAGAGAAGTTCACAGAAGTAAATTGCAAGGAATCTCTTTTAACACCTCTGATAATATCGACCCATTTGCATTTGAATAAAACAACCGAAAAATGTCCGTGGTAGTTTAATTCATTAATATCATACAGCTTTCTATAGTATTCCACTTCAGCAAATGTAAATATACCACTATTCTGTGTTTTCAAACTCACTTCTCGATCGACTGTACGAAATCTAAAGCAATTCACATTATAAGCGTCGAACTTTCTAACTTCTTTTAGAGGACCTCTAGAAAGAAACTTCAAATATTCTGACACCTCTGCTCGAGTATCAGTATTCATGATCTAAAAAAAGAAATATACTTTATTAGATTCACAAAATGTATGTGTCAAACTAATATTCGTATTTATTGTAATATTTATGAACTTACACGTCGTGCAAACCATTCTACAAGCTCTTTATTAACAGCTTTCGTTATATCTTTCTCATTTCGTGTTCGGCCTCTCATTCATCTCTTTGTTTGTATCCTCAACTCTTCAATAAATGGATCTGCAATGTCACTATTCAGTAGCACATATCTATGTGCCTGTAATAATTCCAATTCAGTCAGTGTCGCATTTGAGGTCCTCCCAACTGATCGGCCAATAGCAGGAAATATTTTGGATTTCTGATGTATTTCAGATTGAGTCAATGTGTCGTCAACACGTCCAACTCGATTAAATCTTTTCTCAATATCATCCAAGTATTGAGAACAAAAGGTAAGACACTCCTCAGCCAAATAGCCTTCAACAATTGAGCCTTCTGGTTGAGCTTTATTTCTCACGTATGATTTCAAATGTCCAAGATATCTGTGAAATAAAATAAACATAATTATGCATTTAATTAAGTACCAAAAATTGTTTACTTAACTGGAAAACATATAAATAAAGTACCTCTCAATTGGATACATCCATCAATAATGAACGGGGCCTCCTAATTTAGCTTCTTCAACCAAATGCATAGTTAAATGCATCATTACAGTAAAAAAGGATGGAGGAAAGATCATCTCCATTGCGCAAAGGGTCAATACAAACCTCTTCTAGAGGTTGTCAAACTGATATGGCTGTAGACATTTCTCACATAATTTTCTGAAAAATGTGCAGAACTGCAGTACAACAGCAGTAATTTTTTCAGGTAATAATGTACGCAATGCCAGTGGTAGTAACTGTTGTAACAAAATATGTGAATCGTGACTTTTCAATCCATGTAACTTACGATTCTTCAAGTCAACACACCTCAAGATGTTACTTGAATACCCATCGGATACCTTGACATTCTTTAACATTCGAAGGAATGTATCTTTATCCCTATTTTTCATTGCAAAAATTGTCGGAGGATACTTTTCATTCTCATCTGGCCAGAGATCGCGTTTTATGTTCATTGCTTGTAAGTCTTTGCGAGCATTGAGATTATCCTTCGACTTTCCATGCTCATTAAGCAATGTAAAAATCAAATTGTCACAGACATTCTTCTCAATATGCATCACATCAAGATTATGCCGCAACAAATTAAATTCCCAATATAGAAGTTTGAAGAATATACTTTTTTTCTTCCATTGTTGCGTTCTGGTTTCGCTTGATGATGCACTTCGGACCCGTTTTCCGCTATCATTCAAATGATGAACCTTCCCAAATTCTGTTTCAACATTTTCAAGTTGTTTCAATATTTCAAAACCATTTAACAACTTTGGAGGTGGTCTACAATCAATGGAACCAATAAATTTTGATTTGTTCAGCCGAAATCTATGTGATGCATTGAGAAATATTCGATGACACAAGAAGCACCATTTTCTACTGTGAGGTAGCCGTTTGGGCTCAAAATCAAAGTTACAAACAGGACAGGCCAAACCCGTGTAAGTGTTCCAACCAGATAAATTCCCAAGCCCAGGGAAGTCACTAATGGTCCACATTAAAGCAGCATGCATTGTGAACATTGTTTTAGAAGAAGCATCAAATGTCTCAACACCGTTGCTCCATAACTCCTGCAAATCGTCAATCAAAGGCTGCAAGTATACATCAATATCATTTCCAGGCATTTGTTTTCCAGGAATAATCATCGAAAGGATAAAAGATGTTTGTTGCATACACATCCACGGAGGCAAATTATAAGGGATTAAAACAACTGGCCAAATGCTATAATTGGTACTCAATGTCCCAAATGGGTTGAATCCATCGGCAGCCAATCCCAATTGAACATTCCTAGGATCAGCTGAGAAATCGAGATGTAATGAATCAAATGTTTTCCATGATTGAGAATCTCGTGGATGTCTCATTAACCCATCATTGTTATTATCTACAGAATGCCACTTCATGTGTTCGGCGGTTTTCGATGACATGAATAATCTTTGCAATCGAGGCTTCAAAGGAAAGTAATGCAAAACCTTTGTAGGTGTGCTCCTTTTCTTCTTCTTCTCCATGAAATTATGTTCATTCAGACTTCCAACATCACTCTCTGTCTGCCATCTAGAAGAAGAAAATTTCTTGCAATTTTGTCTACTTGAATCCTCTCCCCAATAAAGCATACAATCATTGGGACACGCATGTATTTTTGTATAATTCAGACAAAGCTTGTTAACAACTTTTTTCATATCATAAAAAGATTCTGGGATTTTTGCTTCAGGAAATGCATCACGTATCAATTCTAATATCATGGACATTGCCTTATTTGTAATTCCACATAGACATTTGATGTGATACAAATTCAGCAGAAATGAAAGTTTTGAATATTTCAAACACCCACAATACAACTGTTGATTTCCATCGTCAACTAAATCATGGAACGCATTTTCCTCAGTGAAGTTTTCTCTTACATTTGGCTCCACAGAATAAAGAGGAGGATCCAATGATATGTGACAATCTTGATCTGCCTGTGTTGGAGTCTCAAAAACATCACTTGTCACGTTGCAATTTGTAGCACCCTCTTCTGGTTGTTCTGATATGTTTTGATGCTGATAGTGGTGCCTTGCAGTGCCGAATGCATCATTTATTAGGTTTTTCATTTCATTTTCCATTGTCGACGAACTTGGGACCCCATTCTGCGGATTAACATCAGTGCTCAATCTTTCTGTAACGTTCGATTCTCCATACCAAATCCAACACAAATATTGATCAGGGAATTGCTTTAGTATTAAATGTTCATAAACCTCATATCTCTTCAACCATGTTCTAAATTTACATTTAAGACATGGACATTTTATTCTCCCTTCAACGGATTGATTAGAAATTGCAAAATCTAAAAACTCATTCAAACCCTTAACATACTGAGGTGTGTTCCTCGGTAATGTGATCCAACTTTTATCCATGTATATCACAATGTACCTACACAATAATAAGAAAAATTAAAACACATAGTTACTACTAAATAGAGAAAGAGATTCATATATACGATAGTATAAGATTACAGAAACATAATATAATAAAGATGATCCCCTGTGTTAGATATGAACCCTTAGTGTTTGGGATAGGGGAAGTTTCTTTGGTAAAGAGAAACAGTGTGCTAACAACGTGGTAGCTACTTTACCATGAAAACCAAAACACATTGTTAATTTGGAATAACCCCAACCTAAGTTCTCTATAGAGTCTTCATATAAAACTCACATATCAAATAAATCTATTATAAATAATTTTTACTTTATATTTTCATTATTTATTTGTGAAATATTTAAATCTAATCCAATAGAATCTCATTTAAATGATGCTAAAAATATTTTGAGATATTTAAAATGAACTATTTTCCTTTATCTAATTTTTTCAAAACCCTCTAATTTTAATTAAAATTTATATTTGGATACATATTTTGTTCGGTGTAGACTGGATAGAAAGGTAATGTCAGGAACCAGTAAAATTCTTGCTAAATCCTTAGTATCATGATATAGTAATGGAAAACACATTATATAACTATCTAATACTAAAGTTGAATATATTATAGCCATATGTTTCTATGCATAGGTGTTATGAATGAAACACACCCTAACTAATTTTGGATTCAATTTTAATCAGGTTTAAATCATATGAGATACAAAATTTCAATAAACATTTCAAAAATGATTGATAAACCATTATAGGATGAAACGCGTATATTTAACACATAATTTATTAATATATCATGCAGAACAAGGTGATATATTTTTTGATTTTTTTTGCATAGACAATCAATTGTCATAAATTTTTACTGAACCACTTCCTAGTTATAGATTCAATTTTATCAAATCCAAATTAAGATTATTTAAAATAATTTAATATCATTTCTATTTTACTAATTTTATATTGTGAATTTATAATTAGTAAATATTTTATTTGAGTTATTTCATTTGAGATTTAGCACCACCATTTTGAATGATATCAAAATTAAATATGCATAATAGTATTATTTAGATAATTTAATTTTTTTGAATTAGATTTTATGACTGTAACATCCCATGTTGGGTGACACTAAATAGGTCCCTCGAGCCAATTATCCATAAGGCCATATGTGTGCTTCCCTGTACTCCATACGTTGATGACTAGACGCGAGGGTGTAAATGTGATACATTGGGGATATTATACCCTTATATTAGAGTATCTAATGATGAAATGAAAGGAGATCATCAATAGATGTAATAAATTGAGTACATAAGTAGTAAAAATTGAAATATAACATGATACAATAACAAATGAAAATATTTAAAACCATGAACAACCATGTCATACATATAACACAAGTCATCCGCATGGACGAACATATAAGTTGGAGTACATAAAGGAAAATGAAATGAAATACAAATCTACACTAATATATCTATGGAATATAACCTATACGGTCTCCACATACATATCTGAGCCATCCGTTCAATTACTCAAGGTCAGCACCTTATCTTGGTCTTTCAATCAAGCAAACTTCTTCTCAAGTAACATAGTGAAATTGATTCCCAAACAGGTTGCGATTACAATACTCAGTAGGGAACCGCCAGTACAGTCCAACACATATCCATTAATATATAGTTTATGTATATATGATAAACTCATTAATATTTCAGCAATACTAGTAATAACTTCTAGAATTAAGATAAAATAAAAACTCATATAATGTATGGTCAAGGAATGTGATCAGTCTAGCTGAGAAAAAACTAGAAATGAATAAATAAACTAAATAAAGTGAAACCACAATCAACCCCTGGCTTCGTGATCCTATTCAGTGAGCTACTGTGGAATTATAAATATATATTTATATTTATATGTGGGAAAATATATATATTTCGATAAATGTATATGTATACACATAAACATGTATATATATGATTTAGGTGAAAAATGTCATGAAACAATAGGAGCCTATTCTTGGGTCTGTAATCATTATTATGTGGATGTCCTTAGAAAAGGGTGTTCAGCTAGATGTCATACCAATCAAACCATTCATAATTAGTGAATCCTCAAGTCTATAATCCTTATTGACAAAACCATCTCCATTCAGTGCCATAAATATGTTTGAGCAAGCCATATCACTATAGGGGAATACACGTCTTAGAACTATCTTCCCCTATACTATCCCCCAATAACTATAATTTTGGATGATGTATATTAATGGAAAATCCTATTAAGCAAATATTGTCTTAGGTCTAAGACCTAGGCCATGATCCATAGCCTATCCTTATATTGGAACATAGATGAACACTAATGGGCTATCCCTATTGTGATATATAAAAGGAATTCTATCCAAACACAAGTACATGCTCAGAATCTATTCATAATAACGATCAATATCCACATCATCAAGAAGTACATCTAGGATATATAGTAATGTTTCATCCACCCAACACTAAAGAGTATCCTCAGAATCACTCAAGTAGAGCATAATTATCTGTTGAGTATATGTCACATCAATGGTGATGTTCACCATGTCCACCAACTCAATCATGTAATTGATCAAGGAGAGGGTAATTGACCACTTCCCTTAGGAGAGAGTAATCAACCATGATTTCCAATCAATGATGTGGATTGCCATGTCCAACACTATGTCCATGTGACAGATCATGGATATCATAATAATCCCAATCACTCAAGAGAGCATAATCATCCATGAGCATCCAATCACATGGTATGTTATGCCAAATCGTCATAATCAATTATCTCAAGAGCCAGATTCGAATATGTATGATTGGGTATCTCAATATTATAAAAATAAAATAAAATGTCTTAGAAGCCAGACCCTAGAATGTACATATGGGATTCCAAAATATATGAGTAAAAGGGAAACTAAATCGGTTCTTATGAAGCACATTTGGGAAACTAAATCGGTTCTTATGAAGCACATTTGTGAAACTGAAAGTGTGTCTTATCAAGCCAGGTTCATATTCCATAATCTAGGAAGTGACTCTTGTAATCATCAATACGTCTTTGGTAAAAGGTGAAATCATAAACAAAATCATGACGGTGTGAGTGCCTTATATCTTTATTTCCTAACATAATATAATATAGGGGTCTCATGTTGATCTTTTAAACCATGTGTTGATTGGTCGGGGTCTTGATAAGTGCCTTTTCAGAGGAATTTCACCATTAGTATTAAAAGGGATTTATTTTAAGGACTCAAAAATTTAATATACGACATATACATTTTTAATTCATAACTATTACAACATATATAGTATTTATATTATGAGTTTTGATTTATTTTTGTGTATTTATGATTCTAATGATTTAATTTTTAAAATTCTTATTAACTAAAAAAATTAATTTATTAACACCACAATAATTTTTAACTCTTTAAACAACCCATAAGTATTTTTGACTAACCCAAAAATGAAAGCCATGTTTTTTCATACATATCCAAATTCACAATATTCATATTGGACATGAATGCTTCATGAAAAGGTAAAATTTATATGAATTTGAAAAACTCCACATGAGTAATCCTAGTATAATAGACAACCAACCCATTCACTTTTGTATCCAAGGAATAAGCCTCCAAGAAATTTTGTGGTTCGGCCAAAAATCACTCTACATTTGGAGACTTTACTCAAGTGAGAATTTATTACGTGAAACCACTAACAAATAACATGAATAAACTACATCCAAAAACAATTTATAATATCATAACTACAATTACAATCCAAGTTCAAGGTATATTTAAACTAACTTTTTTGAAATCATACTTATTATGTTATAAAAGGCGCTATCATAAATGAAATTTATCATAAATATGGGAAGGCATAGTATTCATTTTTTATAATCATTTTACTAATCATGAAAATAAATACGTAATTTAAAAAATTAAAATGAAATATATTTAGTTTCCAAAAAATGAGACATGGTAAGACATCTAAACCCACCACTACATCCAACACTATGTCCAATACTTTTCATCTATAAAAATGGTACAATTCCTAATCAACTAAATAAGGAAGTTGAGTATAATTGTTATATTCTTAACCCACATAGATGAGCCCCATACATCCTAATTCACCATACTTGTCATCACCATCGGATAATCATTAATTTTAAAGGATTATGAAGCTGGAACAATAAATACACATTGGTATGATTCATCTGTAAGATCAATGAGATCAAAAATCACATGTTGAGGGAGGGAAATCTAGCACAGCATTGATGTCACTTCAAGAAACAATAATAAAAAAAACTAATATCAAAACAAGTAAAAAATTAGAAATCAAACCCTAGGGTTTTTATAGGTCGCTGGGGAAATTGGGTCGCCGGGGTCGCGGGGTCGCCGGGGTCGCGGGGGGCCGGGGTCGCTAAGGTCACGGGGTCACCGGGGAAGCAGGGTCACCGGGGTTGTGGGGTCACCGGCGTCGCCGGTGTCGCGGGGGGCCGAGGTCGCAGGGAAAGCGGGGGGCCGAGGGAGCACGGGTGAGAATGGAGTCGGGGTGGGGGAAGGGTCGGGGCCGGTTAAAAAAAAATTGTTTGGTGGCGGTTTGTTTTAAACTGCTGCAAAACCTTTTTAGAAAAAGGTTTCGCGGTAGTTCACAGAACCGCCGCTACAAAACCGCCGCTAAACGGTGGTTTTTTTGTAGTGACTCCTCAGACACAAGAACCTAATACATGACATATTCTATTTGATGGATCCCTAAAGACAATATTTAAACATAAATTGGGGAGAATAAAATAGGGTTACATTAAAAAACAAGTTGGACACCACCAACAAGAATTTTAAATAAATGTTAAAGTTATTTGTGAGTTTATTTATTAATATAAAATATAAAAAAATAAATCATGCACATGTGTTTATTCATCATGTACTAAGTTAGAAACTATGAACCTCATAAATAATTATTTTAGCTCTATATCAAGAGGAATCATCTTTTCATGCCAAGTGTCATCACCAATATAATCAAAAGATATATGGAGAAGGAGTAACATAGAAAAACAATCATAAAAAACAAATCATCCAATCAAATTAGGCTCACATGAACATATCAAACATCCCCTATGTCGTTATGAATTTTAATAATGGGGATCTAACATAGACAACAAACTATAAATGTAAACCCCCCCCCCCCCACCCCCACTAAGTAAGGGGTTGATGGATATACCTTACATAAAACAAAAATCACAAAATATGATATGGGGAGAGTAAAATATGGAAAAAACACCTTCCTAGATAAACTAACAGTTGTTGGGAGATAAAGTCCCATGGGAAAAGTCTATCACAAATTGAAAATAGATAGGGCACAAACACTTACCGATTATCATAAATATCAAATAATCTATTGTATAGATAATTGGGAACCCATACATAACCCTCCATGAGTCACATGTACTATAAATTCTACTCATTAATGCCTTAATAATAAAAGTATGTCATCTCTTATACTCATAAACTATGATACAAGATCACTGATGCAATTTCCAATCATTTGATACTCACTATATTCCTAACAACACAATGTGGATAACCATACATTATTGGGGAAATATTAAAAGATTTAGGTCATAATCACCGTATAATTCTTATGACATAAATTCATATGTCTAATTTTGTCAAATAAAACTACCCACCCACTTTTATATCTTTATAAGAGGGGAATAAAACCTATTCAGAGACATATATTCAAAATAATAGATTATAACATATTCAAAATTGTAACCAGAAGTGGAATTCATACCCCATTCCTTAGAGAGTTAAATCACTATGATACATGACCTATAAAAATTAAAAATTAAATGAATCCAAAAAATAAGACACAAATAGTAACACCCCAAAATTCTACTGTAAGAACATTAAACTTGATAGCATGCATGACACACGACACCAATAACATAAGGGAATATAATACCAAGATACAATAAAAAATAAGTAATATATTCTATAAATTTTACCTATTTTATATTTTTCAATTCATTCAACAACAATTTAGCATGAATAACAGCAAGACTGACCTTCTTCGATGTCTTATGTTACCCCCAAGATCAATCTTTAAATACACATTATTAAAATATTATTATTTAACATAATAATAAATTATATATAAATTAAATTATTAGTTATTAATATTATTAAATAACATATGAAATATATTTTTTATAATAATATAATATTAATTTTTTGGTTAAAAATTAATTAGAAATTAAAATATGAACCAATTAAATATAAATAGAATGTTTTTATATAAAATGATTTTTATGCTCAAGAAGTTTTTTTATCCAAATAAATTAAACTAATAAATTATATTAAATTATTTTAATGAAATATATATATTATGAATTCAATAAAATATTTTGTATGCTAATCCCATGGATTTTATAATGATAAGATCATAAAAAATCAATTTTATTCGTAAAATACTATATTTTTATGAATAGATTTTTACATATTTTTAATGGAGAACCAATTTTAAATATTAATTTTCACAGATTAATTTATGTAATATGTAAAAATAAAATGCTTCATTGAAATAGAAACAAAATAATTAGGTTAGGGTGGATTTTTTAAGTTTTTCTAAATCATTACATTTTTTAACGAATATTTACAAATACTGCATATTAGTTCACAAATGCATCTTCAACTAATTTATTTTTTATGTTGAATTATGTTTTATATTTCTTTTAAAGTATAATTAGATAAATTTTTATCCATTATTTTAGTGTAGGTTATTATAAATAATTTTACTTTGAAATTTACAATAAAATAAAGGAAAATGTTTGGATGCTTTTACTTTAAAACCCTGCATTGTCATCCTGCTTGGAGGATGAATTTTATTTTAATTTCTACCACTTTGGTGGATGGAAATTTGGAAAATTGATTCCAAATTCCCAATAATAATAATTTATAATTTATTATAGGTTATAATTAGTTTTTTTCAAAAAATATTATTGAATGTAATTAATGTGAATTATAATTAATATGGTAAAATTGATCTTAATAAAGGACTAAACCATTGATTCAAGGGCCCAAATGACCTATACACGTCTCCTATTATATGACCATAATAATGGATAAACCATTATTATGATTGAAAGTTTTCTTATATATGATATATATAATATTTATAATGTCTTCAATCATATGTAATATATATTTTTAACATTACATTATGCATTCAATGTTGTTTAAAAATGATAATTTCGTTTCAGGAAGTGTGGACTACCACCCCCTCAATGCAATATGACTTGTTCATACCATACATAGAACATATAAAGGAGGGTTTTGATAAAAATATGTAAAATATATAACATATATATATCATACTATAATTATAATATACATATATATCATTTATCATTAATTATTTTTATACAACAAAGAAATTAAAGTAGTGTTCATGTGTACAGGCGACCTACCATCTCAATAAACGTTGCTTTTAAATTCTAATATCCAATTATTGTGGATTATTATGAATAAATAAATACTGATTATATATGATAACTATGTAATGGTACAAATTATGGATATTATGAAACCATGATCTAATAAATTATAAAAACAAAAAACAAGGTAAAACTTATTAAGGAATACTAGGAAATTAAACACAAAAATAATTAAATTAATGAATGTTTATTAGCAAACTAGTAATGACATATTCTAAGAATATAATATGTGGTATTATAAACATCAATATATTATGATAAGTTTAGTAACTTATTTGAATCCAATATAAATGATGCTAAATAGCACACGAAAAAATGATGGTTAAGGTAATAAATTTTTGTATCAATTTACTTATCATTGATACTTATTTCTTATTAGGCACAAATTCACATTTATTTGGTTAATATAAATAATTTTTTTTATCATGAATCAAATTATTCAAAGTAAATTATTTGTTTTATTTAGTTTGATAAATTTACGAATATTCTGATTCAAATGTTTCAATGTGGTGTTAGACTCTTTGGAATGTTTAATGGTTATTATCCTCAAGAATATTATTCTGGATTATCATTAAAATATCACTTCATTTTTTGATTTTTAACATTCTATTGAAGAAATAAATTTATTTTAATCACTTTTCATTGGAAGTTTACGTGACTATCCATATTGTTAAACAATTCAAATTAGTATTACTTAAACTATAAATTATTGTACATACGTTTTTTACACTAAATATTCTTTGATTAACTAGGGAATAAATTATAAATTGATATTTATACCTCAATATTGATATTTGATATAGTATATTTTTTATATTATTCATTAAAATAAAATATTTGGACTAGCAATGAATAATGGATCCCTTACATTATATATCTCCTCGATGCATCAACAAGTTATCGTGAGGCATATATGTTGGAAAAATTAAATGGGATTTTATCTATAGTTTTATACCTTCTTTTGAAATGTCTTGATGATAAAGGTTTTCATGTTATTCATATGTAACTTCTGTTAAGATGGAATTTCCCTCATATAGATCTAGTAATTATTCTTCCATGATATTTGTTGTCCATCTATCTATGGAGAAATTTCATTTTCTTTTTATTGATTAAATTTCATGAGTTTTAGTTCTTACCATTCCATAATGATTTTTCCTTCCCATGTAATTTGAATAGATTTTATTATTAGATATTTACAATAACATGTTAGTTTATTCTCAATGATTCATTATTTATTCATCTATCCATACCCTTATTGTGAATTTTATCTCACTATTATTATGAAT
The DNA here is from genome assembly GCA_963277665.1 of Viscum album. Classification (NCBI taxonomy): domain Eukaryota; kingdom Viridiplantae; phylum Streptophyta; class Magnoliopsida; order Santalales; family Viscaceae; genus Viscum; species Viscum album. The sequence goes on from OY728166.1 coordinate 819,244,325, forward strand.
CTTTTCTCTTGGTCATGTTGAATAAATATTTGAATAATATTTCAAGGATGTAGTTTATTTAATTTTATTATTTTTCATGCATTATTTTTTTTCCCATTGAATTAGGGATAACATGAATGTAATATGTATTTTTAAGACTACTATACAAAATTGTTATTTCGAGAAATATTTCTTATAATCATTCTAATATAATAAAATAATACATAAACTCTAGGATTTTGGGGTTGATGAGCTACCATTGGTATCAAAGGAAGGTTATCAGTAATCATTGAAACATTATTTACAAAAAATATATTAGGGAGAATAACCATAATATATATATTGATGATAATTATAAATGAACATCCTATACTTTTGGTAATGTACTGATTATTTTGGTATTCCTAGAAATACATCCTTGTCTAGATACTACAAGTGGGTGTTGTTCTCGCATAGGTGTACCTAGGATTATCGACTCCGACAAGGTATTCAGGGCATAAATTGAGGAAACATGGTACATGACAACAAGCCTCACTGTGCACCTGTTTTGACACTCCTAGTGGATATGTTTAATATAATTCACATTTTCATTACGAACAATTATTCAGGACTTGAATATAATGATATCCCCAAAGAAACCATGTTTACAACTATGTGATTGTCTATGCATAAATTTTTCAATTGATGTTCAGTGTTCCACTAGTTTCAAGATGATACATTATTTTATGATTTAATCTAGTTTATTCCATTGTTTCTAAATGGCTCCTAGTATATGGAATTTTAACCATAAGGATGTATGTGATCCATAGAGTAATAAGGATTTAATATTTAATGGTCTTAAGACAATATTTTAAAGGGAAATATTCTATAATAAATTATCATCATATGAGGACATAATATCTTGTGAAAATTATATGGGTAATTAATTATTAAATTCATATTTATTTTATGGAAACAAATATTAGATGAGGCCCTATAGGTACTATGAAAAAGTGAATGAGTCAAATAAGATGACGAGAATGAAGAATTTTACGACATGTGATAATTATGTAAGGAAACACTTTTATAAATTCTTTTTGGATGGGAGTTTTATATAAGTGTGGATAAGAAGGAAACCATGTTTGTGATTGAATGTTTAAGGAAATGTTTTCCAATGTAATATTATTTAACACCGAGGAGATGGGACACTATGTGAATCAATTTCCCAACAATAAAAATAATATACCTTAAATAATTCAATTCTATAATTGTTGTGCAATTCTGCTTCCATAGATCAAAAGGAATGATTAATATACCTATTCAAGAATTATGACTTCTAAATATTATATCATTATTTTACTAGTTATAATAATTATGTAATACATGAGTATTTTATTGTAGTACTTTTTCATTAAGGATATGAGATCATATTTTGAATAGAACCATGAAAATTTATTTTGTAAAATGTTAAAATTTCATTAAAACACATGATTGGGGGAAATAAAACCCATAAAACGTTCTTGATGTTGAGATAACGATGATGAAATGATTGATTTGGATAAGTTTTTACTACATTGTAACTGATTATTGATATTTCGACAAGTGTTCTATGCTATCATTGATGGGGTTTACAATGCATCTGTATTAATGAAATATATCCAATAACATTTGTCTTACACAATGAATAAAGAAGAATATAGGTTTCTGAGGGGAGTTTATATTGACTCGAGTAATAATCATATTTCAAGAGGTTACATGAAAAATTATTAACATTTTGGGAATGTGAAAATTTAGAGGTACTTCATGCTGATTAATGTCTAATGATAATTTCATTTTTGTAAATTCAGTGAATCTCATTCAGAAGTTATTTGATCATTATCAGTTGTAAAAGTTTACTATTTATAAAATGGTTTAAGACGATGATTGGATGGAATTTTGGATGTTAATCTATTACATAAACATATGATTCATCATGTACTAAGAGATGATGTAAGAATATTTCTAGGTGTAATAAAATGAAAATATTATGTTTATATAAACATTTATTTACTTATATTCTAACAATGTTAAAGAATTCCCTACATAGAAAAAATTGGGTTTAAAAAATTATATTGTATCATCATTTTTTATGATATCAATTTCCTTTATTCACTCCTATGGTTTATGGTTTTTTGGTCTATAAAATTCATCAGAAAATGTTTTCTAGGACTCTCTATGAGAACCTAATTTTTTTATTTTTTTTCTTTCATATCCATGTTTCCATTTCCCACCCATTTTCTCCTACTAGGGAACCCAGTTATGTGATAATTGTAATTTATAATCTCTTTTATTAATAATATAAAATATTAACCATTATTATGATGTTATTCTATAAAAAATTGTTTGTTTTTAATCCATATATCACTGATATAAATTTTAAATTTAGAGGATAAAAATTAATTATTGTGGGGAAAATGTAATACCCAAAAATTCTAAATTAAGAACCTTTTATTTGATAGTGTACATGCTATGTGACACCAAGCGCGTAAGGGTATATAATAGAATTATACATTAATATATAAATATTATTTTAAATAAAATTGATAATTTTATATTTTTCAATTCACAAAACACCCTGTTTGAATCGGTTACACAAAATTAAGACCTTATTTGATGGATTTATTTATATGCAAGACTACGTTTTAACCATAAATTATTAAAATATTACTATTGAATATAATAAGTCTCAACATATTCATTAACTTAACAGTTATGAATAGTATTATATAATTTATGAAATATGTTTTTATAAAAATATTTTTTTATTTCATTGTTTAAAAAATAATTATAAATGATTATAAGAACCAATTGAATATAAACAAAATGTTTTTATATAAACCCATTTTATGCTCACAATGTTATTTTATCCTGAACAATTAAATTTAAAAAAATGGGTTAATTATTTAAATGAAAAATGTAACATATATATTTAATAAAAAATATTTTTTGTGAACACTATAAGATCCAGATCATCATTTTAGGGATGGATCTTGATTTCGGGTGTTTTTTAGAAAAAAAATAGAGTTTTTAGAAATTTTATGAGTACACATTGTGTACTAGTAATGTAAGGGCTAATACATGGACATGTGGGGTTATATAGAGACCACCTAAAGCATGGCTCGGTTAAGGCATGTACACTGCATGTACATTTAATAAACACACCATGTACTTTGTAATTTATTTGATAGGTCAGACCGGGGTCACGTCTCATACCCAGAAACGTCTTGTTTTAACTGTGTCTCATCCAGGAGCGATCACGAGTGGCGATTCTTCTCTGAGCCACCAACCTGTCGTCTGTTCTCCTAATCAAACACCATCAATTGCATTAGAATAGCCTCGGTGGGATATTCCTTCTTCTAGATACTCTCTTATTATTTTCTCCGATTTGTTGAGTTATTCAATGTTGATATTGTTTTACATTTTTTTAGATCTATGACTTTCTTGGTTGATTAAAAGGTTGAGGTTCAACTATATAGATCTTACTACATCGAGGTAGGTGGTTTGTACCATTTTTTAGTTTCCCTTGGATTATATTTTAGAAATGTTCCTAATACCCTAGAGTAGGGTATTGTGGGATTTGGAAATTTAACCCTGTTTATTCCTACTTTAGTTTGTTTTCAGGAGAAAGGGTTTTTGATAATGAATATGTTTATTACCTTACTTATGGATGTGGTTTTCCATGTTTTTTTATTGGTTGTTGGGTCTAGAAATTCTTGTTTAGATGTTTAGTTTTTAATTCCTAGCATTGTTAGGATGGAGTTGATATTATATGACATGTTTTTGAAATGCATTATAGTTTCCTATCCTTTAGTTGCTGACATCACTTTAGTTTCTGGGTATCATTTGTGCAAGATTTTATTACACAGGGCTATATGAACCTGGTTTTGTTAGAAAATAGGCGGAAATGATATTAAGTGATTCTCCAGAGTTTCTATTATACTTTTCACATATATAGATCATAGTGGGGATTCACATTGAGTGCTCACTAAGAGTATCTATAGTACACCATTACAAGACTACATGGGGAATAGATGTTGAGTGATTCCTCAAAAAGTCTATAATATACCATTAAAATACTACAGGAGGAATTGACAATGAGTTCTTCTTCAGAGAGTCTTTTTCCTTGTGAAACAAGAGGGGTTAAACTGTGAGAACTTTCCCTGAGGGTTTCTTGTGAATCATTGGTTGATTAATTAATAAATGTGAATGAATTTGATTTGAATTTTAGGACTATTTACTTTTGATTACTTCCTTATTTATTAATTATTTTTTCATATTACCTACTATATATATTCACTGGAAGTTAAGAAAAGATCTATCGGTGGTTTCCTACAGGGATTCTTCCCACACCCTTTGTGGGTCTTTCTTTGGGGCCTGAACAAATTATATGGTGTCTGGTATATATAAGGTCAATCACCCTTCATCATCAAGTACTTGAAATCTGTGGATCTTAATATCATGGGACCAATATGAGGCATGTGATGCATCTGGATTTTTCTTTTATTCTCCATACATAGGTTTACCATTGTATTTCCAACATTTTGACTTGTTTGGATGTTTTCCTAGACATATGTGACTTGCATCATTTATATATGTGCTCTATTTTTTTATTTACATTCAGTAATATATTGTTCACGGGTTGTATGGTATTACAACTTCTATTTTTGTATATTATTGTTATTCTACTGTATTACAATGCTAATGAGGGAACAGTTACCCCACAATCACACCTAAGGACCTCGCTGCTAGTCGGCAACCTCTGGCGTTTGAGGAAATGTGCTTGATGCCATGTGACCAACTAGGGAAGGGGAACCTTTGAGTGGCACCAAGAACAAGGATGTTACAAAGTGGTATTAAAGGAGGTTTTTTATTTGTTTACTTACTATTTGGAGCCAATCGACAAGGATAATAAGGAATAGGTAGTTGAAAATAAGTTGTACCTGGGAGTAGCTGACCCAGATATATATAAAAGCCTATATGTCTCAAATATTGAAATTTTTCTTATTTTGAAATTATTACAGTTGATTTGATTTCACCATTGGTTAATTCACATGAATTTTTCAATTATCGTTGATATTATAGAGGTTTTATTTCTTTTTCAACCCAATGAAATGAGGGTATTGTAACTCATGAATCAAATAGGCACCTTCTAGAGATCACATTTCATGTATTCTTGTCATTCAATTTAGTGTAAATTAATGATTTCATGTTGTTGTGATAGATGTTGTGATATAAATGCATGCTGTTGTGATAAATGCCAGATATAATACACATTATTTGATAGGGAATTGGATTTTGTAAATCTTCATTTGTATTGATGCCAAATTTTTGGTCCTTGAGGTGTTATGGTTCCTCATGGAGCAGAATTTAGTGGATCATATTGAACATTACATGAATTATGCTGTGATATGACATGAATCTAATTCCAAGCCTTGATTTGTGTGTTTTATGTTCCCCCACGGATTGAAATTTGGAACATTAATGCTCATTTCAGTGTTTTTATGGGGTTTTAGAGTAAAGATTGAGGCTTAAATTCCAGAAAACCCAAGAATATAGAGTGTATGATGAAGGATACATTCCATATATCCTTCTATTCTAGAAGAGAATGGTTTTTCATATGTACATGATGTGTATTGTATGTACACGTCTTGCAATCCTTATCCCTATGACTGACTATATGAGAAGAGAAATGGTGTTGGGAAATGTTGGGTGACACACGCCGTTTACATTGAGTACATGTTCTGTTGTAGGAGACGTCTATCAAGGTGTGTGACCAATCAAATGAGGGGATAAAATCTAAGATGCACACGCTGTGTTCCATCCTTGCATGTCGTGTAGAGTCAACTGTGTCACCGACCATGTGACTAATGAAACGGGTTGTCATATTTTAAGGGGGGTACACACCGTGTATAGTGTGAACACATCGTGTAATGTTACCCAGGAAGGAACTATGTGTCTAGTCATGTGGTGGAACTCAAGCATGGGAAAATGATTCAAGTACACGCCACGTCACAGGATGAACATGCCATGACTAGGGGTGATACACGACCAGTTTTGGAAGAAGTACATGACCATGTTGAAACCTAATGGAACATTCCATTTGGAGGGTATACATGCAGCGTAACCCTGTTTTGTAAAACATGAATGATTTATTATCATATAACATTATGCACTTCTAAGTTACAACCCTTGATAATCTTGATCTGAGGTGTAAACATGACCTTGCAGAGTCATTCCACCAAGACATCCTCTAATTGTATGCCAGATATAGGGAAATGATATGAAACCATTCATGCTAGATCAGGGACTACCTATAAATCCTCTCCTCATGGACATCTTGGAAGCAACCATCATTATAGATACAGTTGATGATGCACAATTTTGAAAAGGGTTCATGAAGTTCATGAAGGCCTTCTAGGAAGCACCACATCATGTCCTGTCTATAGAATAGTTGAAACGTGTTTTTTAGTGGAAGAATACTCCCACTTTTCTAAGGATGGAGGACCTCAGGGTTCATATTCATGGTTAGATGTCATGATATCTACATTTGATCATCTCGATAAGCGTATACAGAGTAGGGTGAATCTCGTTACATAAATGCTTCAGGATTCCTCCAAGAGATGGTGGGATGTGATTTCATCAGTGGGATGCCAATAGATTATGTCATGGGATGAGTTCAAAAGTACATTTTACGACTACTTCTACACAGAGAATTTAGGGTTGACTGATCCCAAAAGTTCATGAGTTTGCAGTAACATACACTCTATGTCATGGAGTATTCTTCTCACTTCACAGAGTTTCATAACTTCACACCCTTTCTAGGTTGTGATGAGTTATTTCTGGGGAGAATGTTTGAGTATGGTCTCAAGAATGAAATTTGATCTCAGGTGAATATCTTCATGTTTACTTACATTACTTATATAGTCAACTAGACAATTATCATAGAGCATAACCTAATAGATTCTGTAGATGTGGGCTAGATAAATTCAACATCCAGAGTTGGTACACATATGAATGAAAGTACGAATCACCCTATGGAGTCTCAACACGGAGATCTGAGTAGGCGGTATACTCCTTTGGGTATATAGGTGGTATAATACTAGTGTGGAAGAGAGGTAATATGAGGCCGCATTTACCAAGAGACCCAATTGAGTGACGATATTGTGGAAAGATGGGTCATCTTTAGCATTTCTATAATTTTTTCTCACCAGCAGCTGGTGATAGGGGTTCTATTTGACTCCTCGTACCAAAGCTGGACCACCTGTCCCACATCAGATTGGGTACTAGAGTTATTTAGGTTGTTCATGTCGTGGTGGAGGTCATGACAGAAGTGGTCAGACACAGGGTTATTGATATTCATAGGGTGGATCAGCTCAGGGATCTTAGATAGCATCACAGGGCCGCGACATAGGTCAGACTTTTTCACTGGATCAGATCCAGTAGGAGAAATATCCTAGACCCTCTACGATTAAAGGTATGATTTTGGTTTCATCAATTTTAACTTATACTCTTTTAGATATAGGGGATTCCCATTGATTAATATATGTGAATTTTGTGGAGAGCCTTGGGCTCTATATATGTACCAATACTGATATCATAATATTGGACACTCTGTTAGAGACTAGAACAGCTAGTGTATGTCTTTGCGGGGAGTTCCTTATTGATTTTGGTGTTTTTCCCTTCTTGGGGGACCTTTATTTATTAGATATGACGGGCTATGACTCCATTATTGGAGTGGACTGGTTAGTTCCCTTCTAGGCTACTGTCGATTGCTATCTCCATTGTGTGAGTTTCAAATAACCAAAGGGGGGTATGTTTCTACATAAGGGAAAAAGGGAATTCCATGCGAGCAGTGCTGGACCAGAGCATCATGGGATGAGAGGTTCTATTTCTTAGATTTCTAGTTTATATCTAGATATCTAGGGGACTTGACAGATAGACTTTCCACCCATGGTGGATCATTTTAAAGATGTCTTTCTAGATGAATTTTCAATTTTACATCTGGAGAGAGAGGTAGATTTTTCTATTGATCTTGTTCCTGGAGTGACGTTGGTGTCCATTCCTCATTATAGGATGGCTAAACCAGAGTTATAAGAGCTCAAGAAGTAGTTAGATGAGTTACAGGGAATGGGTTTCATCTGACCCACTAATTATCCTTTTGGTTTGCATGTCCTTTTTGCAAAGATGGCGGACAGTAACCTCAAACTTTTTATGGATTATTATAATCTGAACCAGTTTATGGTCAAGAACCGATATCCATTTCCGAGGATTGATTTTCTCTTTGGTCATCTTTGAAGGGCACGGGTGTTCTCGAAGATTGAATTTCGATTTAGTTATCATTAGTTTTACATTAGAACATTAGTTATAACTCTTACATCCTTTCAGAGTAGGTATGGTCTATATGAGTATGTGGTTATGTTGTTCAATATCACAAATGTTCCTATAGTTTTTATGGAACTGATGAACCAAGTGTCTCATCCATACTTGGACTCCTATGTGGTGGATTTCATGGATGTTATCTGGGTGTACTCTCACTCTCGACACAACCATGCTACCCATCATGAGATCATTTTTAGTACACAGAGAGTATCAGTTATATGATGTTCTCTCAAAATTCCACTTTTGGATTGACCTGATTCACTTCTTGGGTCATGTTATCTCAGAGACAGCAGTATTAGTAGACCCAGAAACATTGAGAGTTGTGGATTCTTGGGGGAAGTTGAAGAAGTTATTTGAGGTATAGTGTATCCTTGTGCTTTAAAGTTACTACAGAAATTTTATACAATACTTTTCCCTCTTAGAATCACCACTGACAGCCCTGACTAAAAAGGGTGTGAAGTACTTGTGGATAGATTACTGTGATTCACCTTTTTAGGAGCTGAATGGTAGGCTGACTTTTGTACTAATACAAGTTTTTCAATAGTCGGGAAAGAGTTAAATTTTTTAATGTGATGCATCAGGTATCAGGCTGGGAGCAGTGCTTGTTCAAGGTAAATGCGTTGTTGCATAGTGGTCTCACCGGTTGAGGCCACATGAGAGGAATTACCCAACACACAATCTAGAGTTGGCTGAAGTATTTCATGCCTTGCGTTGTTATAGAAATCACCTTTTGGGAGAGCATTTTGTGGTGTACAGTGACCACAAATGTCTCAAGTGTATCTTTACCCATCGTGACCTGAACATGATATAGAGAATGTGGGTGGAGTACCCTTCATCCTTATATGTTGAGCTTGTCTACACACTTGGGAATCGAAACACAATGGCTTATGCATTGAACAAGAGGACTTAGATACAACCAGTTTAGGAGGACAGCAGTGAGTTGAAGCATATGGCTATATTCTCTAAGATGAATTCTGAGGTGCACGAAATCCAAGGGAAAATATTTATTACATCTATATCTATTACCTATATTGTTCTTTATTGAGTCCTAATGAGGCTGCTATTGGACGTATAAGGCCTTGTCCTGTGGGAGAGTGTGTCAGCAGAGGACCATACTTTTGGATGGAACATAGGTGATGATGAGGTGTTTCGATTTCATGGGTGCGATCAGATATATGTGATGAGATGTTGTGAGATTTTTATTCCTTAGTTTTGGAATTTCATCCTAGTGTTGCCAAGTTGTATCAAGATCAACATCGTCAGTATTGGTTTCCAGGTATGAAGAGATATGTTTATATTTTAGTTATGAGATGTTCCACCTGTCAGTAGGGAAAGGTAGAGCATTAGAGAACATTGGGGATTTTATAGTTGTTACCCATTTCAAAGTGTAAGTGGAATGATTCCACGATAGATTTCATGATAGGGTTACCAAGATCACCTTTAGGGAATGTGGTAGTTTGGGTTATCATTTTCAAAATCACGAATGTTGCACACTTTTTACCAATCAAAGAGGATTTCAATGTGGATGAGCTATGATGGTTGTACATTCGAGATATTGTATGGCTACATGGGGTTTCTCAATCCATTTTTTTAGGAAAGGATTCCCATTTTACTTCTCGGTTTTGGTAGATACTATAGAGGGATTTAGGTACATATGTACTTCTAAGTACTACTTACCATCCCCAGATAGATGGATAGTATGAGCACATGATTCAAGTGCTGTAAGTCATCCTTTGATAATGTGTCCTATATTTTGGAGGAGCTTGGGAGAAGCACATACCTCTGGTGGATGTTTCTAATAAAAAAATTTTTGAAGAAACTATTCAGATGGCATCATATGAGGCTTTGTACAGCAGGCCATGATGATATCCTCTATAGTGGTTAGGGTAGGAGAGGCAGCTATGCTGAGACCATATCTATTATCGGAGACCATATATTGGGTAGTGTTGATTTAAAATAATATGGATAATGCACATTCACGATAGAAGTCTTATGCTGAACAACAGAGATGACTTCTGGAGTTCTAGGTCGAAGATCAGGTTTTTTAATATGTCACATCAAGGTTGGGAAATAAGAGGATTATGAGACAAGAAAATTATTCAATGAGATACATCAGGACATTTTAGATTTTGTAGAGAGTTGGGCTGGTTTCATATAAATTATAGTTAACTCAAAGGTAAGGGGATATGCATGACGACTTCCATGTTTCTCAGTTGCAACGTTACTTCTCAGACCCGACTCATGTTTTTCAACCCACGGAGGTTGAGTTAGCGATGGAAGCATCATTCGAGGATCATCTTATCCAGATTATTGATCTAAGCCTGATTTTTCCATATTTTTGTTCTATTCCTCTGGTATGTGTGTTATGGAAGCATGGGAAAATACATGATGAGACATGGGAGAGGACGGTCGATGTGTGATCGTAGTGGCCGAAGTTTTTGTGGTTTCTTCTTCACCACCTTATTAGGGAAATTTTGTGTCAAATTTCATTAATGGGGGAAGTTTGTTAGAAACTGAATCATCATTTCAGGAATGGATCATGATTTTAGTTGTTTTTTAGAAAAAAGGGAGTGTTTATAAATTTTATTAGTACACATCGTGTACATGGGAGTACACACGGTGTACTTGGGAGTACACACCATGTACGTGGGAGTAAACACCGTGTACCTGGTTGCCGCGGGTAGCTGTGTACTTGTCGTGTAACAGCCAGTACATAGTCGTGAGGGGTAACATGGAGACCACATATAGTGAGGTTCGGTTGGGACATGTACATGGCATGTACATTTAATCAACACGCAGTGTAAGTTTTATTTTTTTTAGAGGTCGGACCAGGGTCATGTCTCATACCTAGAAACATCTTCTTCTAACCTCATCCTATCTAGGAGTGACCAAGGGCAGTGATTCTTCTTCAATCCACAGACCCATTTTCTGTTCTCCAAATCAATATCCGTCAATTGAATTGTAATTTCCTCAGCGAGATCTTAATTCTTCTAGAGCCTATCCTCTAGTTTTTTCGTCTATCATGATTTATTAGAGGCTAATCCTTTTTTATGTTTTTGTAGATCTATTACGTTCTATGTCAATTCAAAGGTTGAATATCAACAGTATCGATCATACTACGTCGAGGTTTCTGGTCTGTGACATTACGTAGTTTTCCATGGATTATATATTCAAAAATTTCCCAATACCATAGTTTATGTTATTTCATTTTTTTGAAATTTAACCACATTCATGCCTTCTATAGTTTGTTTTCTTTAGAAAGTTTTTTTGATTATTAATAAGGATATTACATTTCTTAGGGATTTGTTTCCCCATGTTTGTTTGATATTGGTCGTTGGGTATAGAACCACCTGTTTGGTTGTTTTGTTTTCCATGCCAAGTGTTGTTAGGATGGAGATGATATTATATGACATGCTAGTGATATGAATTATAGCTTCTTATCCGTGTAGCAGTTGATATTATGTTGGCTACTGGGTATTGTTTGTGCATGATTTTATTACATAGTGTTGTGATAACCTAGTATAGTTAGATCATCTAGGGAATTGTCATTGAGGGCTTCCCTAGTGTGTCTGTTATAGTTTTCACATTGTGAGACCATAATTGGGATAGAAATTGAGTGCTCCCTCAGTGTTTCAATAGTATACCATTACGAGACCACACGTGGAATGGACGTTTATTTTTTCTTCAGAGATTATAGAATATAATTTTAAAAGACCATAGGAAGAATTAATGGTGAGTGCTTCCTCATAGAGCCTTTGTCCTTTTGAAACCAGAGGGGTTAGACTGTGAGAACATTTCTATAGGGTTTTTTGTGAATGATTGGATGATTAATTACAAAATTATTTAAATGTGATTTGAATTTTATGATTGTTTAATTTTTATTACTTCCCTGCTTATTACATTATTTTTCATATAACATGCTATATATATTCACTTACAGTGAGGCATAGATCTTGGATTAGTTTCCTACTAGGATTCATCTCATAACATGTTTGGGTCTTTCGTTTATAACCAAATAGATTATATGGTTGAAAATATAGATAACGGAAATATCCATTCATCATCAGGTACTTGATTGCTATGGAGGAGGAGGGCATGAGACCAAGATGAGCCCTGTGATGCTACATGAGTTTACTTTTTTTCTTCATATATTGGTTTAGCACTATATTTCCAGAATTATGAATTTTTTGGATGCTTTCTAAGACATATCTGACATGAATAATTTAAATATATGCTCATGTTTTTTATTTACTTTCAGTATTCTTCTATTTAATTTATTTATTGTATTAATACTTCTGTAGTTGTATATTAAAGTTATATCGAAGCATTAATATTCCAATGAGGGAATAATTTCCCCACTTTTACAACCAAGGCCCTCAATACTAGTCTATAGTATCTAGAATTTGGGGAAATTCCTTTGAGGGAAAGTTACTAATCGGGTTAAGGGAAACATTGAGTGGCACCCAAAACTGGGACGTTGGTGGGGCTCAAAGGTGCCTCGTACCCGGTTGGTCACATGTCCTCAACCGCATTTCCCCAAATTACAGAGGTTATCGACTAGCAGTGAGGACCATGGGTGTGACACAAGGGAAACTATGCACTCATTGGTAGAGTAATGTGGCCGAGTAACAATAATATACAACAATAGAAGTAGTAATACCATACAATAAGTAAAAAATAGAAGAATGAAATTAAATAAACAACAAGAACACATGTATAAATGATTCATGTCACATATGTCAAGGAAAGCTTCCAAAAAAGACAAAATTCTAGAAATATAGTGCTAAACCAATGTACGAAAAGACAAGAAAACACCAGTATCATTGCAAGCCTCAAATGGGTCATATGCTCTCTAGCTCTACATCAATCATGTACCTGGTGGTCTAGGGATATTTCTATTATCTCTACCTAATGCCATATAATCTCGTTGGGACCAATAGCATGACCTAAACAGGGAGTGAGATGAATCCCAAAAAGAAACCACCCAAATATCTATGTCTAACTGCCAGTGAATATATATATAAGGTGATTTAAAAAATAAAGTAATAAACAAGGAAGTAATCAAATTTAAACAGACATACAATTTAATTCACATAAAGTTATATTTATTAATTACTCAACCTAATAATTCACAAGAAACTCTCTGGGAATGTTCTCAAAGTCTACCCCATCTGGTTTCATAAAGACAAAGACTCTATGAGGAAGCACTCACCGTCAATTCCTTCGGTGATCTTTTAATGGTATACTGTAGTCTATCTGAGGAAGCATTAAATGTAAATTCCCCATGTGGTCCCGTAATAGTATAATATATACACTTTGAGGGAGAACTCAACATCCCTCCCCTCTATGGTATCGCAATGTGAAAAATATAACAAACACTCTGGAGAAGCCCTCAATGCTAATTACTGTTATGGTCTAACTACACCAGGTTCTCATAGCCCTTTTTAACATAATCATGAACAAATGATATCCATCATCCAATGTAATCTCAACTACTACAAGACTATTCAGATAAAATGCATATCACAATCACGTTATATAATATCATCTCCATCCTAATAGCTCTAGTCATGAAAAATAAAATAGCCTAATAGACAGTTCTATACCCAACTACCAAAATAAAAAAAAAGTAAAAAACATCCATACGCATAGTAATATCATTATTCATAATCAAATATCCTTTGTAAAGAAAACATGCCATAATAGGTGTCAATGAGGTTAAATTTCCAAAACACACAATAACCCTAATCTAGGGTACTGGGAACTATTCACATATATAATTGAAGGACAACTACGGAAAGGCACAAACCACCAACATTCACATTGTACGATCTATATAGTTTAACCATGGACTCTAAACCGACCTAGAACGTTGTAGATCTACAAAAATGTCAAAATCTTCTTATCATCAAATTTCTCATGAAATATGAAAAAACAAGAGGAGAGGATCTTGAAGAAGAAATAACTCACTGAGACAATTCCAAAGCAATTGATGATGTTTGATTCAGAGAAATAATGACATTTCGGTGTCATGGAGAAGAATCATCACCCTCAGTCGCTCATGGAATAGATTGGGTTAGAAGAATACATTTATGGGTATGAGATGCGACCCTGGTCTGACCTATCAAATAAAAGAAAAAGTACACAACAATTTTATTAAATATACATGCCATTTACAAGCCTCAACCAGCCCACATTTTATGTGGTATCAAGGTAACCTTACATGGCCATGTATAGGTCGTTACTCATCTAGTACACGATGTACCATGTCAACTGAGTACACGACATATACTCCCATGTACACAACGTGAACTCATAATATTTCAAAATACTCCATTTTTTTATCAAAAACTACCAAAATCAAGTTCCATACCTGAAATTAAGATCTAGGTTCTTATAAATTCCATATATTTTATAAGTATAAGATCACAACAAACCCAATTTTATGCATAAACTTTTATATTTTTTAAGTTATGTTTACAACCTCTTAAAGGAGAACCCATTTGAAATATTAATCTTGAAACATTAATTGATTTAATATGTAAAAATAAAATTCATCTTTGAGTGAGAAACATAATAATTAGAATAGATTAAATTTTGTATGTTTTTCAAAAACATTTCATTTTTTAATGAATAGTTTTTAAATATTGCATTTTATTTCAAAAATGATTTTTCATATGATTTATTGATAAGGGTAAATTATATTTTATATATTTTTTTAATTTTAACTATATAATATTTTTACCATGTAATACAACTTTGTTTATTATACTAAAAATCACCTTGCAATTGATTATAAGAACAAAACAAACTTTTGGATGTTCTTTCTTTAATAACTTGTGTGGTCCTCCAGCCTGTGGGATGAATTTTAAATTAATTTTAGCCACTTCTGTAATTGGAATTGAAAAAATGGACTCTGTACTTCAAATAAAATAAATTTATATTGTATAATATGTTCAACATATTGTCTTATCAAAAACATTAGTGAATCTAATTAAAATAATTTTCCAATATAATTTTAACATTTAACATAATAAAGAGTAAACCATTAATTTAAGGGACCAAATGACCCAACTGCTTTTAGAAAACCTATTTTATCGTCATATCTCAGCCATAAATCTTCCATTGTTGAGAATTTTTGGATTGGTATTATTTTTTTATGTAAGATCATTCTTACAGATAACTTGTATCCTAAAATTTCAACCGAGTCATTTTCATTCCTAATAAAATCCACCACTTATCCAACATCTTCACACCTATAAAACAACTTAGGTTAAACAAATATCTTCCCAAATAGATTCCCAAAATACCTCCCTTATAACATGAATCCTCCATTTGTGCATAAATTTTACCAATGATGCCTTTTGGTATAAACAAATCAAAGTTACCAAAGTCGGAGGTAACATCTTCTCTCCAGGTTTTTAGTTTCGTTTCCATTATCCACTACCTATACTTATCATGTTCTTTGATTTTATAACAACACTATTATCATATATATACTATTTTGTTTTCATTATAAGGGTTATACATACACTTACACAAAAATTCATCTAATGGTTAATGAATATACTATTTCTGTGTACGGTGAACTACTGCCTCACGAAACGATGATTGTTCATTTTTTCATTTATATCTATCATGTTGGAAATTATGATGGAAACTATATTAATATATGATATATATGATATTTATAATTTCATTATTAATCTATAATTTTTATTTATAATATTCGTTATTGCTCTCCATCCTATTTAAATATGATGATTTCATTTGAGGAAGTGTGGACTACCTCACCTCAAAGCGATATTACTCATTCATTCTATAAAGGAAACATATAAAAGATGGTTTTAATAAACCTATGTAAAATATATGACAGAAATATTATATTTGAATTATAATACACATTTTATCATTTTTCACTCATTTAATACAATTGATAAATGAAAGTAGCATTCATGCATACGTACAACCTACCGTCTCTCTGAATGTCGCATTTCATTTATAATATCCAATTATTATAGATTATTATAAAAACTGATATACTAATTATAAATGATAATTATTTCATGTAATAAGTTTAGTAGATTATGAAACCATGATCAAATTAATGATAATAATAAATAAAAAGATAAAACTTACTTGAGAAAACATGGGAATTGACCAATGAAAAAATAAAATTAATGAATTTTTATTAACAAAAGTGTAATTAAATTTTATATAAAGTTAATATAGGGTATTTTAAAAATTATTATAGTTATTATATTTGTTAGAAACATGTCTTAAACCACAAATATGATGTTTTAGTTCATGTAATTTCATCTCAATTTTCTTTTCATCAAGGCTTATTTGTTATTATGAGATAATTCACTTTTAGTTGTTGTATATACTATAATTTTCTTATTATATCATGAATCCCCTTATTTTAGTGATATTATATGTTTAATTTAATTACATATATTTTTTGAGATTATGATTTCCATGCTTCGAAGTGTTATGTCACACTTTATAATGTTTAAATATTATTCTCATCAAGATTGTTCTAAAAGATTATCTTCGCAATCTCACTTCATTTTGGAATTTTTAAACTTATATTAGAAAAATAACTTTATTGTAATCATTTTTCATTAAATATTTACCCAAATATCTATATTTTCAATAAATTGATATTAAATTCACCTATACTATATACCATTTTATATATACTGTTTAAATAGATTTTTATTTGATTAACTGGGGAATAAATAATGAATCTACATACCTTATTCAATATAGTTATTGGATAAGGTATATTATATCTAATATCTGATATGATTAATTATTTTCAAGGGAATTGATGGGTGGAGACTGGTCATTATATAACACCTCGATGCATCTACTGGTTCTCATGAGACAAATAAGATTCCAGAATTAAACGAGTTTATATATGTAGTTTTACATCATCTTATGAAAGATCTTGAAGTTATAGGTTTTCATTTTCCATAGACATGAAATCCATTAACAATAAATTTCCCTCATTTATTTCTAGTTATTATTCATCCATGATAATTTTCATTGACATATCTAGGGATACATTCCATTTTCATATTTTTGATTAAATGACATGAGTTTTAGTTTCATACAATTCCATAATTATTTTTCCTTATCATGTTATTTTAATGAAATTTGTTACAATTTATTTACTATTACAGGTTAATTTATTCTCATTGATTCATTATTGTTTCTTCTTTACATACCATTATAGAGAATTTGAGCTCACCATTAATATCATTCATTTATATAGGTCATGAAGAAGAAATCATTTAGTAAAATTTCAATAATGTAGTTTATTTAATGTTACTATGTATCCTTTTTTAATATCGTATTTACCAATTTATTATTTGTGTCATGTATGTAATCTATTTTTCTGAGACTGGTAAACTAAGTTGTCCTTCAAGATTGATTCCTCATAATTATGCCAATGCAAAAAAATAATACACTGACTCCTGGATTTTGGTGTCATGGTGTTGCAAAAACACTTCAAATTAGGTATTTGAAAGTTAAAAAAGGGATTCATATAGATGAAACTAATATTAAATAATTTAAATAATTTAACGAACCTAATATAGAAGAAAACAAAATACATGGGTTTAATTATAAATTAAATGATCCTTAGATAGATATCAAAATCAAGTAAGGGCATACAAGAAGGTATTGTTCATGTGCTATTTGGTGGGAAAAAGAGTGGATGGAGTAAAATTAGTTTTAGATAAAATTATAATAACGATTCTAAATGATAATGTGGGCCACCATGTACCCAGAGAGCCTTTAATTGGTACCCAATGATAAATTGTTCACCCAACGCACTCTCACTAGCTAGATGGTGGGATCCAAATCCTATTGTCCTTCTAAACATTACAGTAGTTACCATGTTCCATTGAATCTAGTACATGATTGATCCAACTACATTTTATGTTTGGGGTGCCCCTAGTTCCCTCTAAAAAATGATATCAATCCCTGATACTAGTCAAACACCTCAAAAATCAACCAAAAATATTAATTAAATAAATCTAAAAAGATCTATGAATTCATATATCATGATTTAATGTATCATATTGTTAATATTTTTTATAAGAAATGAAAATAAAACATCACTCACTTAATTTCTATAATGGTGAATCTATACATAGGGAGGTTAAAATATAGATTATGATAGAAATTTTTAATGATCATTAATATCGCTTAAATGGTTACATTGACTCTTATTTTAATTTATTGGTCAATGTTTTGGGACCTATGAGAGGTAATAAGGAATATATTTCTGATATATATTATAAGCCAAATATTGTGGTTCATAACTCAAAATTTTAATCCAATGGTCAATGGGATATTATACAAATATTTAAACCATATCTCCCTAGATGATATAAAATATATACTACTTCTATATCAAAGGTGATAATATAAATTAATGATAATTTATAAATGAAACTATGAAAAATATAAATTGAATTATATTGGGAATCATTATTTCTTGGAGAATCATAATTAGTAGAGGATGAGAAGGATTAAATTACAAAATGTAAACTCAAAATATTAAAGGGTAAATTTAAATGATATATTCATTTAGAATTTTTTTATAATTAAATTCTAGGTAAATAATTATCTAGATTTATAACCATTTATAATTATCAACAAGAAAATAAAGACATTACAATAAGGGGTTAAAATTGACATTCTATAATAAATCATATTATAAATATATTTGAATTTATATAAAGAAATATTTAGTTTAATTTTCATGAGTATGAATGGAGTAGATCATTGATAAAAGAAGTTTATATTATTTATAATTTAAATGATAATTACCCTAATGATATTCATCATTAATAGTATCCTACAAATGAACATATAAAAACAAATAATAGTGATAATATGGTTTTTTATTTTTAGGTTTGGATTAAATTTTTCCTAGAAGAGATTAAAAAAATTAATTCTATTATTAAATGGGTAAATCATATCACTAGGTTATAAAAATAAATTATTATGTAAAATTATGAAGTTGTGATGCATTTAAACGAAGATAATTTTTAAATAAATCATCATAATGGGAATTAATGTACAATTGGTATCTAATTTAAAATTGATGAGCGGAGAAAATAAATAACTATCTAACCATATTGATAGAGAATATAAGAAAAATAAACAATGATTTTGAATGATTTTTTTTATTAAATAAATGAATGAATTTTAATTCAAAAAACTCATTATAAAGATGTATCTTAGGATTTTGGTTTTTTTAGATCAACAAACATGTGAACAATAGAATGAATAATCATAAAAAGATAAATGAATAGATAAAAAATTATTGATATATATTTTTGACACATATTGAGTAATTGGTGTGTTATATTTTGAATATTTATTTTCATTTCATTTACATTTTGTTTATCAAGATTCGGGGTTCAAAAATCATAATTTTTCAGAAAACATGAATGTTTGCATGATTAGTGTAGGGTTTATACTAAAATAGAACCATATTATCTGATTCAGTGTGTGAAGCGATCAGATAAATTTTTTCATGGTTATTGCACTACTGTAAAAAAATTAGATACTCCAACAAAATAATTTATATAATATTTTAGAGGATTGTGGTCTATCATGGTTAGGATTCAATTTGGAAATTTTTTTGATCTTTCTAGGTTATATAAAAAAAATTCTAAAAATTTCCATGTCATTATTTACCCCACTTCTCAACCTCCTCTCATTATGTGTTTGAAATACCCCTCCATAGAAAGGAATCTTCCTTCTACTTATTTACTTGGTGATTTACCTTGAAGTAACTCCAATTTTCACTTTATTTCCTCCTCTATTCCTTTACTACTTCCATTATATTTTCACATCCTACCATTACCTAATCCCTAATATACATAGATGTGTACAAATTTTTTTTATGGTATTTTTATAAAAAAATAGATTTATTTTATCAATTATCAAAATACATCATTTCATATTAAAATAGTGATAATTTTTTGTCAAATTTAAGGTAGGATCATTTATGTGACATGAATTTATAATTTTAATTCCTATATTAGAGTATATTTACATTAGTTTTGTTTTAGAATTATGATTGATGACAATTATTGAGGGATGTTGAATATGGTTTATTGTGCTATTTTCATATTGGAAAAATAAAATATAGATTTCAGATTTTTCATGAAAAAATATATTTTATACCAGTAATGATATTATTAAAATTTATTAACTATATTTATTATTTAAAAATAATATCAATAATTGGTTTTAAAATAAAAAATTTCATTTTAGATATGCTCTTGGATGTGAACTATGGTTGTTTTTCCTATACATTTTTTAAATGAATTTTGATTTTTTTGAGAGAAATATGACCTTGTATAGGAAGTAGAATCAAAACATTCTATCATAGCTTATGGAATGTTCTAGATAAGGGTTGTTTTCAGTGGGGACCAATGTGGACTCATGAAAACATACATGATTCAAATCCCATGTTACTAAAAAATATTCCATAAACAAGTCATATTTACATTTGTAAAAAATTGGTTATGGATTATTCCATATTTATTATGTTATTTTTAAGATGATATTTATAATCAATTGCCACTATATTTATGTATATGATGATGTGATTTTTTTTGTCCCCTAGACTAACGTATTTAAAATGGTTATTTCATTATTATAAATTATAAGGAAGTAATAGTTTATATAACTAAATAAATAATGGGTGTGTTTTTGAAATATAAATTAGATTGAAAATAGTTTTTAAAAATAAAATCAATGGTTTTAATTATGAAATTTTCTATGTAGATTTATAGAGGATTTAAATTGTGATTTTACTGAAACCCTTAATCGTATATTGGATTTATATGGATTCAATTTTCTCTGAAAAAATTAATGAAATGATTTTATTAATGCATGTTCACTACCCTTGATTATCATCATCCCTTTTGTGATAATATTTTGATGGTTGTGACAGGGAGTAATGGATGATTTTGGTAACATCTATAGTATTTTGATATTACAAGTTTTTTTTATATTGTATCAACCCATTCATACATTTCTTTCTTTTTTTATTTTCATATATAGATGTTGGTAATAATTTATTATGTTGGTGTGGTAATGTTTAGGAGCTGTAGATCATTGTTACTGTTTTATATACATTATTTCTATATTAAAATATATTTTTTAATATTTATTTGTTAGAGTAAACTTATAACTAATGGGATTTTCATGAATTATTTCTCTCACTAATCTCTATGATGATTATTTATATTCTTAGTGTGAAATCATTCCCTATATAATTCATTTTGATTACTTGGTTTTTATCATTAGGCCATGTAGATTTGGGAATGATCTTAGAGACTTATAAAATGTTAGGTCAAGTGATGGGGATGGTTTTAATTTTTAATTTCATTATAAAATATTAATAGATCCCTATTGTAATTTATGGAGTAGTGTTAGTATATAGATTGGATCGTGAGAGCACAAGAGGTAGGTAGGGGTGTTCCTAGATAGCTATTCATCATGTAAAATATCATGTTATATGGGGTTGTTAGGGGTTATGTATTTGATTAGTGATATATTTTTATTTCTTATGGGATTTTAAATTTATTATTATTTTTATTTCATTTTAATATGAATTCGTGTGTCATTTTCTTAAAATTTACATGTTTGGGTGAAATGAGGGGGGAATAAAGAAGTGAAACATTTTCACACACAATCTGTAGAAACCATGTGGAACCCGTTTGATCTCTTCTATAATTTTTATGGCATTATTTTTCATGATAGGCACAAAATTTGTAAAACCATCTCAAAAAACAATAAATAATTATAAAATACATATATTTTCAATATTTTGACACCTTATCTATTTTAAATCATTGTTATAGTATTTATTTATTTCTTAAGAATAATTGAATTATTTTTTAGTTATACAAAAATGATTTTATAAATAATGTTATTTGATATATTATTTTATTTATTTTGTTTTATAGAAAATGACTCCTAGAAAAAATCATTGGAATTAGATTGAGGAATATGTGTAGAATAAACCAATGAAAAATCCATATATGGACTCATATATTGTTGAGTTAATTATTTGATCCATTCAGTATCTTAGAAAATATAGTAATATTGTGAAAGTATGAACTGTGTAATTTGCTCAATATTTCATGAAATAAAACCCATCATAAATATGAGGCAATCAAGGTCCATATGAATAAGAGTACATGTTAAGAAATATAGAACACGTATTCAAATTCATATTTAATTCTGTGAAATACAATGTTTGTTATCACATATATGTACTAAAAATACCAATTTTTATGTCACATGACTCGATGATGTTATATAATATTAATGAATATCATTCATGGAATATATTCAAGATAATAATCAACGAGCTATTATATCCCGATATAATTAGAGTTTCAAAAGTGAAATAGATAATAATTCTCAAGAAGAAAGATGATTTTTTTGTAATATGCTACTCAGTATTTAATTTGGATTCATCATTGATATACAAATCTCATCAATTGCAATCTTATGGTTAATAATTTTGATATGGAATTAAAACTATAGATTAAATCAAGGAAAATCCTTATTTTTCATCCATCCTATGTATAATTGGTACTCATAATGTTGATTCCTATGGATCAAATTTCAATTATAACTGGTATGAATTGTACTCTGATTACTATAGTGGTATGTTAGAGCATTACCTCATGTAAAAAATATAGAATATGGGGAGACTTGATGGGTAGTTGTGAAATAATTAAGTTTTAGTACTCTACTTATAAGCAATATTATCGATAGAATAAAATGGGATGTTTTTTGTTAGGGAGGCCAATAAATTACAAGAAAGCCAACCTGAAAGCTCTAATGACATTAAATTAGGGTGGATGAATGTGAAATATCGGGCGTTACTATAGAATTTCTATATAGGGAATTAGTGGTTAGTCTCATAAGAGGGAATCCTACTAATTTACATATAGATGAATATATGTTAAGTATTTCATTAGGGAAATTGATTATCACATTCACCTAAGATGGCTCAAGGTGGGATCAAATCTAAGAGGTTTTTCTTAATAGGGAAAGTTTTAAAGGATTTTGTGGATGTGACATTAACTATATGAGATGAAGTTCATATTTAATATTTTTGTATCATTGAAAATGACTTAACCTGGTACATATCATTTATTAATTCACAGGGTATGTGATTGGATTTGATGGTGTATATATTAGAACATTCAAATTTGTTGGGAATGAAGAAGGGGGAAGCTTCAAGTATGTAGAGTTTTATGTTTTTATTTATCATATTTACATTTCATGGTTTTTACTATTTTATTAAATGGTAATTTTTCCTCATCATTAAAATGGATTAGATGATCAGTTTAAATGTGCCGATCAGTTGTTATGATTATAGGGTTCTTTTTTTATTTCCCGATGGGAATACTATTATTGTCTTGGGATAGTGAGACTGATGGTTAGGATAGAATATATGAATTTTATTGGATTTTGTCTTGAAATCATTCTAATAATTGAGGTTTCCCATCTATAAATTCATTTTCGGTTTAGTTTATGAACATTTAATAGCGGTAAAAAGTTATATTAAGGACATTCTACATGATTATTTTGTTAATATACCCCATAAAGAGGTAGAATTTTCTACTAAAATACGTACAAGGTTGTTCCACATAACTTATTCATCTTATCAGGTATGTGAAATGAATATAATTTAATTCAATTATTAGTTTTATTATTTTACATTGAATAGATTTATTTTAATGTCTATGAAACTATGAGAATAATTTATTCTCATTGAAAAGTAGGTGGAAAAAATTGTCTAAAATTTCATTGAATACCATATGATCGTCCGGGTGACTATCAAGAATTAATATCAATTACCCAAAATAGATAATCAATTTAAAAATCTATTAGGATCCCATTGGTTTTTTTGGATCTATATAACATTAAGATACTATCAGTTGAGAGTTTTGAAATTATATATTCCTAAAACTAGATTTGGGACTATGTATGGGAATTTTTATTACATAGTTATAACATTAATCCATTCAAATAGTTAAATTTTGTTAATGGATTTGATGAAATATATATTACATTAGTATTTATATTTGTTCATGGTGGTGAGTTTTGATTTCATTCAAGTTTTATCCATTTAAATTGAGGAATTCTTGGACTATATTATTGGATTCCATAAAAAATAAGTGAGAACGGATTCTGTGATAAGATATTTAAATATATGTTTTATATTTATGATATGAGATACATGGGTTACATGATATTTAGAAAAAATGTTTCCTAGTAGATTCGAAGAAAATCGAAGAAGTTGTGTCTTCAAAGGATCCCATGAATGTGTCTAAGATTAGGATATTTCCTTGTAAACATGGATATTACAATAGTTTCTACATTTAATTTTCCAGGTTGAATTCACCTTTAATATCTTTGCACAAGTATTGGTGAATTTTGAATGGGTTCAGATGAGATATAATCAATTTTATTAGTTGAAAGTGATGTTGACTTCACCCCAATTTCTGATTCTCCATGAGTCGGCTTAGGGCTATGACATGTATTGGGATTATCTATGTTTATAATTTGGGTACATACTGATTTATATTGATCAATTGGTAGTTTATATATCTCACCATTTACTCCCTTAATAGAATATTTTCACATCTCTTGTCATTGAGTTAGTATTTATTGTGTATTCCATTAATATATTTCAAAATTATGTTTTTGTGGTTAAATTTATATTCAAACTATATATGTTTTTTGTGTATAATCCCTAATATATAATTAAATCAAAAATAGAGGTTCTTGGTTGGATATCTTGATATTTTAGTTTTTATAGAGCATATAGCCTTATAAAGGTGAATATTGTTTTCCAATGACATGCACAAGTAACTATTGAACTAGGAATTGATGGAATCCATGGGGGTAATATAGCCTACTGACGTTGTTTATTGGTATTTTTTATTTGTAAGATATGGGGATCATGTTGATTTATATTTTTTTGGAAAATCCATCTTTATATGGTTTTATTTATCTTATTCTTTCTATTGACATCAATTTTCTGGTATATTTAATCATTTTAATAGTGTATAGAACATTATATATATTTTCATTATATTGATGGTTCAAAAAATAAATTACTAAAAAATTAATTCAATTATATTTTAGGGATTTTTTGATGGTGTTTGGGAATAGAAATTGTAAAACCTTTCTCACAAGGGTTACCATGATGTTATATGTTTTCCAAACTAGGTATTGGTGTCCTAGGAAAATATTCATGGTTTCTGATCCCATATATCATTCTCTAACTGTCTATATGGTAAAAGATGATAATTAAAGACATGTTAGTTTATTTTATACCCATCATATCCTAATAAGGATTTGGTATGATATCAAAATGAATTATTTAAATTGATTTCATTTTCTCAATATGTGAAGAATAAAATTTGTTATTTTATGGATTTCTAAATCACCACATTCTATACCTAATTGAATGTTTAAAAAGGTATATGATCTCAGAAAAATTAAAATTTTATATTTCATGAATCATTATGGTATACTCGTATCAATTGTCTCGAATTGATTCTTGTGCTCCATATCATTGTTTTAGAGAATTATTCATGTGGTTGAACACACTCAATATATAATTTATAATAACATATTATCCTTTAATATATGGCCCAACGGAGTGAACCATACATATTCATCAAAACATGATCCTTGCATAAGTCAATAATTTTTTTTAGTCTTTGGAGAAATTAATTTCATTGGTCATGTTTTACTATAATATCAATTTTCCCTAATTGAGAAATATAATTACCTTTGAGGATATCTATGTATGAACATATCATTCTGATCTTTATTGGGAAGAATTGGGATAGAACCCCTTATAGGGGTCGAGTCTCATTCATGATATTACAAATAGTGTGATGTTCATCTTGAAATGATTTATATATAGAATATAAGAACAAAAATTTTATATTGATCATAATTTTATCCATTACTGTGGTGGTTTAGTAACAAATTGTTTCTGAGAGTTTCTCCTAGGTTTCGGCACAATTGGCAGTGAGAGATGGAATGTCATCACCATGTTATGTTTACTGGTTTGATAATAGGGAGAGTCTTAGGATGGTGGAATAATGGTAAGCTTTATTACACTGATTTATGACCATTAGAGATGTTTTTTACACCCACCTATATAAATATAATCATATACCAATTAATCTGATAGAATGAGTGAATCTGGAAGGGGATCTGGATACCACTATTGTTTGGTATCCTTTTCATATCATCTATTATAAAAAATAATGGGTTTTAGGGAAAATGTATTCCTTTAATCTATGAGTTATGTAATTTTTGTTAAGATATTCATAATAAATCAGAATATTAATAATTGGTGAGGGACCAATTGGACCACCATTTTAGAGATTCAAAAACATGTGTTTATTCACTAGTAACAATGTGGAGTAGTGTAGAGAATTGTGACACCTTTCATTTCACTAGAATATTTTATTTTGTGTTTTTAGATCAATTTTATATACTTTTTGGATTTTTTCAACAATAGTTCAAAAATATGTTATTTTTTATAAGACATGATAAAGAACATTGTTGGTGAATATGTAGTGCGTTTTTTCACTTATAGTGTCACAGGGGGTATGTAGAGACCATAACAATTTTTCATGGTTACAAAATGGTTTTCCAAACCACACATACTCTATAATAAAAAAATAAAACATATTTTTGAAATGAGATGTGACCCTCATAGTTGGGATATTCTCATAAAAACAATGTGATCTTCCTAGGATTCATAAAAATTAACAATTAATAAAATGACCCTCCCAAGATTAACCTATATTCTTATCCTCCTCCCCCTTCTCCTTCAAACAATCCCAACCATCATTATAATCTTACTTACCCATTCATCCTTAGTAATTTCCTCAAATAATATGTTGATTTATCTTGATGTTACATAAATATTCATATAAATACCTATTATATTCTATATATATTTTTATTTTTATCACACTTCTTTTAATTCCTCTAACCATAATTGTTATAGATGTCCTAAATTAGTTTTTTTGTGAATTGTTTTGAAATTATTTCACAATTTTAGGTTAATGATGGTAACATGTCATTATACGTGTTTTTATTTTTTATAGGTGTCATGTTTTCACTGTATCTATGGTACATGTCTCTATATAAAATTAATTTTCCTTTAGAATTCATATTTTTTCATATATCCTTTGGTATTTTTTTAAAATAACTTTGAAATAAATTTCTACAGTTGTAGTTTCTGGATTCTTGTTTAATTTCACTTATGGTAGAACAAATGTTATTATCTCATAATTTAAATGTAAAAGCATATTTTATAACAATAATTTTCTTTTTTAAATGTTTCAAATAGATTTATTATTTCGAATGTATTTTAAAAGGGGGTTTTTAGTTAAAAATCTGATTATAAATAATATATATGGTTCTTATTCCTAGTTGTATATCAAGGAAAGTATTTTTATTATGGAAATTGATTATATTGGCACATTGTTGATTAGGGGTACATGAGTATTAATATGGATTCTTTTATAACATTTGGCATGAAATTGTTAGGGCATCAATCTAAGGAGTACCTAATGGGATATGGGATAACATATTTTTTATGATCACATAGGCTGATCAATGTGTAATAATTGAATCATAGTTTCCATTAATTCCCAATGGTTGGAGGTTCTACCATGTTTCATGTGTTATGTTTTATATGATTTTTATTATTAATTCCATCTCATGTTCAGGAAAAGATAATGTAGTCATTATTTTCCCTTTACATCTATTATTTTGAGAAATATTTATATTTGTTAAATTGTGACTGATGAATTTTTTTTAAAAAAATAAAATTATGGAAATGTTTTCAAAATGGAAATTGATATTTAAATGGTTAATCAATATCGAATCAAGGGATTTCATAATGAATTTTTTATTTATTTTTGTGGTAGTATCCACATGGAATTTTCTAGCACTCTATATATTCCATTAAGAATTTGTAGAGTTGGTTTAGTATCAAATAGAAAATAGATGTGTGGAATTCAGTATAGTGGATCTTCTTATCTTATTATTCCATCATATGATTGTTTTTGGAGATCTGGCATCATTAGAAGGTTAGGCACATGTGTAGAATTTTATGATCTTATGATATGTTTCGTTTGTTTTATATCTGTCTCTATATCTTTAATCTTATTTTGATATTATTATATATGTATTTTTTTATAATTTTTTATATTGAGGTGTTAATGAGTTGAATATCGTGGTATTTATTATCTATACATTTTTCTATATTTATATAATATTAAACTATTTAGTAAATTTGTAGAATATCATAAATATAGTTCTATTTTGATAGATTATACAAATTCGTATATAAAATTTTAATTGATATTTCAATTATTAAATCATTCCAAATTAACTTAATTTGGATTCTATATTAATTACCTACCCCCTTTGGCAATTAGCAATATGATCTGATCCTTTCAAAGAGTTGGGTTTAGTGGCCTATTCATCCCACTAGGGAATATTCATTATTGGTTTTATGGATAAATATGGACAAGGATATGATCCATATACCTTTAATATATATAAAGAGCCTACTGATATTCATTATATTAATAAACTAGAGGTGGTTCTTTGAAAAATACATCATGATAGTGTAAAAATTCATCTTTAATAAAAATTTTGTTAATTATATCAAATCAATCAGAGTTTCATGATCATGTATAGAGAATAATGAATTTGGATAAATCAATATGGTTACAGATAAATTCATATATTAATTTATAATAATTAACCTATTATTTATTTTTATGTTGAGTGTATTGTGAAATGATAGTTTATTATATATGGGAAATGATTTTATAAACGGCATTTTCTAGAAAAAAATGACATGAAAAATTATTACATTAATTATTTATTTTTCAAAAGTACATTTAGTGTGATATATGAAATATAACATACCTCATATGAGGAAAAATAAATACTAATATTTGAAAAACCCTTGGAATAGTCTAATTCTTGGAAAGGGGGAAATAGAAACAAAGTGACGATCACATTTTGATGAAGTATTATTGAAACCCAATTAATATTAAGGTACAAGGATATTAGACAATTTTTATTCCTAAAATATGGTTGGGAATAGAAATATTTTGAGAAATATTAAATCCAAGATTAATTTTAATTATTTTTTTAGAAATGAAAATATATTATTACTTAAAGGAATAGTAAACAAAAGTTAAAGTGTATAGGAATGGTATGAATGTAGTCTATTATTAGTTGAAGGTATAATATATATCTTTTTCATCTTTAGTGACTAATGATACCAATTAAATTATATGAACATCAATATAATTTAAATTAGCATCATAATGTAAAATAAAAATATTATTAAAAGTGAGGGGGACATAATGAAACTAATAAAATATAAATTATGATAATGGAGTTATTCTAAATTATATAGAGAATGAAAGTGAGTTGTGGTAAAATTGATTTTCTTATCAAAATTATTTGACCATGGAGAATCTTATAACATGAAAATATACCTAAAATATTCAAAAAATTGAGATGTCATAATGAATATAATAATCAAGATTTCTCATATGTAAATATCATAACAAACTTAAAAAAGATAATAAAATGATATATTTTAACATATTAGAATCAGTTCACACTAATGTGTATCGATTAGTGAGATATAAAAAGCCTTATTTTATCTCCAGATTTATATAGAAGGGTTACAATTGTGGCAGGAATAAGAATCTATTAAAATTATGCAATGGTATTGAGTTTATAAATCACTCAATAGAGGCATATCAAGATTAATATAAAACTTTTAATCACCTAGTTGAAATAATGAAACCAAAATTGAATGGTGTGGTTATGAGGAGATATAAAACAATAAAAAATATTTAATTATTTATAATAATTTTTTAGTATATTATGATATTTTTGTAAGGAGGAATTTTATAACAATATGTGTATTTAAAAAAGATCTATTATATGACCAGGTGATAAAGTTACCCTTTATCAACAATTGTTTAAGTGGAAACCAATTATTAATTGTTTCAAAAACATTACTTAAAAGAGATATGTAATTAATATGTATGAGAATCAAGAACAATATAGAAATAATGGTTATAGAAGAATATTCCTTTAATACCCATATTGGAGTTAGTTCCCTAGAACTAATTAATTTTTTATTTTGATTTCTGTTATATTTAAAGACATTAAAATTAATAAATATCATATCATATGATTGGAGTTCTTTTATATACCATTAAATTGATAATTCTATCTTAGTATGTATCATATCAATATGATAATGAAGTTACCCAATATCATAATTATTGTGAAGTTATATAAAATTTTTCTTAAACAAATAATCCTTGGAATGTTGAAATATATCTAGAATTTCATATATGATTTATGATATCCTTTATAGGGGGACTATAATATATTGAGACTTATTATCATGATGTCTTCACTTTGTAATTTATAATAGATTTGGTTATTAGAGGAAACTCACCAATAAGAATTACCTATGATTTTTGTGTTATTGGATATTAATAATTATGATAATATGTAATGGTCAATAGATTACTGATTATTTCTAATGTATATCATTTATCATGTACATTACTATATATATGAAAACAATAGAAAAATATGCTCTTATAGTTGTAGGATACCTTAGGTGTGTCATAACTTATAGGGAAATAACGAATAGATCATGAAATAATTTATCCAATTAGAGATAGATCAATTTTTGTGTGATTAAAATGGAACTATATTATAAATTCATGAAAATATATTAATTTTGAAATGTTAATTTCAGAAATTCAAAAACATATAAATTAATTATAAAGGCAGCTGAAATAATTATTACAACCATATTCATGAGATACTAGGACAATGGTAATATTCTAAAAAATGAGTTTCCATATTAGGTTGTTATTATTACGATATAAACATTACTCCCTATGGGTTCTATTACTTTTTATTAGACCCTAATATTAGAAATTAATACACATCACAAAATTCTATAGAGAAATTGACCTCGAGGGACACATATGAATTGTTCCTTGAAAGTATGTTAAATTTTATTTGCATTAAATATTCTCAACATATGAGGAATAATGACCACTATGTATATTTTATTCAGATAAATAGTTATTGAAATACTAATATAGATATATTTATTTATTTAAATTAATAGTAATTATCTAATGTTTGAAAAATGTAAAAGAGGAATGATAACCCCTGATAATTATTTAATTTCATTTAATTAAATTAATAATTGATTGATTTTTTGATAAATAATATTAAATTAAAATGATAATATGTGCATCATTCAATACTGTTTATTTTGAATGGGATTTTTGGTCCAAGTGTTATATTGTGTATCCTCAAACTCCTAGTTCCCCTCATCTGTGAGTGAGTAAACATTTGAGAATAAATGATATCTCTGAATAATAGATATTATTTAAATAACTTTTTATGTTAATCCTAAAATTGTGATACATAGATTAATTTTGGATTGGAATAGCTAATTCCAAGTGTTGTTTCATGTAGTTATTCCCCTATGGTCATGTATTGGTTTTTCACCTGATTGATAAATAAATTTTTATTAAAATTCAATGATCATTCCACATATAATTTTTTATACAAATTCTATTTATTTTTATCTATGAGTCATGATTAGTTAAATGCAATCAAAAAAATTATAAATGAACAACAAGAAATACAAAAAAATAAATTTATTATACATAAAATATTTTATAAAAACATGGGGAATTAATTTTTTATAATTAATATTATACTAAAAATAATATTAAGGGATAAAAAATATTATTTACACATTAAATAAATAAAACCACTAAATAAAAATATTAATTCAAATTTCATCTTCCATTACATGACGTAGGATGGAAACATAAATAAAAGTGTTAGTTTATCCTTTTTAGGAAACATTTATTTATCATACATTTTTAATGACATTTTTAGGTTTAATTAACCGTGTTAGTATCTATAGAATTTTATCTTATAAGAAATTGCGTAACATATGGGGAAGTGATTGGGGAATATATGTACATGTTTTTTTGTATTAGGTAGTTTACACCACATATCAATAAATTTGGGGTCAAAATTTTAGAATGACATCCAAACTAAATACCTATATTTTATGGAACAACCCCATGTTTGGTTATTGGAAGGGAAATGTGGATTATTTCCCTAGAACATCCTTGTGAAAGGATATTCAAAGTCCAATGGTGAGGGATATTGGGATTTCATAAAATATTTGGAGACTAATTAATAAATATTACTGTGTAAAATATTGGCACTCAATATTATGTATGAAAATATTAATTTAAATTTTGAAAAAATTTTATAATTAAACAAAGAGAAAAAAATACTAATTTTATGAAAAATACAATTTATACACTATAAAAAAATTTGTAGAGTGTTATATCCATTTATAAACTGTACTATGAATGGAAAATTTATACTATGTGTTGGATTCTTCCATACCGGTTCATCCCCCTCCCTGAGTGACCAATGTAAAAAAATAAATCCCTCCAAATATTTATCAAGGACAATATTAAAGGGGATGGGGGAAACCACTGTTCCACTATAAAAAATATCCATGGAAAATCAAAACATCCAAAAATGTAAATTAATCACATAATAATATAGAACAAATCATGCCCATGGATGTTCCCACTCATGATTATGTATACTGAATATGTGTATTCAAAGGACCCCACCAACCACATGATATCTACCTCACACACACCTAAAGAACATACTTGTCAATGTATATTATAAAACTAGAATTTTATAAAAAATGATATAAAAATAGATTAATTTTCTATCCATTTTCCATCCTATTTAGATTATAGAAACAATACCACCATCACAATTTTCACCTAAAGTATAATAAATTTAAACAATTGAAAAATTATTTAGTGAGAAAATAATAAAGTTAATTAAATATCCATAAATAAATGAATATAATAAAGTATTATTCAGTATATATAATATTTTAAATTACTCCTATTAATGGTGAATATTTCATAATCATGACATACTATATAGAAGGATCCAAATACCTTTTATAAGAGTTAAAAGTTATTTTTTCAAATTACCACACAATTTCACTATCAGAGAAATTCCACCATTTGTTATATGACATGTTTTATCAATTAACATATCAAATAATACTAATAGCTCTAGGTAATCATTATAGGAACATAATTGGTGATACTTCTCCAATTTGGTGATAATTATAGTCGTCTATGAAACTATTGATGTATAAAAACATTAGATGTTATTATTTCCACTTGAAGATAGATTTTTTTTAGAATTCTTTCACAACTGGTCCATCCATTATTTGAATCCTAAGAATCAGGTAACCTAAATATAGTGAAAAAACATCATATGAATTTAAACTATGCTTAAAATCGAAAAAATCATCCACATGAAATCCTATTTTAAGGAAACATTAATGAATTTCCATCACATTGAAAATACATAAATACTTAAACATCATATTCTCAACATGTAGTGTCTATATTTCACCCTTTAGTTAACCCTACCAAGTCTAAGGTACGATTTGACCTAGTAATTTCAAGAACCAAATTTTTAGTGAACATATATTCCAAATTATGACTACTAGGTACCTTCTATAGATCAAACACTTTCTCCTCAATAATTTTTATAATGAATTGGTAAATCAAGTAAATATTTATTTCCATTAAAAAAATAACAAATTACAATCTATGTGAATCATACACTTATTTTCATAAAACAAAATCCACCATTCTTAGATTCATCTATATTCTTTTAGAAACTACTTCAAACAAACCAACTCCATGGGAGCATTCAATGTTGTTACATAATAAAATAACAATGTAAATAAAATAAAAATAGCATGTTTCATTGAAATCCAATTGATTATTATTCCTTCATAGGTTAAAAACAGTTTTCATGGTCTCTTGACATTCAAGATCTCTAATGACTTCTGTATCCATATATCTTTGTAATGGATCATCCACCCAAAAAATTAAAGAATTGTCTATCATTCTGTTTGTGTAATGAATGATCAACCTAATATATTCCAAGCTTAACTTATGTTTTTTCCTGTAATTCATATTATAATACAAACTACGAACAATATATCAATATAAGAAAAAATCATAGTTTATATAAAACATTTAATAACTAAATTAAATGGAATATTATCTATGTTTTTTTTCCCTTCTTCAGTTTTTACTCCATGTTTATTTGATAATTTGAAGTCACCATCTATTTTGTTAGAGACTAGATTTCATCTATCAATTCAACACTTTTATGAAATAATAAAGAGGTATTCTCTATAGGATAAAACCCATATTCCATATTTCATATCCATTTATATTATAATTCAACTAAATTTATTAACATGAATGAGATTTTTTATATTTAATACTCTCAATAACATACTCATAGTCTTTTCAAAAACATTTTTCTTCTAAAACAATTGGAAAATTTTCATTAATATACAATGTTTATATAATGGATGTATCATCATCCCATTTCTTCTGGCCAAAGAAATTATATGTATTTCACCTCCTGAATCCATATTTTGACATAAATACATTGAATAAAATATTTCACTACCATGGTGATTTCTTCATCCCATAATTACATTTATTTAATTTATAATCCTTGTTATGGTTCCCAAATTCTAAAAACAAACAATTTTCTACGTAATGTAAATTTCTTCCTCCAAATCACAATAATAGAAGTCCATATATAAATCCATAAATTATATGTACATATTATCATAGGATACTACAATTAGGAAATTAAATATAGTTTCATGATGTATTATATGTGAGAATATATTCTTAAAATCAACTCCATCATATTTTTTAAATCCATTTACCACGAACCTGCTCATGAAATTCTTTTTATCCCTAGCTTAGTCCTTTAAGCACTAAACCCAATTATTATGAAGCTCTACTCTTCCATTTTTTGATTTATAAAAATTAAATGTTCCATAAAAATATAATGAATAGATTTATTCTAATAACCAATGTTATTCAACAAAAAAATATTGAATAATATATATGACACACAACACCGATCATAACTGATCGATGAAATAAATTATTTTATTATGAATTTAATTAAATATTAATTTATAGGGTGGGAATGAATATGATTAAATACTTTATGAAATATATAAATATCAATATCATTACATATTTATTGATATTTTTTTATGTTATCAATCAATTATCAATGACTACATTTTAACATTCAAAAAGTAATACATTTTCTATAAAAATGATTTTTATTTTTTTTATAAGATAATAATATAATTATTATTTTACAATATTATAATTTTTTGATAAAGTGAACATTATTTTGATTTCATATTACTAAAATTATATTTTAGTGAATTGTTGAGATCTTTGTGAAAAGTTTGGTTTTCAATGAATAATGAAAATGATGATTTTTATAAGACATAATGTTTTTATTCATAATGTTATTCTATATTAATTAACTAAAATAAACACGATTTAGGATTTATTTAAAGGAAATTTATGTTATATATATATATATTAGAATTGATATTCACATAATGAATAGTACTGGTCATTGAGTTAAAGTAAAATCATCTTTTAAAAAAATGCATTTTTTGGAGAACCAACATTAGTCACATTTATATGTTTAATTTTATATTAAAATTTGATGAATTTAATTTTTTTAATTGAATACATTTTGAAAATAAATGTAAATATTTTTTGGTAATATGGTTACAATAATATTTCATTTAAATGAATTATAAAAAACTATAACAATTGTTAAGTGTAAACCACTTTTATAGAGGGTGAAACTAAAGTGGTAATAGTTATAATGACCTAAAAAATTGCATAAATTAAATTTATTCAACATATTTTATAAATATATCATCTTTGTTTTTAAAATTACCCCTTTTTTGTTCCATATGGCCAAGATTGTGACATATATAATACATAATGTAAAGAAAAATAAAAAAAAATGTCACTATCTTGATTTTAATCAAAATAATAGTTTTTAATGTGATAAAATTACCCATTATTAGTTATGGATAATATTTTTGAATACATATAATTTAATATCAAGTTAAAATATTTATAATTTTGACAAATGAATGAATCACCTTAAATTCTTACTCAATGCTGATTAAATAGTTACTTTCCAAAAAAATAAAATAAAATAAATGTTTTTAAAATCATAAAAATTAATAAAATTTTAATAAACTATTATGAAATAGATTTTATAGATAAATATATATTTTAGGAATGTTTTTATGTTATATATTCAAATAATATCCATGTCCTCATATTTTTATAATAAAATTAAATGAATAGATTCAAATTTGACATTAACGATATTTTATTGTCAATAAGGATGAATTAAATTATTTATGTTTCATAAAATTATTTTATTAAGAAAATTTAATGTAAAATGATTTATAATAACAATATTTGTCCATTTATGGGATTTTTTCCGTTTTATAGAAACTATCTTGACCACTAATGATTAAAAACCTTAATGTCATAGTAATTGTGAAAATGGGTTAAAACTAATAGATAAGGGTGAGAAAATTACCTAAGAATTGTCCAATATTTATATGATAATAGTTTATTGACACCACCTAATCATTCCTAAGAAACTCATCAAACTGGATTCATTGTAATGTAATTATTAATTTATATTAATTTAATACAATTTGAAATTGAAAGCAAGCCCCTAACCTCTATTATAAATGAGAACCTACTATACACTCCTCTTCATACATCAATATAATTATGTGTCATCCAATACCTACCCATATCCAATCCTTAATTATCTTAACATTACTTAGATGAATAATGTTTTCTTGGAAAACATTCCATCAATTCATTTTTGTATAAACCTAATTAGGTTGTCCCAAAAAGAGTAATTTTTCAAAATCATGTGTTTTTGTTTAATTTATTATTCTACCTCCATAAAATATTATACACCATAGTGACTTAATAAAATTAATATTTAAAATATAATGGGATGTTTTTTATGTTAATTAAATACCCTTTATACATATCTTCTCCTATCTATTGGGAAATGAAACTGTCGTTCATATATACAATGTACAACCATCTCATGAACCAATGTAATTAATTTTACATCAACAACACTCAAATATAGTTTTAGTAATCCATTAACAGTTTCTATGTATTATATTAATGAAATATTTATACATAGTAATATATAATATATAATTTAATTTCTAACCTTTCCATTCACTAAAAAATGATAACCATGTTCATGCATACGTGTGGACTACCACCTCCACAAAGAGATGTCTTTCTTTCATCATCATCACATCACATGGATGATATATATAAGTATATTTAAATAAATAACAAGTTATTTATTATATTATTATCATTTAATAATAATAACATAACACCAAAAATATTTCTATAATGATAACTGAAAATGGATGCATTAATCAATAGTATATATGACTTACCATATCAGCGATGATAATATAGTTATTTTTTATAGTAGATTTAAAAATCAAAATGTATTTATAAACATTAAAATTATTTCATTTTTAGTATTCATGATTTTATTGAATAATGATCAATTTTACCATTGTTAAACTACTAAGCCATATTGGACATATAAACTAAATATCCTAAAAACAACTTATGTGGAAATAATTGATTAATTAAATAAATATAAAATTTTAATACAAAAAATAATAAAATAAATAAATTTTTTATCAAATAAAATAATTAAAATGGGTTTTTTATTCATGATGAAAAAGTACATATATGACGAGTCGAGCCTGAGGAAATGGATTTATTCTAATTTTCCATCATTGATTTATGTTTTATTATTAATCGCTTAATTTCATTTATATTGTTAATATAATTATGATTTTCTGTAAAATATCTTTAAAAAATCATATATACTTTTATGTTATGTTTCAAATCAAATTGTTCTATCATTATGGAATTTTATATAATGTTTCCAAGTTGTATGTGATTTCATAACTCAATTTATTTTCATTGGGTTATACTATTTCTTAATTGACTTTCCAAAAAAAATTAGTTTAATAATGAATTTTAATAATATTATGTTGTATTCTCAGTTATTTTATGTGTATTAACATTTTATAGAGATAATAAACTCATTGACTAATCCTTACTTCAACACTGTTATTTTTGTATGAGTTTTGGTTTTAATTTTCTCTCTATTGAGATATATTTGGTATTATGTACCTATTTATTCATATTATTTGTGTATACAACCACATTGATATGTTATTATATTAATGCCTTTATATTGATGGTATTTAATTTTTATTTTGAATTTATTTTGTATGGGGTTTATGAATCAAAGCATTCCAATAGAGAAAGGGATTATTACAAAATCTCAAAAATATTCTGGATTGTTTACATTGAAGACCCCTTTGTGATAATTATTAGATATTTACATAATATAAAAAGTCCATTTCCGTAACCTATGTTTCTTTCTATAATTTATCATTTTTATAATCATTTTTATCTTTTAAAACTCAAGATAAAAATGTTTTTATTGGAAACTAACTTTGTTTTTATACTCATTCATAAATATTATTATGCAATGTCTATATTTTTGTTAAACATTTTCTAGGAATATTTTTAATATTAAGAAATTATTTATTAAATAAAAATTTAACCAAGTATTAATTTTTCAAAAATGTTTTATTACTACACATTTTATCATTTTCAGAACATGGTATGAATTTTACCAAAATTTTGAATGGAATACTTTTTAACATACTATGCATGAATGAAATTTTCCATTTATAATTAACACTAATTACATTGATGATAACTTTAAAATACACATGGTTCATTTCAAAAAAAAATTACACTATTGTATAAATTATTAGTTTCTAATATTGAATTTAATATTTAAAAGGTTATTATCCTCAATATTTTTTTAAATGGATTTGTTATTATAATTATTTTCTAATGTGTTAATGTCCATTTCACATTTCACAGATTTATTGACATGTTGTCATTAACATTCACATATACATTTTTTTATTAATCTATATTATTCATTGGGTGTTAGTTTTCATCTTCTTGTAATTATTTTCAATTCCCAATAATTTTTCTTCTATTTTTAATGTTTCTTTTATTTCATTAAATATGACCTTTTTCCATTCACTAATTTTAGAGGATGTTTTGTTAACCGTTTTACACTATGAATTTTCCTTAAAGGGATTATTAAATTTAAAATGCATTATTTCCATGTGATTGATAAAATTATGAGATTCATATTTATTCAAGGCTAGGATAATGTGACACCTAGAGTTGTTAAAATAATAAAATTATTTTCGATAGCACATTTGACACACAACATCGATTATAAATGTCCAGTGAAATGTATTTTGTAAGGTATGACCATTATACAATAGATATTTATTTTTTAGGTATGTGTAGGATTAACTGATTTACAATATATCTATATGTATCCTAATGAAAAAAATTATTGTTGAAAATTGATTTGTAAATGACTAGTTAAATTGTAATGATTAAATTTTATTCTTAAAAAATAATATGTTTTGTTCACAAATGATTTTTATTTCATTGTGTGAGAAAATAATATAATTTATTTTTTCAAATATTATTAAAATTATATGATAAATTAAAATAATTTCTTAATTTTTGATACAAAATTAATCATTGTACTATTTTTTTGGATTTTAATAAATTTTTTTATTTTTCAATGAAGAGTTAAAAATACTGTTTTTAATAAAAACTATTTTTGAATTCATTATGTCATTAAAATTTAATTAATTATAATTACTCATATTGAATAAATATTTAAATATAATATATTGATTATATAACTATCTATTAAAATTTAAATTCAATTAATTAATAATACTAGTCATACAGTTAATGTTAAATCATTTTTCATTAAAAAAATATTTTTTTCCAAAATTTTATTTTCTTGCATATTCAACATTAATTTTAAATTATATAATAAAAATGAGGTGAATTTTATTTTCTAAAATGGATTCTAAATTTTAAATAATCATAATTTATTTTTGATAACAATTTAAAGATAATTTTTTCATAATGAATATTAAAAATAGAAAAATATATTATCTTGGTTAAGATTAAAATTGGTTTATAAAGGTTTAAACTGAAGAGATAAGGGTTATAATGACCTACAAGCATTCCAATTTTTTATGCATTTCCATATTTCAAACCTATACAATCTATTTACCATAAATATCATATTTTGGATCCATATAGTCATAATTTTGACATTTATTATATTTCACGCAATGAAAAGTCTGCAATGTCACATTAATTCTTTTAATAACTATAATATTTTTCAATGTGGATAAAAGTTAACATTATATTATAAATTTTAATTTTAAGTACTATTAATATTATTTATGATAATTTATTTATAGTTTTAATTAATTAAATTATTACATTAAATTCATACACAACACCGACATAATTATCATTCAATAAAAAGGAAAAAATCAATAATTTTAAATATATTAATATAATTATGAATTGAAATAATTAATTTTAATGAATTTTTTTTTGATAAATATATAATGTTATGTTTTTGTTAATTTAGTAGATTCAAATGACATCATTTTCAGAATTTTTATACTATTAAATGAAATAAACAATGTTTAAATTGACAATAATGATATACTAATACAAGTAATGATGAATTAAATTGTATAAAATTACTAATAATATTATATTCATCCAAAAAAATTACAAATGTTTGATAATTTCAACCATGGTCAATATATGGGACAATTTTTTTTATTAAAAATTTTGTGACACTAAAAAACTAAAATCTTAATACCATGTTTATTGTGAAAAAGGGTTAAGAGTGGTAAAACAATTAGGAAGATTAAATCACTTGAAACATGTAAATTATTAATTGGATGAGAATATTTCAACAAAAATTTAATATTTACATGATATTTTTCAATTTTTATCAATTTTAATAAGAAAATTAATTTATATTAATTTAATATTTTATAAAATTAAAAGAGTGGCCCTCTTATCCATTATAAAAAAAACACACTCTCTCACATACTATCCCAGCATCAAAATCCTTTTGTCTCAACTAGGTACTTCACAAATCCCTTCCACACATAACATAAAACAAAATATATGCCATTTTTTTATTTTAAAACCCTCATAATAAGTATTTTTTTAACATAAAGATGATGTTTAAAGTGGAGGAGTAGTTCTTCATAAAGTGTTTTGGTTTGATTTTTTCTTATACATCATTAAAATATTATCCATCCCTAATTATATAATATAATTAATATAAACCATAATATTTCATGTTTATATATTAATTTCAAACCCAATATCCATCTTCACTTTAATCAAATGAGATATGAAACCCTCATTCATGTGTACTAAGTACTACCGCCTTACGAACTGATGTAATGTTTTTTCCCATAGCTACCCTTCAAAGAAGATTTTATTTAATTATTTGGTATATATATAAATATTTTATATTAATTAATTTTTTTATTTCATGAAAATAATATTTTATATAATTTCCTTCATATCCATTCAATAATAATGATATTGTTGTCTGTGCGTACTTGTGGACCACCACCACCACATAGTGATGTGATTAGTTCTTCATCACTACATCAAATGGATGATATATTTAAATATATATAAAAAACTAATATGTTAATTATTATATTATGGTCATCCTGGAGGGATACAATATTACTTAACATCTTTCCATAAATATCATTGAAAATGGAAAATTACACAACCATATGCATGTCTTATGATCTTTATGATTGTAATGTTGTTCAATTTTCAAAAAAATATTTGATTGTTGGTTGAAAAAATAAAATTTTTGTGAAAAACCTATAAGTATTTAATTTTTATTATCCTAAAGATGATGTAATAATGAAAAAATTTCCATTTTCAATCAAAATATATGATTTTGGATACATGAATAAATTATCATAAAATGTCAAATGTGAACTTAATTTATTAGTTAAATAAATATAACATTTAAATGAATAAAATTAATGGAATCGTTAAAGTGAAAAATATATCTCAGGAATCTGAATAATTGTCTTGATTTTATTATTCATTAAGGTCATGAATGTAGATGATAATTTTTTCATGAGGTGAGGGACTTCATATCATTTTTCCTTCATTGTGGAATTTTTTTTGTTACACACTTAATTTATTTTATATGTTGTATCAAATAACAAATTTACATGCATTATCATTAATATTTCATAATTCCTATAATTTTATGTATCAATTAAAATTATTTAATCCATGGTTATTTTAGATAAATGTAACCATGTGGTAAGGGGTTTCATAAATCAATTTCTTTTAATTGGTTTACAATGCCTCTTAATTTTGTTTTTTATTCAATGATTATTTGTGTAATTAATTTTGATCACTTCATGTTTTATTTACTCTTATATTATATGGATTTAAATTTTAAAAACATAATTAATTCATTGAATAATTCTCAATTTTAGAGTATGATCTTTGTAAGAGATTCTCTATTAATTTCCACTCAATGGATATATATCTTTTGTTATGAACTTATTTATCTATATGATATGATTCTAATACCAAATTGATATCTTATAACATTAATAAAATTATAATCCATTTATTTTATGTTTCATTTGATCTTATTTCTTTCATGTGGGTTATGATTAAAATGTAAACAAATTATTAGGGTTTTATTGTAAAATCTCATCAATTTTTTGGATTGTTTACATTTATATCTCTGATAGGGGAGTAATTTGATATTTACATATTAAATCTAATATATTTTATTTTTAATTTATAATTTCAAGAAATTAAATGATATTCATCCAATTTAATCTTTTATATACTCAATTCTCTAAATGAATTTCCTTACAAAATCTAACATTTTTTACTACTCGATCAGGAATATTTTTCTTCCTAATCTATATATTTCATTAAATGTTTTAAAGAATATTTTTAAAATTTCTAATGAATATTAATGACATTTTTAAAAAAACTATGAATTTTAGAAAAATGGATTATATGGAATATTCTATTCATTTTCATAACAATGTACCTTTGACATTTTACCAATAAATGTAATAAAGCACTATTTTAATTTAATCAGCATGAATAAAATTGTCCTCTAAGACTCCTAATTACATTGAATCCTTCATTAAAATATAAAATGTTTCATTTAAAAAAATTCCTAGCATTCTGGATGTTTTTATATTTTAATTGATCATTTCAATGTGAAAATATTATTATCCTAAATAAAGTTTTTAATGATATTTTTATGGTTTTTTTTCATACACGAAATAAACTATTTATGTTAAGCATACAACACAAGAGATATGTTTTAATAGTAATATCATTGTTCTTTATATTGATTGTTTGTGATCGGTTTGACCTTGTATTGTCTGTAAATTCACATTCTTGATTAATTTTTTATTCATTATATTTATTTTAAAACATTCATTTTATTGTGATCATTGAAATTTTCATTTACCTTAGATATTCCTATTCATTATACCATAAATATTATTATTTCCAAAACATTATACCATTTATTGATATGTTTTTTTAATTCAAATATTATTTGACTTACTATGTATTTATTGATAATTAATAATGTTTAATCAATAATTTTGTGGTGTATACGACATGTTGTTCATGAATTTAATAAATAATTTAACATATGAGAAATGAGTTGGTCTTGTAGTTACTGGTAGGGACTAAAATTATATAGCCCCTTGATTCAATTACTAG
Organism: Viscum album; assembly: GCA_963277665.1. Lineage (NCBI taxonomy): Eukaryota > Viridiplantae > Streptophyta > Magnoliopsida > Santalales > Viscaceae > Viscum > Viscum album. Next base: position 819,288,640 of record OY728166.1, read on the forward strand.
TCTCATGAGATGAGTCATTATGTGAGAATTAAATAGTTTTCTTGTACATAGCTTGCAATATATTAAATTTCCTTAGAATAAGGTCTCGATGGTATGTATATCATGAAGTTGAAGATCATGATATCCAATATAAATCATTTATTTTATTAAGAAGGAAGTAATTATTATCAATGTTTTTACTGCATTGATATTATTCAGGTATATATTTCATTATCATGTTATTGATTAAATGAGTTGTTTCGTCTATTATTTACCCTTTTATATTGATCATTAATTATTGAGTCATCATAGAATTCATTGTACATAATTGTTACTTTTCATCTAAGATCTCCCATATTTTGTTTCCATTCCATGAATATGTATAATAAAAATTTAAATAGTTTCAAGGATGTAAAATATTGACTCTCACAATTGTATATTTCATGGTTCAAAATTTATTATGAGTTTCATTTATGAATCTAGTTTACCAAGACTACAAAACCATTTGGTCTATAGAGAGGTGATCGCATGTGTCTAAGGAAAATGTAGTTAATTAACCACTGGATCTGGGATACAGGGGTCAATTTGACAAATTTCAATCCATTATTGATGTTTTTTTAAAATAAATATGGAATTCCACTTCTTTAGGGAATTTTTTATCACCTTGTTCCCTTATAATTAGAATGTTCAAATTAGTCCTAAACTTGTGAATCATTCATGAGATTTTAATTGAACTACTCAACTTAATTGGCTGATTTTTAGTGATTAATTCAACACAATTATTTAGAGAACAAAATTATGAAACACACACTCGAGCTTAAACTATTATTTATCATTTTGAATCCCATTAAATTGTTTTAATAATTAAATTATTATGATTTCAGTTATCTCCTTTGAGTTCTCTGAATGTTGTCATATTTTAGTATTCTCACCCTCATCAAATTTTATTTTCATATTCGAGTTATTTCCCTTAAATTTAATCTCCACAAATTTAAGGTCAATCAATAGAACCTTATCATTAAATAGAATAAATATAATCATGATTGTTTTTTTTAATTTCATCATCACATAGATGAAATAAAATATATTCATCTCTCTATCAAAATAAAAATTTTTAATTTACTAAAATGATATCTTTACCCTTGTAATCCACATTAATGTAATCCAAACTATTGAATATATTAATGTGGATGAAATCAAAAAATATACCATATCATAACTACTTGAAATTATTCTACACAAATACAAACATTGGATTTTTATTGAAATGTTGTATAGTTGTACTGACAACCACCAGCCAAAAATCCTTGGACATTTCAAATTATAGCCCCACAATTCAAGACATACCTTCAAAAATTATAATTCAACATTATAAAGACGACATTTCTATATGGGTTTAAAGAAACCACCCCCCAAAAATTATTAATTTCTTAAGAAATATCCTCCACAAGTTATATTTTAGGTATTCATAACCATGTCCAATATAATTAAAATGAAACTTCTAAAAATGTTACCATTACACAAAATGTCTCCATTGAATAAAAACATGAAATATATTTGATTCATGCCTAAAAAGTAATGTTATTATATTTATATATTCTATTTAATAATGGTTACGATGTATATATAACCTTTTTTTGACTAAATATGAGAAGATAACTATATATTTCAGTAGTCAACCTACTACATCAGAGATATAAGATTTTGTACATATAAGATGAAGGACATTGTTATCTATTTACCTAGAAAAAACATCCAAATTTTATCACATTTATATGATAGAGATTATGTAAGGAATTTACTATTCGAACTATTACATTCTTCACGTTGAGATAACAGAGAATTGAATTCAAATTCATTGGAAAATCACATGATAATATTTCTAGAACTCCAATTCTATATGAAATTTTTTTAAAGTAAAATTTTCTATCTTCAACTCCTTTGAAAAATATAATTCATCTAAAATTAATGTTATATTCCCCATTTAAAAAGGTATTATTATATACTAAACCATATTTTTTCCATTGATAATTATATATTTTCATTGATCATTGATATTACATAATTTTTGGAAATTCATGAATGATTTATTATTTATTTTAATGCTTCCATATCATATTATATTAAATTATATTCCTTTAAAATCCACTAGATGAACTCTTCCAAAAAAACTCCTGGTATAAAATTTACCTGGAATCAATGTTTACCAGTCTGAAAAAATTATTCACAAGATTCAGTCAAACAATATTTTACTATATTATTAAGAAACGGTAATATGTTACTTATACCATCCATTAAATTAATGAAATTTGAATATTTGGACAACTTATCCCTTCTATTTTCCTTCTTATGACTATTTAATTTCTTTTTAATCTTTAATTTCATTCCACAACAAAAATATTTAGGTATATAACCATTCTAATTTCTTCATATAATTCCTAGAGACTCATCATCTAATAACATACACTAATATATATATTGAGGTTATTATTCTCATATTAAAACTTTAATTTAACTACAAAATGGTACTTGATCATACCTACACTTAATATATTAATTGAAGATATGGTTTTCTATATCTATAACCAATAAATTTGTCCTTCCGATGGAATTAATAATGTTATTCACCATTGTATCCCAGATCTCATGATTTGGAGTCTCTATAATTGGATCCTAAACATCATCAATTAACATAACCATAAATTTTTAGAGATCTTTATCAACTATGTTGAAGTGATTAATGATAACTTTCAATAATCTTCCGTATATTATTCATAAGATGGTAATTTTAAAAATCACATAATCCATGTTATGAGTTGTTAATTTATCATAAATATCTCCTATCACAGATATAAGTTCTACAATATTTTTTATTTCATTTAAGATTAATGGATTTTTTGTATCAAAATCATACTCATAAACACTATTTTTATCTTATGAAACTGTCCCCATTCCAACTTTTTCATTTTCACTAGAAGTACAAATTATATTATATTATCAAGAACCCTTTTAATAATATTCTCCAAGAGATGTGTTCTATATAATCACTAATGCAATACATAAACCTTATCAAAGTTGATCATTCATTCATCCAACAATATAACTTATATCGATAGTAAAATCCCATTGATAATGAAAATTAATCATGGAATGATAGAAAAAAATAGAAACCTCTAGTGTGTGGTATAATGAACCTCTCTTTAGTTACATTTTTTATAATCCGACACAATAATAAAAACCCTCTCATATACCACATATCATGTGGTTGGGGATTCGACCATATTACAATTAAAAGGTTGATCCATGATGTATAGAAACTTCACATATAGTAAGTTTAATGAAGTTTTTTGTAGCTAAAGTCAAAAAATGAAATGATTATAAACTCGACTATGTATAAAAATGATGGTATTAAAGTAATATTACCCACCATATGAAGAAAACCTCACATGCCTTAATATAAAAAATCAATAAAATAAAATGAAATTGAATTAATAGATAGTTGAAGTAAATTTATTTATAAGAGACACAAAGAGATTAATATTATTTGAATGGGTTACCCAAAGTGAAATCGATAAACACTATCAAATTATTTATATTCACTAGACACATAATAATTAAAAACAATTAAAAAATAAATCTGTAATAAAAATTTTTATGCGATTATCTTACTATAACTAGTTGAATAGAATCATGTTTGATTAACACTATAGAATCTTGATTTCTATTTCTCTTAAAAATGTACTATTTTTAATCTAGATGAACTATGTAGAGGGTCCCCACTACCTTTAATCAAATTTCCCATCAAATTTTTCTAGTTTCTCTATTAACTAATATTCATAATAATTAATCTACTTATTATGAGTCATTCTATGTCTAGTAATACATTTAATTCATCATATTCATCTAATGAAACATTATCATAACATCATACTAGATATTCCTCATGTTTTTAAATGTTATATGTATTGAGGATACCATCAGAAGATTGGAAATTTAGATTGATCTTCTTTATCTTGAAGGGATACTGTGTTTGTAGTGTTTTCACACTGAATCCAATAATCTTTCGAATGGTAATATTTTGGTAACTTGATTCCAATGAGTGATGTTCCAGTGAATTAAAACTAGTATTCACTTTATAAGAGTTTATTCTAATATCTATTTTATCCTAAAATAAGTTATTATTGGATATCAAAAGATGATACCTAAGCCCATGGATGATTGCAACGTGAAAAGACATCTTATAGAAATTGAAAAAGACAAAAATATGATTACGTAAAATATTATAAATAACACATAGTTTATATCAAAATTGTTATTCATATCACAGTAATATAAGCAAACAATTTAAATTAAATTTTATTAGTGATTAAGTAAAAGTATCTGAATAAAGATTTATTGGGAAGTCTATATAGTATTCCATTGTCATATGAGATGTGGAAAATGAGAAATCTCAATAAGTGGAGTTGAAGGAAATGAAGAGGTTGTAAGTGTATGATGAACATGAATAGAGGTTATGCATAGATAATGTAAATCCACTAACACCTTTGGAGATATGTGATTTATTTTGATAGAATGGTAACCTGATGAATAATTCAATAATATAATTTTTGTGATGGATTCCTTGGTTGAGTTGAATAATTATTAATAATTATAGAAGAAGATGTTATTAATATTTTTACAAATAAAATATCAAAATTCATTGTTTTAGGAGAAAAAATGATGGAACAATGAGGAAGACAACTGCTCCTACAACAAATAGAAATAAATGTGTTAATAAAAAAAGATATATTATATTAAATAACATATTAATTTGATTAGAAAATGATGGTACAACTTATAAAGGTTTCTTTATTAGAAAAAAATAATATCCAAATATCTTACATCGATGAAAATTAAAAAATTATAAAAACTAAGAAGAATGTTGAATTTTTATTTATTTCTCACAGTAACTATTCCTAAACAAGTGAAATAATAATAAAGGTCCCCCTTTAGGGAATGAAATTTATTACTTAGGAGAAGAAGTGTTAGGAATCAAAAATGCATGATAAATAATGTATTAGTTATATCATTGAACAAATTTACACTATAAATTATTATGAAAAATGTTTAAAAAATTGGTTGGTTCAAAAAGACCATTCATATTAATCTACTAATTTTTTGGGGGATTGTAAACATATCTATTTTTAATTAATATCATCTAATTTTTGATTAACTGGTTCGTGATTAAAAGAAATATTTTATCTAAGGGGTTTATACTTTAAATTAAGATGAATGTGTAGTAAGATACTAAAATCATTGAGATAAACTAATGACATTGAAGTGAGATAAAATACAATAAGTTGTATAAGAATTAGACATTATGGATTTCAAATAAAAAAATAAAATAAGTTCAGTTAAGGATATTTACTCTTAACCTTTCTATATATGGATAGATATATATAGTTATGAATAAATTTCAATTATGTTGACCATGATCTTTAAATTTCAATTGGTTCTAGATATAAATTCTAATTCAATTTGGATGATTGATCCATATATATTTTCAAATATTTTCAATCTAAAAAATATCAACAAGTGACATCATTATATATCTTGTGGTATATAGACCTGATTAAAATATAATATAATTTAATATGAAATGGAAACACACTTATAATTATTTGTGTACTTTTATTATTTCAAAAAATATAATAACATACAAATTTTTTTAGAATAATAAAAGATATTAATTAGTGACTTACATGATTTGAAAAATTAATTTTATCAATTTTTTAGTGTGAATATACAAACAATATGTGTTATAGAACACACATATTGAGGTTTAATATAATTTATTTCATTATCATTAATTTTAAATTAAATTTATAGGTAAAAACATTTCAATCTTTTCTAATGCTTTAAATAAAAATCTATTTTTTTAGACAACAATATTAATTTTTAATTAATTACTGCATCTTCTGTGTTTTGAATTTGTAAAATTGGATTCCATATATTTAATCAAGAGGTTAAAATTGTGTAAATAAATAACTTTTATTTTTAGGCATTATGAATAGTAACTATGGTAAATTTTATTTTCCACGGTTAATGGTAAATCAAGTGTTTAATGTTTTAAATAATATTATAAAATTACACTAACACTTGTCTTTATATCATTGGTTGGTTATATTTTTCTCTAATACATACTTGGGTAGGAATAAAATCTATTGAAACCCACATGGATGAGACTAAGTCCTTTAATTTATTTTATTTAAAGGAATGTTAAATATGTCTCTCTCAAACATTATTAATTAAATTATTTTAAATATAAGGTTATACAGAATATAAATTCTATTATAAATTATCATTTGAAAGATAAAAATTTATTCTTCATCATGGTAATTTATTGTAATTTTTCAGATATATAAAATTAACCTAAAATATTAAACACTAATGATGCAGAAATTATTTATTCAGAGAAAAATCAATAATATAGTTTTTATTAAAATAATAATACCCCTCAAAATAACCAAAAACCTGAAAAAACCTTATCTTTCGAGTATATGTTAACCATAAGCATCATAGGGTCGACTTGTGGACCATTTGGAGCCTTATAAAACAGATTATGACATTTGTATTATTTTATTTTAAATGATGTCAATGTTGTCACCTTCATTATTTAATAATGATAAAATTCTAAAAAGTTGGTTGTTTTAGAAGATAAATTCAACTAAAATTATTCTTATTAAATCTATTAGATTTTTATTAATTATAGTATTTTATTTTTAATTTTAATGCAACAAATAATTTATTAAATAATTATACAAAAATGTTGTTGTATTTATTTTATTAAAAAAATACAAAATAAATGTTTTTAAAAATATTAAAATAAATATTATATGAACTAAATAATGTTATCCAAGAATTTTAAAGATAAATATGACATGTTAGGACACTATTAAATACATTTATTTGAACATATCTTCTGTGTGGATTTTAATTAAATTCAAATAAATTAATAGTGTAAAAATTGATACTATTGGTATTTTATAAAAATAACATATCATTAAATTGTTTAAAAATCACAAAAATATTTCAAAATTACAAATAGAAAATTATCTGTTCGAAAATGTCATAATGTATCTATTTATGAAAAATTTAAAACACATAATTAAGTATTTATAATAATTTAAAATTAAAATTATTATTACAAAAAAATAAAATAGATTAAATAAGGATAAATCAAAATGATAAAGTTTATAATATATTCCAAACATGTCTAAATTTTATTGGTTGATGAGATTACCACCATATCTCATCTCATATTCGATGTTGATTCATTTTGGAGGCTTTTATGAGGGATTTGATTTTATTATAAATTAATACTTTTGAGAGTTTCAAAAAGGGCCCCTCTCCTCTCTTATAAAAGGGCACCTCATCCCTCTTCACTACACACCATTTTGAGCATTCAAACTCGTCTAAACCTTGCCCATTTCTCTTATCAACATCCCTAGAAACATACTATAGGTCCTAGACTTCTTCAAATACAAACCATAGTGCCCTAAGAGGAGGTTTAGAAGAGGCACATCATAGAAAAGGTGTTTCAGACACATATGGAAGAAATTTGACCTAAGGTAAGGGGTAACTTTTCCAATCCCATTTCTTTTTAATATTGTTTATTCTTAAGTATTTACTGGGGTAATATCTATCATCCATTTCTGTGTCTTCTAAAACTATTTTCATAAAATATTTACTATTCTTTCAAGTATGTTTAAAGTCATTTTACCCTTTGTTGACTTTTACCACATGGGATGGAAGGAATCATTCTTTTCTTTACCATAAAAGGTATTTTTTGAATTTTCTAGAAAAAGTATAAGGAGATCATTTTTTAACATATACAGCATGAACAGATTTTTAAGGTTTCATAATGTCTTATTTCAATGAATCTTCCTCAACAAGATTTCATGATTACTTTCAACGATATTCCTTTCTTTTAAAATTGAATGGAATTTTGAGAAAAAAATGATTTTGAAGAAGAAATGATATTTTCCTCAAGAATTTATTTCAAGTGTTTTATCAAAACTATTTTCCATATATGTTGACATTTTTTAATATGGATATGTTTCATATATAATGTCCATATTTTTTGCATGGTTTTATTTTTTTTATGATGAACTGTTATCAATTGTTTTATATGGATTATGTTATGATGGGATGATGTATATGAAACCCATTTTATTCATTGGGTTATAATGAATGATTTTTGTTTATTTTGTGGCACATGAAATAATGATTTCATTATGAGATGGGTGGGACCTATATACCCCTCCAATGCATTGGATAATGTTTTATATATCATTAGATGGACATGGAAAGAATGGAATTAAAATCCAGTTTAGTAATACAGGGATGGAACGACAAGTAAACCTGGTTCAGTAATGGAATTTGTCTACTATGATGGTCTTGGCAGCGATGCCTTCTCTACTATGAAAATCATATAATGTGCTTAAAAGTTTGACATAATTACTTGTTTTATTCCCATGCTATTTTATCATGGTTAATTTTCCTTTGTGGTCTATGCCTTACATACTACCATGATTTATTTCACGACTCAAGATTTTGATGTTTAAAAATTATGTACATGGTTTTAAGTTCAAATGTATATGTTTTTTTATTTTCACCATGCTTACCCTTACTGAGAATTTAAGCTGACAATTTATATGTTTTCATTTACCTAGGATTTAAAGAGTGGTTTAAGGTAATAAAACAGAAGGGGAAGATCTTTATGTGAGATTTTGAAGATCTTTCACCATTATTATAAGATTATGTTTTGTGTTTCAAAATACAATAATCTAATACGGTCTTTGGGTGTTTGTTTTTGTAATGTATTAATTATTCCACAAAAGTAATGTAATTTCTACTTACATCATGCTTTGGGTCTCTACCACAATATTAAAGGAGTTATAAATTGTTAATTATTCACTATAAACATAAAAAATTTAAAAAATTTAAAAAAAATTAAATAAGTTATATCATTTATCCTATTTTTTAGTTTGTAACACTGTTATTAAGGAATATAAAATAGAAAGGGGAATAGAAAAGAAAAAATAGGATGTATGAAAAGATTTTTAATGTTAAGGTTTTATTCCTAGATTTATATAACGTGTCTATATTTTAGTTTTCTATGATGAAGATTTTATATAAAAAAATTAGTAAATAAATAATTAATTTCAAAACAATATGAAAATAATTGAAACTATTTTAAAAATTTACAAACCACAAAGAAAAAAGATACATTAATTTAAATCATTTCTTTTTATCATTGGATCCAAAAATATCATTTGGTAATAAATATCCTATCACATTTAAAACATTATGCGTCTCAATAAGAATTTTTAAATAGTAAGTTATGACAAGTCATTAGTGATAGTATTATGTTTCAATAATCAACTGTTTTCTTTATTATTTTTTAGTGGGTGTTAGTTTGTATTCATATCTTAGGAAAAATTATTATTCGATGTAATTTAATTTAAAAAAAATTATATCTATTGGGGTGATATTATTAATTGTGAAATCATATTATGATATCATTGAAATTTAAAAAGTATTACATTAATGCAACGTCTACTTCACATGATGGTTTTGATAAAATTTCTGGAATGTTAAAGATTTAATCTAATCCTATATTAGAGTTTCAATCTTAAAAGATTATCAAAAATTAATGGATTGATATTTCAAGGACCCATGAATATTTTTGGTTTCTAGAATTCATGTAATCAACATTTCAATAAATATGGTTCTTTAATGCATGACATATCAATTTTAACATTCACATTAAAATCATAAAGAACACATAACGAAAAAAAATCACTTAACATCCACAAATTAATTATCCCCTAATGATAAAATTACAAATAAATTTGAGTATTTAATAATTTTTTTTGCGGTTTTATGATTATGATTTAAAAAAGGAGAGATGTAACCTAATAATTAAGGGATTGTTCATGGAGAACGAACACATTCAAGTGACCAAAGTAAAACCCAACCTCTTTTGTTGAAATTAAAGGGGTTTATAGATGAATTTCAAAACATAATTGGAAATAATATATTAATATAAATAAAATTGATATAATTTATATTATTATGGGAGTATAAAATTAAATATTCAAAAAAAATTATTAAAAATTTCAAAAAAACAATTTCTTTAAAAGATAGATGAAGAAGATAATGATATATAAAGAATGAAGATATGTCTCTATAGTAAAAAATATTGTATGGAATGTGATTAAAAATATTTATAAATTCATTTTAATTTTAATATATCCTAATTGAGTGATTAAATTTCATATTCTTTTCTAGGTAATAGAGTAAGGTCATTGTTTTACATGTGGTATAGTTGGATTCTCTCCAATTATGTCATTCTAGTTGACCGTTTATTTTAACTATCAATCTAACATTATCCTGAAGTGTTATCTTCTATGTAGTTATAGTGAAGGATATTAAATTTCTCCATGAAAATTTTTAAACTATTTTACCATTATATCAAATGGTATAGTGGTATTCATAAATCATGTGTTGTTTTCCAAGAATGTCTTAAAATTTTCTATAACCTCAATGTGAATGAGTTTTTGGCCAAATAGATGCCTCCAACTCAAAACCAAATAATATAAAATATAATCCCATTTCCCTTCATTTAAAATAATTAATTTTATGTTTCAATGGGTATTTGGATAATGGTAAAATTCATCAAATGTTGGTTTTTATCATTTTCTAGTCAAAATTATTTTATTTATTTTTGTGCATTTATTGGGCCCCATACATGATCATTTGGGGTTAAAATTATTTAACGACATATAATTGAATGTCCAAAATTTTGATTGTATGTTTCATTAAAATTATAATTTGTGTTTTTTACTACAAAGTAAGTATTTCAAAATAGTCTAATTTTGTCCATCAATTCATTATGGCATTTTGTGTGATCAATATTACCATTCAAGTGAAAAAATAATATTAATCTCCAATTAAATGAAATATAATAATAGTTTCCATCAACATAATAACACATAATTCTTTGAATTTGAACGATTAAATAGAATTATAGAATCAATTTATTAAAATAAATTATAAATAAATGATTTTGAAAAATAATAAATATATATTTATATATATTTGATCAAACCATTAACATTGGGTAATAATTATAAATAATAAATTAAAAATAGGAAATAAAGGTTATTTAAAATCTTGAATAATTTTATTATATTATTATTTCATGTATTATTAAAACATGAGGTTACAACCAAAATAATGAGTTGAAACATTTTTTACAATTATATTTTTATGTATGAACCCTATCATCCTAAGTGGAGTTTGATGGCAGAGATCTTCTAGATAAAGATCAAATAGTTGAATAAGTATACATAGTTCAACAAAGTAAATTTATTTAATTTGAATATGAATTTAAAATTTCATTTTATGAAAATGGAAGGAGATATTTCCTATGATAAGTGGATAAAATTATTTACATGATATGGTACAATGAATAGAGTGACACCAAAAGTGTTAAAAAAAGATCATTAGAAAAATGACTATTATTCCCCCATAAATATAATTATTTATAGATTTTAATTTATTATAGATTAAGAGGAAATATTATTGATGTGATAAAGTTAATATTGGATATATTATTGGATAAAGAGAAATAAATCTGGATGAAGAAGTATAATACCATGATATATCAATTACATGATATGATATAACATGTAGAAGAAGTGTATGATTGAAAATATGTTTTTTCTATGATAATAAGAGAAATATTTATTTTGTAAATTAATAAATCAATATTTTAAAAAAGAAGAATCATTTAAATAAAATTAGTTTTTAAAATTTTACAATTTATATAGAAATGATGTGTCACTATTGTTATAATCCGAATGAAAAAAATATTATCCTTACACTAATTGGACACTCTCATATGGAATTTTGAGAAGAATACATGGACTAAATTATATACTATATTTTGATATCATTAAATTCTAGAATACATAGAATTGTAGTATACTGGAACATTATTTTTGATATGTTTTGAGAAGATTATGTAAGGAAAATTAGTTCCTTATTTCAATTTTAGGAAGAAAAAAACAACTGTACTCTATTGAATAATACTACATCTCTTTAAAATTATTTCTTCTTAGGCAATGTGTGTTTGTAGAGTGTCCATTTTTGGTGCGGAGATATCCCCTAAACCATTATATAAGAAATTATCCATGGTAAGGTGTAGTTTCACCAATATATTGCATCCTATAAAATATTGTGTCTATGGTGGATTCTGGTACACTAGTCTATTTTAATTAATATGGTATATAGATGTATCCTACTATGTGTTATCCAAAAAAAATCTATTGTTTTTTGTAAATTTTAACAACCATTATAGTGATTTGGTGAGATGTTGTGAAAAAATTATCAAAAATAAAGTCGTTTTCTTTCATCAATAGACTATGATCTGAATGGATTTATGAGTAAAAAATGTATTTCATTGAATTAATAATTTATTCAACCCATCCCCATTAAATTATTATTATATTCTATTAATATTAAAAGTATTTTCATCTCCCCATGAAATGTGATCTTTTCTCTAGCATCACATCTCAAATGTTTTTCTCTCCACAGTGATCACCGACCATTACTGTAAAAGGCCTCTACATGAGGTGGTTATCATTTGTTATTTTATTTGTAGATAGATCCCCTTATATTCTAATGGAGTATATGTGGATTATGTATACAATGTTAAATATATTTACCATGGTACCACCAATGATAATCCAATAGTGGGAGGTTATTCCCCATCCATGAACCCTATGTATCAGTAGACATTTAGTTCCAAAATTTATGAATATAATTTGATGTCTAGTTGAGATATTTGGCTTACTTATTGAATAGTAATATATAATAATTGTTAAAATGATTTAATACAAGACACTGGTGAAATATAATTTCTACATTGATGCCCAAAATTTTATTATATCATTTATGATGGAAAATAACATTTTTTCAAATCTCATTCACATAAATATTATGTTTTTTTTTGAAATTATAATAATTAAATATATTCACCAAACCCCATTATTGATTTTATATATTTTATATTAAACAATATTCATGTCTTTAACCAATAATTCAATGCTTCAAACTTCTTAAAATAAATTTTCCGTCCACATTATTTCTCTATGTTGATAAAGTTGAGGAATAGGTTGGAGTTGTGTAGTGTTCAGCAGGGCATTGAATTGGTACTAGAATTATATCAATGTTTCATAGATTGAGTTCTGTATGACCAATGGTTTGTTTCAAATTATCTGGGAAAGGATCAAAAAGTTATGTCTGGAATCTGACCTGAGCTGTAGTCGAAAGTGGAAGAGCTCAACCTCACCACATTCTCGGATGTTGTAGGTAACACCTTTCTTGTCTAAGTGGACTTAGCAGGAGGACATGAGGTGGTGAATCCTTCTTCGTCCTTGGGATGCAGTGCAGAGGATGGAGACAGGAAGAATGGGAATCGACCTGATGCTGGTGGCTCTAATTGATGAATCAAGAGGCCTTTAGTCATTCAGTAATCCCATTTAATGCACAATGTCGTGATTTGTCACCAGTGTGGTCGGCAGGGACACAATAGGCTGATGGGCTTGTGTGTGCTGAAACCCTACCCCACCTATAGACGTCAATGTCACTTACAGCGATTATTTAGAGGTGTTTCCTAGAAGTGTGCTAAATGCAGACCTTTCTTGTTGAAGGTGACCCCATCCCGTTAGCTAGAATAGGGTGATGTTTGGTGATTTGTTTGAGGTTTTCTCATTGTAGTGTTCCCTGAATGATGTGGTCTTATCTTGTTCTGTTTTGTGGTGTTTTTTTCCATTAGTAGTGATAGTGGTTATTATTGAACTTCTTTGATACGTTTAATTTATTGGAAGTATGTTTGGTGAAATTCTGGTTTGGGTGTTATGTTTGGGAATTTCTGAAGCCTGGATATGAGGCAAGAGATGCTTCAATCATCGATGCTCTAGCTATAGGTGTCAGAGTGAATATGGCACGTAGTCAGGAGAACCCTAGCGGTGAAAAAGGGCATAGGTATAATCTTTTTCCTAAGTATATCATGGTTTGTGTTCTTACAAGGGTGTGATGTTGTTGATATAGTGATGACGGTAGTCTTAATGCTCTATTTGTTGGGCCCTTCTGTAAGGACCCAGAAATTTCAAGGAAATTTTTTTTCTTAAATACCTTGGAATTTTACGAGTCTGTCGATTCTGACGGCACTTGATTCTGAGGCCCAGTGTTCCCAGAATAATTTTTCGAAGTTTTGTTCGGGTACGTTTAGTAAACGTACATGCAGGTTTTTCTATCTTTTGAACCAGTGCTCAGAATTGCAATCTGAGGACACCGATGAACTCACAGCGTCGGTAATTGCTTAAGGGAACCGTTACCGCAGTTGCGTTTTAAGCGGGTTGAGAATTAATAATTAGGGATTTATAATTAAATAAATAAAATTGGTGGTACACAATTTTATTTATATCTATGCGAGTTATAACCTACAAAAGAGAGTTTAGGGTGAGACCCATAACTGCCAACTACCCATGTGTGGATAAATGAGAGGTGGGGCCCACACGAGCCCCAACCTTTAATCTCTACATAACCTCTCTTAACCCCCCCCCCCCCCCCATAAACCATCCTTTTTAATTAATTTTTTAACTCATCAACTCCCCTATTAATGAGATCTCTCCACCTTCCTCTAATTAAGTTTGTCAACATAATTAAATTAATGGTTTCATTAATTAAATTGGTGCATCACAATTTAAATTATTTTGTGTTGCATGGCACTTCTTTAAATGGGAGAAGTCTTTTGTAATATTTTCGATAGAAAATATTTTGGTGGGGAACCTCTGGAGGATTTGAAATAGAGGTTTTCTTCCTCCGACGAAGACTATGAAGTCACCGATGACATGCCTTCTCTTCTTCTTCCTCTGCATGAAGGGAGGAAATACAACCGCAGGTAACTCGCCAATGATGATGGTTCTTTCCCGGCATTGACGGAGCGACAACGCTTTCCGTGTCTACGATGAACGAACCATTTTCGAGGTAGGGGGATTTTTGTATATTTATATGTAGGATTTATCTTTGTGGATTCCTTACCCCAATTGAATTTACATGACCAATGTAAATTAAATGAATTAATTCGTGAAACGAAAAACCATGGGTTGAATCAATTTCTTATTGTTTTTCTTGAAAATATCAAAGTATGATGAATATCATTTTGTCAATTCCACATGTTATTGATTCTCAAAAACGATGGCCAAACCAAACACGACAATCGATCCGCACACAAACCATGCCCTTTTCAATTTCATTCTTCTTGAATTCATTGCGTGTTCTTCATTGCAAAATAATTAAGCGCATTAAATGCGCAATGTCATGTTGAGCACGGTATATGGACGCGGAGATCTCGACCCGAGGAATGTGAATATGAGGTCGTCACAATTTTTGAACATAGAACGGAGATGCGGCAGCCCGCAGAAGGGGCGACGTGGTAGAGCAGGGAAGTCTTGCGCGGCTGGTGCATGCATGCATAGAAAGAAAGGGCGAGGTGGCTTCAGCTGGTGATGAGTCAGATTAGGCGATGACACGAGTAGGAAGTGCGGCGGAGCCTTGTGCGAGGCGGAGGTGCAGTGGGTTCTTGGTTCGTGTACAGGGGTGCAAAACCGTGGAAGGAGGAATTAGATTGGAGAGAGGAAATCAAGAATAACAATGATTAAAAAAAGGGAAATAAATGATAAAGGTGGATGAAATTGTGGGAGGGTTGTGCACTGGAATGAATTGAGCATGAGATAAAATCAAAGGTTAAATTAAATTAATATTAATAAGAATATAATAATGTTATTATTATTTTTGTTCGGAAAACTGTATTTTGACGGTATCTTCTTCGTGTGATCTCGGTTTCACGAATCGTCAGCGGTAGTGCGACCCTGACTTTGAGACGGAATGTATGAGTCCAATATTGGATACCTTTTTCCTTTTTTCGGATCGGGTACCCGAAACGATCATGCATTAATAGATTTAATATTATTATTAAATCTTCGACCTGCTATAACTCATGCGTGCGACGTCTGATTGACTTTCCGTCAGTGGAGATCTAATCCTGTCTTTATGACGGTCGATTCAATTCTAATGTTCGATAATAAATTCGGGTTCGTGGCTCGGGTCCACAAAACACCCAATGATAATAATATTATTATTATTATTACGGGATCTTGTATCTGACATATCTCTCTTATACGGTGTCGGAATGACGAAATGTCTGCGACGTTGCGACCCTAGAATTTAGATGGATGTTTCAAGACCAATTTTGGATATTTAAGTCGAGGTTGAGGCGTAGGCCCCACAAGGCCCGGTTCGCGCATGTTGCGGTGTAATGAAACTTTTTCACCGGCTATCTATTTTAGACTAATGGGTAGTCCATCTCGTGTGTTTTTCTATATGGATCGCAATGGTGTGACCTATTTGGTTAACCGGTGTCATTTGAAGTACGACCGGGTTGGATTGAACACAAAACCAACCGGGACCTCGAAGCAGAAATGCTTATAACTTAAGGACCGGACGTTTGATTGACGTGTCGTTGACTATGTTGGATTCCTCTTGATGAGACAATTCTTTTGGTATACTTAACCTGAGACTTGGACTTAGTTGGAATATGGCCGGGTTGGATTGTACCTAAAATCCAACCGGGCCCCTGAAACAGAAATGCTAATAACTCACAGACCGGGCGTTCGATTTACGCGTCGTCTGTTGCGTTGAGACCCCTATGACGAGGCGGTCCTTTGAGATACTCCCATGTGAGATTACGTAGCACTTGGAAGTATAGACCAATGGCTCATGGAGCAGATCCTCCCAGAGACGAGCATACGGATTACGGTGGCATTATAGTTAGCTGATACCTGATGACTACTTGTCCGATTCGATTCGGAGTGACTTGAATAGCCCAGTGGGGAGCACTACTTTGTGAGGTGGAAGACCCATGGAAGAGGAGCACTACTTTGTGAGGTGGCAGACCCACAGTACCCAACAAGAGGAGTACCTCTGTAGGCTATGAGGGGGGAGCACTACTTTGGGAGGTGGTAGAACCATGGCGGTGGAGCACTACTTTGTGAGGTGGCATACCCGCGGTACTTGATAGGAGAAGTACCTCAGCAGTCTAATGTTAGTGAGGGGAACCTTGGAGTTGTGACAGGACTACTGTGCTCGACATAGGAGGAGTTCTTCAGCAGCTGTGTTTTCGTCATCGTGAATAAAAATCCTAGTTTGAGCTGAGTCAATAACATTTGTGTTTACCTCATGATTGAGATGGGTTACTTGATAACTTAGGTATATGTATGGGAATATACCTAAGTAAAATTTATCTGTTGATATATTTCTTTTCGGTTTATCCTTGTTGGTTTAGTGAGACCTTGAGGGTCTCAGGGTCCCTACTGAGTATCTTTATACTCACCCCTACATGGGCTACGCCCGCACCTCGTTGTGTTGGTTGCAGACGACGGACAGCACTGGTCGTGGTTGAGGCTTCTAGAGATGGATGGTACCCGGTGGTGGATCTCACGACGAGTCGGTACCCCAAGGAGACGAACATACGTGGAGTGCTGAGGAGGACATCTATACCTACCCTTCAGGTAGGAACCCAGAGGATGATCCAGGAGCTACTTCACCATTCACCTGTTTTTATTTGTAGTTGTTTTTCTTTCAGTTGTAACTGTACTTTTCTGTTGGGCTTGTATTTCCGGCCCCTTTGTACTTTCATCATACCTGATACTGCTTTACTTAGTGTTTTCTTCCGCTTGTTCTCTGAGTGTGTGTGTGATTATGATTCATAAAGGTAATGTCTTCCCTTTTTGTCGGGATTTACACGTTTGGTGCTAGTCGCCATCCCCTGGCCTATGGAAGGCAGGCTTGGGGTAGTCACGACATGGGCCCCGAGGATGGGTCGTGACACCTTCCCTTCTCCCCCTTGTGGTTAGGGGGTATTTGGTCTATGTGAGAAGTTTTTATGTTGGGTTAATATCATTATTTTTTATGGGGGGAGACCCACGGTGGGTATCGCAGTGTTATACAAGAAGTAATTTAGTGTTAACCCAATCCTTATGGTGGGGAGTCTGTTCGGGTCTCCCTACGTCAGTATTGGAGTTTCTTTTCATGTATCATTTCATGGTTGGTGGTCTCGTGCCGAACAACCTAATCCTATGTTCTTCCTCTTAAGTAAACATTGGGATTTGAGTACACCCAATATTTACGTTGGACTATGATTATGGGAATAAGTGTTGGAATTGGTTTAAGTTCATTTGTTCCTTGGTTGAAATGGATGTTCTAAGTTCTTCTTGGTGATTGTTAATGTGATTGTTAATTAAGGATGAGTTGTGTGTCATGGGTTTTCCATGCTTGTTAGGATGGATCAACTGTAGGCTCTTAAACTTATAGATGTGGGCGACACTTAAAATTTTTTATCTTATGGTCCAGATCTTGTTATGGATTTTCAGGGATACAAAGCATTATGGGGGGGGAGAATTGTCACACCCCATCCTATGTAATTACATTATTTTATTATTTTCCTTTTCTTTTATTTTTTTCGAGGTTCGGGTTGAATCCTGAACAATATTTTTGAGTTTTGTCCAAAAACGCACATTTTGAGTTTACGTCGCGGGGTGCAAGGGCATAGCTCATCATGGAAATGTCTCACAGCTTTTCCCAGGTAACTACGCGATCCGCAGGCCTTTAAAAATTTTAATGAATAATATTTTTATTTATTTCATATTCTGAAATATTTATTGTTATTAGAAGTTTTATTATTTTTGTTTTGGGTGAAAAATTAAATATTTTCATTTTATTATTATTATTATTATTCTAATTATAAATTTTTATTTGAATTATTTTTATTTGGGATTAATGATTGTTTAATTTTATTTGTTTGGTTTTCTTTTTATTTTTGTTTTTTTATTATTTTTTCTCCTCCTATCCCTTACCCTTGTCTCGTTTTTCTCTCTCATTCCCTTGGCCCAATCAACACTGTCACTCCCCTAGTTTTCTCCAATAGAGCATCATTCCTCTTCCCCCATTTCTTAACCCTTTGCACGGTGCTTCAAAAGATTGGCAGCGGGTTTTTTTTTACATTTTTTCAAAAAAATATTTTTTAAAATACCACCAGGGTAAAAAAAATTATTATTTTTCCGCCTAAAGGCGGCACCTGGTGTGCCGCCTTTGGGGGTTTTTCCGCCCAGGGCAAGGCAGCACATGGTGTTCCGCCTTTTCCCAAAAATTAACCGAAAAGGCGGCACACCAGGTGCCGCCTTTGCATAAATATTTTTTTTATTTTTTATTTCTATTTTTATTTTTTTGTTTTGTTTTGTTATATATATATATATATATAACAAAAATTTTCAGTAGAATATTTTTTCTATTTAATATCCAACGGTTCTGCCATTACAAGAGTCTGGATTCTGACTGATACCATCACCTAGGACTACCTTTTATAAGGGGGTTTTCCCTGAAAATTATACTGCATTTCCAATGTGGGATTCTGGTTCTCCTTTTCCTGCACAGTACATTCTGCGTTTTCGATGTGTGATTCTGTTTCAAGTACGCCACTTTGAAAGACTATAAAACATAAACTATAAGGCCAATATAAATAAAACATTAAACACTGATTAAACTTATAATAAATAGTTGAAAACAAAAATAATTTCAAAAAAAATGTTGATACAAATTAATTTATAATCTTTCAAAACTACCTACTTGAAACTTAAACATATTTCAAGTACGTGACTTTGAAAGCCTATAAGATATAAACTTTATGACCAATATAAATGAAACTTTAAAAAATGATTAAACATATACTAAATAGTTAAAAACAAAAATAATTTCATAAAAAATTTTGATAAAAAATAATTTACAATCTTTCAAAACCACCTACATGAAACTTAAACATTTTTCAAGTATGTGAATTTGAAAGCCAAAAAAATATAAACTATAAGACAAATATAAATGAAACATTAAACATTGATTAAAAATATATGAAATAGTTGAAAACAACAAAAAAATTGTAAAAAATATCCATGAAAAATAATTTATAATCTTTCAAAACCTCCTACTTGAAACTAAAAAATGTTTCAAGTACATGCCTTTGAAAAACTATAAAATATAAATTATAAGACCAATATAAATAAAACATTAAAAAATGATTAAACATATAAGAAATTGTTGAAAATAAAAATAATTTCCTAGAAAATGTCGATGAAAAATAATTTATAAGCTTTCAAAACTGTCTAATTGAAACTTAAACTGTTTCAAGTACACGAATTTGAAAGAATATAAAACATAAAATATATGAGTAATATAATTGAAAACTAAAACATTGATTAAACATATCATAAATAGTTAATAATTAATTAGTTTAATAGTAATATAAGTATTCATTATATAATAGTTAATTAGTAATATAATTATTATAAAATATTTTTCATCAACATTTTTTAGGAAATTCCTTTTGTTTTCAATTATTTCTTATATGTTTAATCAATGTTTAAAGTTTCATTTTTTAGGAAATTCCTTTAGTTAATTATTAATATAACTATTAATTATATAATAATTAATTATTTAATAAGTAATATAATTATTAAATATATAAAATTTAATTAGTTAATTAGTAATATAATAATTAAATATAATTATTAATAATTAAATATGTCATAATTAATTAGTTAATTAGCAATATTATTGTTAATTATATAATAATTAATTATTAATATAATTCTTACATATATAATAATTATTAATTCAATTAGTAATATAATTAATAATTATAAGTAATTAATTATTAATTATTAATTAGTAATATAAATATTATTTATAATTATTCATTATAAATATTAATTAGTAATTAATAATTATTAATAAGTTATTGTTAATTAGAAATTATTTAATTAGTAATATAAATATTAAATATAATTATTCATTAAATTATTAATTATTAATTGTTAATTATTAATTATTACTGAATAATTATTACTTATATAATAATTATTTAGTTAATTATTAATATAACTATTAATTATATAATAATTAATTAGTTAATTAATAATATAATTATAGTCTTTCAAAGTCACGCACTGGAAACATTTTTAAGTTTCAAGTAGACGGTTTTGAAAGCTTATAAATTATTTTTCATCAACATTTTTTTTGAAATTCTTTTTGTTTTCAAATATTTATTATTTTTTCAACTAATGTTTAAAGTTTCAATTATATTCGTTTTATAGTTTATATTTTATAGTCTTTCAAATTCACATACTTAAAACTTTTTTAAGTTTCAAGCTGGTGCTTTTGAAAGAATATATATTATTTATAATCAAAAATTTTGAAGAAATTATTTTTGTTTTCAACTATTTCTTATATGTTTAATCAATGTTCAAAGTTGAATTTATATTGGTCTTATAGTTTATGTTTTATTGTATTTCAAAGTCGCGTACTTGAAACATTTTTAAGTTTCAAGTAGGCGGTTTTGAAAGCTTATAGATTAATTTTCATCAATATTTTTTAGGAAATTCTTTTGGTTTTAAACTATTAATTATATATTTAATCAATTTATAATGTCTCATTTATGTTGGTCTTATATTTTATGTTTTATAGTCTTTCAAATTCGTGTACTTGAAACATTTTTAAGTTTCAAGTAGATGGTTTGAAAGATTATAAATTAATTTTTATGGACAATTTTTAGGAAGTTTTTTTTTTGTTTTCAACTATTTCTTATATGTTTAATCAATGTTTAATGCTTCATTTGTATTGGTATTATATTTTAGGTTTTATAATCTTTCAAAGTCGGGAACTTGAAACATTTTTAAGTTTCAAGTTGATGGATTTGAAAGCTTATAAATTATTTTTGGTAAACATTTTTTATGAAATTATTTTTGTTTTGAACTATTTATTATATGTTTAATCAATGTTTAATGTTTCATTTATATTGGTCTTACAGTTTATCTTTTATATGCTTTCAAAATCACGTACTTGAAATATGTTTAAGTTTCAAGTAGGTGGTTTTGAGGGCTTATAAATTAATTTGTATCAGTATTTTTTATGAAATTATTTTTGTTTTCAACTATTCCTTATATTTTTAATCAATGTTTAAGGTTTCATTTATGTTGGTCTTATATTTTATGTTTTATAGTATTTCAAAATCACGTACTTGAAACAGAATCTCACATCAAAAACACAGAATATGTTATGCAGAAAAAAAGAACCAGAATCCCACATCGGAAATGCAGTATAATTTCCAAGGCAAGACCCCTTATAAAAGGGAGTCCAGGATGAGGGTTTCTATCAGAATCTAGACTGCTGTAATGACAGTTCTGCTGGATATTAAATAGCATAAAAATTCTACTGAAAAGTTTTGTTATATATATATATATATATATATAACAAAACAAAACAAAAAAATTAAAAAAATTAAAAATTTTAAAAGAAATATTTATGAAAAGGCGGCACCTTGTGTGCCGCCTTTGCGTTTATGTTTTGGGAAAAGGTGGCACACCATGTTCCACCTTGCCTTGGGCAGAAAAACCCCCAAAGGTGGCACAGCAGGTGCCGCCTTTGGGAGGTAAAAAATAAATTTTTTTACCCTGGTGGTATTTTAAAAAAAAATTACTCCTTGGCAGCGGTGTCCCTCTATTTCCCAGCATCGCACCTACCTTCAGCTTCCTTCTTGGCACCACCCAACCATACACCTCCTCTCCCTTCGAATAGGCCCATGACAAATCCCCTATCACCCCCACCTTCTCGACTTCTAGCCAGCCTCTGCATCCTCATTCAGCGCCTTCTTGCGCCTCCCTGCATCGCATGCCCAGCCAACCATCCTACCTACATCGGCCTCCCTTCGGTCTCGTTTTCCTATTCCAGTTGAGTGAGCCCAACACCCCAAAACCCTCTAGCGACCCCCAGGTTGCACAACCCTATTCCACCTGGTTTAACCTCCTCTTCCCAGCGCCTCCACACTGCCAGCGGCATGAGCAGACTCTCACTACCTCCACCTCCATTTTATATTAGTCATCGCCCTCTACATTAGATGAAACCCCATCATGCAAATCTCACCCAAGATCCAATGGAGTGCCTCCTCCCTCCCTCTGATCTCCTCCTCCACCCGCACAACACTGTTGGGCAGAACCCATGTCTTGTACGCCTCCTTCTCACAAGACTTCCCCTCTTCTGGTTCCTCCATCCATGGTGGATCTACCTGAGTTCTCGGTGTTCCATATGCAAAACTCAAAGGTTATGAACATGTTAATTCTTCCTTTGATGTTTAGGGTTCTCCATCGGAAGCGACACATTTCCGACCATCTGTCATTGATTTCAGCCACACCTTCCATGCACTTCTGACCGCCACCTCCCTTTTCCGGACAGCAACCCCCTTCCAGCCTTTATTTCAGCAACCAACCCCTCCACTGGTGTTTTCACCCCCTTTTTCTGGCGCATAACCTTGTCGACACATATCTTCATCTTGCGTGCCTTTTTTCTGATGGTCGCATGACCTCCTAGCTAGATTGCGACCACCCCTAGAATCCTGATTGACTTTTCTCCTCTTCCATGTGATCCCATTGATTGAGCACCCCCCCCCCCATACTGTCTCGTGCCTCATTCGCTCACACTGTTTATCCTGAACTAGGGTTTAGGTGAGTTTCGTGATTTTTCTCTTAGATTATTTTGTGTTTTTTGTTGTGATGTTTAAGTTATTTTTGCGATGTTTTAGTTATTTTTGCGATGTTTTATAGTTGAGTAATTTTTTTCAGTGATTCTATTTTTTAGATTATTTTACTTTTGTTGTAGCACACTAGAGAGGTTGTTCTCTGATATAATTGTTGTCATCTTGCATGTGCTAATGCACCCGCTTGAGGCATGTCATTTCATCGTGTTTCGACTATGATTCAAGGTTGGTCCCACACTCCACTTGCCATTTAAATTTAGAATTTATTAATTCTTGATGTTCCAATAATTTTCAACAAATCTAAAATAGTACTAGATAATTATTTTTTGAATAATTACTTGATGAAAACGAAGTTGTTTATTTTATACACGAAACCTAAAATAATTTCTTGGTAAATTGACACACAATGGTAAAAGAATAACTATTTGGGATTTGAACATAATTCTCGGATTTTCAAGTGTGGTTTTGGTTTGATGATAAATTATTTCTTCTGACATGTGAGCAAGTCTTTTGATTCTTTTAAGAAATCATATATTTCATTAATTTTTGTTAAGGCTCATTTGGTACTTTAATAAATATAAGTTATTTTGAAAACCCTCTTTGGAGTGACTCGTGGGTGAATTTGCAACGTGCATTGTTTGTGTGAGTTATTCCGCGTTATATTCATGCATGGAGAGTGGTTTCATGTTTTGACATTGTTGACTTATTTTTTTTATTATGCATATTGACATGGGAATCTAGTATAGTAAGTGAATCTTCTGTGAATGACTGATGAACATGGTTAGATTACGCACTAGCTAGTGGCCCTCAGTATGAATTTTTCACTTCTAGGGGATTAGGATCCTCGGTTAGGCCATATAGGACAACACTGAGTGTTTGGGAATTATGAAGTCATTGGGAGTAGGCACGCCTTCAAGATGAAAGACAAATATAGTACATTCTGGATTGGTCAAAAGCTCCTAGGTTCGACCTGTGTTTTATTTAGTATTTATTTTTAAGCGGCCCCCGATCGTTGCTTTCCCAGTGCCTTAATTTTGTGTTCTGTGTTGTGTGTGGGTTTTCTCTTAACTGAAAACTAAAATTTGTATTTCTAAATTGTTTGTGAATATGTTTTTTAATGTAATTCACCTTTTCCCTTCAATCATTAAACATTTTTTTAAAAATTTAAAAGGGCAATGGATTGTTACATGTTTTGGAAATACAAGTGTGTGTAGAAACCATATTTCATATAACTTCATTCAAACCTAGAATTAGTAAATTCTTTATTTAATGGTAGTACATTAGGGATAGTTTGTCGGGAACACCTACTGAGTTTTAATACTCATTCCAATAGTGTTTTCTTGTTCTTAGTTTATGTTGCACGTTTGACACGAGTTTCTCACTAATGGCGATATTTGGTGGTGGATTGGTGAGAGACTCTCGGGGTTGCGATAAGTTTTGGTCGTGGTCAGGTTAGTATGTGTTATTGACCATTCCGTCTCTTTGTGTCATTTATTTTGTTTTTTGTTGTTCTATTTTATTTCACCTTTCTTATTTATTTTTAAGTGCTGGAAATCATTCACAATTGTCCTCTATTGATGCCCAAGTGCCTGCCGCCAACTCAGGTGGATCGGGAATGCCACTCGAGCCTTGCTGCGGATCGGCTCAGATGACCGGTTCAGGGTCGACCGAGGTTGGTTCATGACAAATTGGTATTAGAGCCAGGTTTTTTCATGATCGTAATTTGTTTTTTAGAGTTCCCATCATTATTTGGTGTTTTCATGGTAGAAGGAGTATAATTTTCAGGACTCGAGGTGTACGATCAAGAAGGGAATCATGAACCCTTACTCATTCCAAATGCCGGGTTACCATGGGTTGTCCGGGTTGTTGGTGTATTTTTGGTTCCTTTGAATTGGTTTATGTTCGAAAATGAAAAGGGAGTTGGAATAGTGACCACTGTGAGATTTCATGGTCTAGGAAGACATGTGGAGTTGGGGACAGTACCCAAGAGTATTCCTTGTGATGGTGGCCTGACAGGCGTATGGCCGCCAACCATATGTCCGAGTCTTCCATCAGCACTAGTTTCCCCTAATGAATTGATTGGGTCTTCATTAATTTTAAAAACTATTTGTAATTTTTTATTTTGGAAATTGTGAAAAGTTGAATTTGAAATGGAGATGACTATATTTTGATTAAGTTCTTTATTTCCTTGTTTCATAGTGTTCACCCCAATGACAGTTTGATGACAGTGAATGGTGAAGCTTTAGGTGGTGTGCCCTTAGAAAATCCATTCGTCGATCAACCTATGGAATATGTTTTGGAATTCTGGAAGTTGGACTCTCCCTTATTTTATGGTAAAGAAGATCCCATTGAGGTGGAGGAGTGGTAGTGTCTGATTGAGAGGATCATCAGTTTCATTGGGTTGTATGAGTCATTGAATGAGAAATTGCCTACATTTATGCTTGAAGGCCCAACTTGGAAATGGCGGATGTCTGTGTCTCGAAGAAAGCCCCGAGTAGATCTCACATGCGAGTTCTCAATGTCTTCATTCATCCAAAAATATTTATCAGATTTGATGAAGCTAAGGAAGTGGATCGAGTTGTGTTGTGTTCAGTAGGTTATTGAATTGATACTAGAATTCTATCGACGTTTCTTGGTCCTAGTTTCATACGACCAATGGATTGCTGTAAATGATCCTAGGAAGGCTCGAATATTTGAGTATAGACTCCGAGTTGAACTACAGTCAAAATGTAAAGACCCATAAATTTAAAGAAATTTTTTTCATAATTTCATTAAAATTTTACGAGTCTGTGTCTTCTGAAGGCACTTGATTCCGAGGCTCGGTGTGCCCGGAATCAATTTCTGAAGTTTATCTCAGGTACGTTTAGTAAACGAACATGTGGGTTTTTCTATCTTTTGAACCGGTGCTCGGAATTGAAATCTGAGTGCACTGTTGAACTCGCAACGCAGGTTTTCTCTTAAGAAGACTTTCACCTCGACGACAGATGGTCGGGTATGAAAGTTAGTTTTGGGGGTTTTATGTGGGTTAATAAAATAAAATAAGTGAACAATTTATTTTATTTTGTTAAACACATGTCATTCAGATATAGTGGTTAGAAGCTCAACTTGGGAGTTGGTGGTGGTACC
Organism: Viscum album; assembly: GCA_963277665.1. Taxonomy (NCBI): domain Eukaryota; kingdom Viridiplantae; phylum Streptophyta; class Magnoliopsida; order Santalales; family Viscaceae; genus Viscum; species Viscum album. The sequence continues at coordinate 819,315,497 of OY728166.1, forward strand.
ACCACACCCTAACCTCCCATGAGAGGTTATGGTGGTGGGTCCCATCGATATCCAACCTCCCTTGTGTGGTTAATTGTGGTGGAAACCACACGAGGCCTCCCATTAATGGGAGGGGAATCATAACTCCTTGACTCCCCCTCATTTATGAGGGAGATCCTCTAGGTTTAAATCCCCCTCTTAATTGAGGAGGATGAAACCTCCCTTATTAATGAGGGTACCACCCAAGCATTAACCACCCCTTTCTTTTTTGTGGTTAATTAATGGTGCGGCCCGCCAGGAAATATCCTCCCCTGGAGGAAATACTTCTGTGGGGACCACTCGGGACAATAACCCCATTTTTTACTTCCTCTCCTTTTTAATGTGCCACTGCATCAGATTAATTGGACGGAGCCCTCTGTCATAAATCCTCCATTTATGACTTGTGTGCCAATGATGAACCCTCCCACTTTTATATAAAGGAGGCTAGGGGAAGGAGTTCTGGACGACTTCTTCAAGCGGCGGAATGCTAGCAGGGAACCACGGTGCCCAGCACTTGGAGAGTTTTCCTCTTCCTCCAACAAAGAATGAAGAACGAAGAACGCCGACACCACCCTCAGCTCCTTCCTTCCCGACGTTGACGGAACGACGCCTGTCTTCCGCGACGCTCGTCTTCCACAACTCGCCATCATTTAAATCCATTTTACGAGGTAGGGGGTTTTCTTATTTTAGTGTATATGTCATTTATACCCTTGTGCATGGGTATTTAATTGCAGGGTGTTTGTATAATTTATTTTGAATAAATTAAACCCTTGTCATTGATGAATTATGGATTGAGCCTCTAATGTGGATGGCACAGGCTAACGAACAAGCCAGACCCTCCACTGGTTGTTCTTTTGTGCGCGGATTGATGGGCGATGATGAAATGGGACCAAAACGGTGTTTTAATACCTTCGCACAAATGTTTGGGACCCGAGAAGACCGACGACGTAGATGGAAGCTAAAACGGACCACTAGAGCAACTCCAGTGGCCCGCGGAAGCTCCTAGCGGCGCGGGGCGGCGGCGCCGGCAACCGGAGGCGGCGGCTGAAGCCGTCAGGCCACCTGGAGGCGGCGGTGCCCCAGTGCGCCACTGAAGAAGACCCGCCACAGTGACAACTGCAACTTTTCGATGCGGTGTATACCGCGGCCGCGCGGGATCCTGGGATGGCTGCGGGGCGGCGCTTTGTGCCCCCAATGTCAACTAGCCCCCCCCCCCCCCCCGCTCCGCACTTTTCGATCGGCCAAGTATGACGAGCCAGCTCCCCTGGCTGGGCCATGCCAGCCAGGCCAGACCTGGACCCGAGTCGAGTTGACCCAGTCTGGGCCGACCCTGGGGGTGTTAGGCCGGGTCGGACTGGGCCCAAAACCCCTATTTTCGGACCGTTTTTTATTAAATGGGAATATCATGAGCTACAGACCTCTGATCGATACACCGTCAGTTGCGTAGGATTTCTTGGATCGATATGGTCGTTTAGGTATATTACACTCAAGGTTTCGAAGAAGTTTGGGTACATTCGGGTTGGTTCGAACCCGAAACCGACCGGGCCATCGGAGCGGAAACGCTTATAACTTGAGCTCCGGACGTCTGATTGACGTTCCGTCAACTCTGTTGGATTCCTCTTGATGATATGGTTCTTTTGGAATACTTAACTAGAGGTTTGGACATAGATGGTGTAGGATTGTACCCAAAATCCAACCAGGCCCCTCGAACGGTAATACTAATAACTCTCAAACGGACGTCCGTTTGACGAACCGTCAGTGGCGTAGGTAATCACGTTGAGAAATGGTTCCTTTGAGTATACCCCATGGCAGTTCAAGGTACAGTTTAGATATGGCCAGGTTGGTTCGTACACGAAACCAACTGGGTCCCCGGGACTAAAATGCTAATAACTCACAGACCGGTCATCTGATAGACGCATTGTCTATTGCGTTGAGACCCCTTGACAAGGTGGTCCTTTGAGATACTTCTTCGTGGGACATTGTGATACTTGGAGTATAGACCAGTAGCTTGTGGAGCGGATCCTCCCGGAGACGAGCGTACGAAGTACGAAGACCTTGTAAGTAATACACCTAGAAAAGTGAGACTTAAAAGGCTAAATGTTACTACCCATGTCAACAAGGTGAACCATTCTTTTTAGGAGCCTACCTGATTAGAACTCTGCAGTTAAGAATGCTTGGCATGGAGTAGTGATCAGGATGGGTGACCTTTTGGGAAGTTTCCCAGGGTGTGTGTGAGTGAGGAAAAAACACAATGGAAAGGACAAGTTTTGGCATGTGGGGACAATCATTAGTCTGATAAATGACCCTAGTGTGTAATAGCCTATGGTGTGCAGGGAAGGCAACCAAGGTATTACAGGAGACACATGAGGTCAGATGAAAAGGATCATGGCCCAGGGAGGTGGGTCATGACAAAAGGTATCAGAGCCAATACCCAGCCGGAAGTGCTTAGGCACTGCCTGGGTTTGAGGCTCGAGATCCACAACGAGGGCATTGTGCTTTAGAGGGGGGATAATGTAACACCCACAGAAAAGTGAGACATAAAAGGATAAATGTTACTACACATGTCAACAAGGTGCACCTTTATTTTTGGGAGCCTACTTGATTAGAACTCCATAGTTAAGTGTGCTTTTCCTGGAGTATTTATCAGGATGGATGACCTTCTGGGAAGTTTTCTAGGGTGTGTGTGAGTGAGAAAAAACACACTGGAAAAGAAAAGTGTTGGCATGTGTGGATAGTCATTAGTCTGATAAACGAACCTAGTGTGTAATAGCCTATGGTGTGTAGGTAAGACAAAAAAGGTATTATAGGAGACGCATGGTGTCAGATGGCAAGGATCATGGCCTGGGGAGGTGGGTCATGACATTGTAGCTATCTAAGACCTGATGAATGCTTTTCCAATTCGAGTCGGAGTGACTTGACTAGCCCAGTGGGGAGCACTACTGTGTTTGGGTGGCAGACTCACGGCGGGGAGCACTACTGTGTTTGGGTGGCAGACACGCGGTACTCGACAGGAGGAGTACCTCAGTAGGCTAGGAGGGGGAGCAATACTATGTGAGGTGGCAGACCCATGGCGGAGGAGCACTACTTTGTGAGGTGGAAAACCCACGGTACTCAACACGAGAAATACCTCAGCAGTCTAAGGTTAGTGAGCAGCGCCTCAGTGTCATGACAGGATCACTATAATCGATAGAGGAGGAGCTCTTCAGTAGTTGTGGTTTTGATATCATTATTAAAAATCATGGTTTGAGTTGAGTCATGACCTTTGTGTTTGGGTGGAAGACCCGCGGTACTCGACAGGAGGAGTACCTATGTAGGATAGGAGGGGGAGAACTACTGTGTGAGGTGGCAGACCCATGGAGGAGGAGCAATACTTTATGAGGTGGCAGACCCGCGGTACTCGACAGGAGGAGTACCTCAGCAGTCTAAGGTTAGTGAGCAGCACCTCAGAGTCCTGACATGATCACTGTACTCTACAGAGGAGGAGCTCTTCAGCAGTTGTGGTTACGATATCATTAATAAAAATCCTGGTTTGAGCTGAGTCATGACCTTTGTGTTTTAACTCATGATTGAGATGGGTTACTTGATAACTTATGTATATGTATGGGCATATACCTATGTAAAGGTTATCTGTTGAGATCTTTCTTTGTGATTTATCCATGTTTGTTTTAGTGAGACCTTGAGGGTCTTGGGGTCCCTATTGAGTATTGTTATACTCACCCCTGCACGGGCAATGCCCACACCTCGTTGTGTTGGATGCAGACGACAGACTGCACTGATCGTGGTTGAGGCTCGTAAGGCTGGATGGTACTCTGAGGTGTACTTCATGATGAGACGGTACCCAGAGGTGGACTTCATGACCAGACGATACCTGAAGGTAACAGACAGGCGTGGAGAGCTAAGGTGGCCATCTGTACCTACCCATCAGGTAGGAACTCCAGAGGATGATCTAGGAGCAGCTCGACACCTTCCTGTTGTTTTGTCTTTTCCTTGTACTTTATAGGTGGGCTTGTATTCTAGCCCTTTTGTACTTTCAACACACTTTTTATACTACTTACGTAGTGTTTTATTCTACTTGTACTCTGGTTGTGTGTGTTTACGTTTCGTAAAGGCAATGCCTTCCCTTTTTATCGGGATTTACGCCTTTGGTGCTCGTCGCCAGCCCCGGGCCTATGGAAGGCAGGCATGGGGTAGTCACGGCACGGGCCTCGAGGACAGGTCATGACAAATTGGTATCAGAGGAGTCAGTTCTACCGCAGAACCCAGGACTCTGATCTTTCCTTTTTTGTGAAGCAATAGTTTTAAGGGTACTAAGTGTGGTCTTCAGTTCAGGGAGTCCAGTGTTGGTGAGGGAGGCCGACGTATCCATACACCAGGACCCTGACATCTGATTTCCAAATCAGTGCACAAAAACACCGATTGTGTGTGTGTTTTCAAAAGTTTATTTTAAGTCAGTTCAAACCAGGTCAGCTCACCAGGTATAGTCTTTTGACCATGTCGCATCTGTTTCTTTCAGGATGTCTTCACCCAGTCAGTTAGCATGGGTACCGAGTGGGGAGCGTGATGATATCCCATCAAGAAACGAGGCCTCAGTACAGGGCCCTCCACTATTTGAGACACCAGGAGAGAATGCAATCCGCTTGAGCGTGAAGCACGAGTTCTAGCGTCAGGGGCCTCTGATGATTCAAGGCGCGTCAGATTTTCGGACGGCTAGGTACTAGTTGGAGTTTGTAGCATGAGATTTCCAAACAGCTGGGACACCTGCTAACTTGATGGTGTACCTAGCTGTTAGTCTCTATCAGGGATCAGCTGAGAGGTGGTGGAGCATGATGCTCCAGTTTTGCGACGTGACGATCTTCATTTGGGGATACTTTGAGAGTTTTTTCAGGGTGGAGTTTATACCAGTGACACTACACTCTGAGCGTGCTCAGGAGAAGCTGCCCTTGCCACAAGGTTTTTCGACCATAGTGGAGTCTTCTGCAGTTGGCAGTAGACAGATGACATAGAAGTCTAAGCGGACTAGGCCAATAGGTGGTCGACCGCGCGACTCAGGATCAGTAGTGTGGGGCACCCGGGGTGGAGTCAGAGCCAGGCGTGCAAGAAACGGACAGCTTTTCTCCTGCGGCGGGCTTGGTCACATGGCACGTGACTGTATGACCAGCTGTGCAGACGATTAGCAGATAGATGAAGGACCTCCCCGGCAGAGGCATGGGTCCACCCCGACCACAGGGAACGGGTGGATATGGGAGAGCACATCTTCAGGCAGCTGAAGAATACGACAATGGAGCTTCGGAAGCAGGTGGACAGGAGCGGGACTAGTTCCAGGCATGGAGACCTTTTTCTTTGGAGCTTCTAGTTTCCATGTTGTCGTTGTGGATTTTTCTTTGTGTCTTTGTACTTTGAGCTACATTAATAAAAGACACTTATCTTGGGGACGTTTACATTCTTTTCCTTTTTGTATGGTTGATACAAAGAGGTTTCGGTTAAAACTCTTTACCAGACCCTCACTTACGAGATTCCTACTAGAGGAGACCCAGTAACCACGCATTGATGCTGATAGTGTGACTTGACCCTTGGAGGTGAGAGAATAGTTGGATCTATTGGTAGTAGCGTCGAGGCCTATGATGTCGTCTATGGCATGAAATAGTACTGTTCATGTCAGGATTGACTGTATTAGGCAAAGAATGTGGTTCATCCAGGGGATGAGACTAGATTTCTCTTCTCGGCAAAGGAGAAATCCTAGCAGCTCTTGTAGGAATAGAGATGGTTCAGGCTACGACGGAGGAAGTGCAGATCATCCAGGAGCAGATGAAGACTACACTGAGCATAAAGAAGTCCTATGGTGATAGGAGATGAGACCACTGGAGTTCGAGGGTGACAACCACGTTTTCTTACAGGTCTCACCTTGAAAAAGTCAACGGAGTTTTGGCTGAAGCGACAAGTTATCCCCGCGTGTCATCGGACCTTTTCAGTTCCCCAGCAGCGTAGGAAAGGTGGTTTACCACCTGGCCTTTCCACCTCAGATGCACCAGGTGCACGACGTCATCCAAATATCTCAGCTGAGGAGATGTGTGCATGAGATATCCGTAATCATCGACCACAGAGAGCTAGGTATCGATGACGGGGCGACTTTCACGAGGTTTCAGTAGAGGTTGAGGATCGACAGGAGTGGGTCCAACAAGGATGGTCGACTCCTCTTGTGTGCTTTCGCTGGAAGCACAAGAACCTCCAGGAGAGAACATGGGAGCGGGAGGCTCAGATGCATGCTCGACACCTCCTTTAGTTTTCCTAGTTTTTATTGTAGCTTTACGGGGACGTAAAGCCCTAAGGTGGGAGTAATGTAAAGACCTATAAATTTCAAAAAAAAAATCTTAATTTCTTTATAATTTTATGAGTCTGTGGCTTATGACAGCACAAGATTCTGAGGCTAGGTGTGCCCATAATCAGTTTCTTATGTTTAGCTCAGTTACGTTCAGTAAACGAACGAGCGGGTTTTTCTATCTTTTGAATCAGTGCTCGGAATTGAAATATGAGGGCACCATTGAACTCGCAGCGCGGGTTTTCACTTAAGAAGACTTTCACCTCGATGGTAGATGATCGGGTATGAAAGTTAGTTTTTGGGGTTTTACGTGGGTTAATAAAATAAAATAAGTGAACAATTTATTTTATTTTGTTCAACACATGCCGTGCAGAAATAGTGGTTAGATGCTCCACTTGGGAGTTGGTGGTGGAACCGCCACACCCTAACATCCCATGAGAGGATATGGTGGTGGGGCCCACCGAGATCCAACCTCCCATTTTAGGTTAATTGTGGTGGAAACCACACGATGCCTCTGATTAATGGGAGGGGAATCATAACTCCTTGACTCCCCCTCATTTATGAGGGAGAGCCTCTAGGTTTAAATCCCCCTCTTCATTGAGGAGGATGAAACCTCCCTTTTTAATGAGGGGACCACCCAAGCATTAACCACCCCCATTTCCTTTTTGTGGTTAATTAATGGTGGGGCCCGCCAGGAAATATCCTCCCATGGAGGATATTCTTCTGTGGGGACCACCCGGGCCAATAACCCCCTTTTTGACTTCATGCCCTTTTTAATGTGCCACGGTAGTAGATTAATTGGGTGGAGCCCCCTGCCATAAATCCTCCATTTATAACTTGCGTCCCAACGACGAACCCTCCAACTCATATATAAAGGAGGCTAGGGGAATGTGTTCTGGACGACTTCTTTAAGCGGCGGCACACTAGAAGCAAAGCACAACGCCCAACACTTGGAGATTTTTCCTCTTCTCCAACGAAGAATGAAGAACGAAGAACGCCGACGGCACACTCGGCTCCTTCCTTCCCGATGTTGACGGAACGATGTCTGTCTTCTGTGAAGCCCGTCTTCTGCGACTCGCCATCGTTTAACGTCGTTTAATGAGGTAGGGGGTTTTTTATATTAGTGAATATGTGATTTATACCCTCATGCAGGGGTATTTAATTGTAGGGTGTTTGTATAATTTATTTGGAATAAATTAAACCCTTAACGTTGATGAATTATGGATTGAGCCTCTAATGAGGAGGTAACGGGCTAACGAACAAGCCGGACCCTTCACTGGTTGTTCTTTTGTGTGCTGATTGATGGGCGACGATGAAACTGGACCGCAACGGTGTTTGAAAGCCTTCGCAGTAATGTTCAGGAACTGAGAAGACTGCCAGCACCTATGGAAGCTAAAACGGACCACCTGAGCAACTCCGATGGCCCGCGGAAGCTCCTGGTGGCGCGGGTCGCCGGTGACTGGAGCCGGCCGCCTGGAGGTGGCGGCGCCGCAGAGCGCCCCCAGAGAAGACCCGCCGCGATGACAGCCGCGACAGTGCGACGCAGTGGATCCAGCGGCCGCGCGGGATCCCAAGACGACAGTGGGGCAGTACTTTGCACCGTCGATGTCAATTAGCGCCCCCCTCTCTACGCTTTTCGCTCGACCAAGCTGGCTGAGCCAGCTCCCCCGGCCGAGCCGGGGTGGGTCACGCGGGCCGGGCCGCGCCGGTCGGGCTGCATCGCGCCGCCCGGGCCGATCCACGCCAACTGCGCTAGGCCACGCCATCTGGGTCGGGCTGTGCCCAACCGGGCCGGACCCAGACCCGAGTCGGGTCGACCAAATCTGGGCCTACCCAGGGGGTGTTGGGCCGGGTCGGACCGGTCCCAGACCCCCTATTTTCGGGCTGTTTTCAGTTAAAGTTTCATATCTTGAGCTACGAACCTCCAATCGACGCACTGTCAGTTGCGTAGGATTCCTTGGATCGAGATGGTCATTTAAGTATATTAAATTCAAGGTTTTGGAAAAGTTTGGGTATGGATGGGTTGGTTCGAACCCAAAACCAACCGGCCCCTCGGAGCGGAAACACTTATAACATGACCTTCAGATGTCCGATTGACATGTCGTCGACTCTATTGGATTACTATTGATGAGACGGTTCTTTTGGAATGATTCAACAGAGGTTTGGATGAATTTGGAGTAAGAACTTGTTGGATTGTACCCGAAATCCAACCGGGCCCCAGGAACGGTAATACTAATAACTCTCAGACGGACGTCTGTTTGACGAACCGTCAATGGCGTAGGTAATCACATTGATAAATGGTTCCTTTGAGTATACCCCATGGGATTTTGGGGTAAAGTTGAGATACGGCCGGGTTGGTTCCTACACGAAACCAACCGGGCCCCCGGGACTAAAAGGCTAATAACTCACAGACCGTGCGTCTGATAGACGCGTCGTCTGTTGCATTGAGACCACTTTATGAGGTGGTACTTTGAGATACATCTTAGTGGGACATTGTGATACTTGGAGTATCGACCAGTAGCTTGTGGAGAGGATCCTTCCGGAGATGAGGGTACGGAGTACGGAGACCTTGTAGCTGGCTGAGACCTGATAACTTCTTGTCCGATTTGAGTCAGAGTGACTTGAATAGCCCAGTGGGGAGAACTACTGTGTTTGGGTGGCAGAACCACGGCGAGAGGCACTACTGTGTTTGGGTGGCAGACCCGCGGTACTTGACAGGAGGATTACCTCTGTAGGCTAGATGGGGGAGCACTACTGTGTGAGGTGGCAGACCCATGGCGGAGGGCACTACTTTGTGAGGTGGCAGACTAGTGGTACTCGACAGGAGGAGTACCTCAGCAGTATAAGGTTAGTGAGCAGTGCCTCAGAGCTGTGACTGGATCACTGTACTCGACATAGGAGGATCTCTTCAGCAGTTGTGGTTTCGATATCATTAATAAAAATCCCGATTTGAGCTGAGTCATGACCTTTGTATTTTACCTCATGATTTAGATGGGTTACTTGATAACATAGGTATATGTATGGGAATGTACCTAAGTAAAGATTATCTGTTGAGATATTTCATTGTGGTTTAACCTTGTTGGTTTTAGTGTGACCTTGAGGGTCTCGGGGTCCCTACTGAGTATCGTTATACTCACCCCTACACAGGCTATGCCCGCACCTTATTGTGTTGGATGCAGATGACAGACATCACTGATCGTGGTTGAGGCTCGTAGAGCTGGACGATACCCGAAGGTGGACTTCACGACGAGACGATACCCGGAGGTGGACTTCCCGACGAGACGGTACCCGGAGGTGGACTTCACAATGAGACGGTACCCAGAGGTGACAGACGGACGTGGAGAGCTAAGGTGGCCATCTATACCTACCCATCAGGTAGGATCTCCGGAGGATGATCGAGGAGTAGCTCGACACCTTCCTGTTGTTTTGTCTTTTCCTTGTACTTTACTGTTGGGCTTGTATTCCGGCCCTTTTGTAATTTCAACACACTTGTTATACTGCTTACTTAGTGTTTACTTCCGCTTGTACTCTAGTTGTGTGTGTTTACATTTCGTAAAGGCAATGTCTTCCCTTTTTATTGGGATTTATGCCTTTGGTGCTAGTCACCAGCCCCTGGCCTATGGAAGTGGGGAAAGCCTTTCTGGACAAAGATGAGTTAGTAGGAGGACAAGAGGTGTAGAATCCATCCCTGCCCTTGGGAAGCAATGCAGATGATGGCGATAAGAAAAATGGGAAGCAACCTGATTCTGGTGGCTCTAATAGAGGAATCAAGAGGATGTCGGACCTTCAGTCATATTCATTACAATGCAATGTCATGATCTGTCAGCAGTGTGGTAGACAGGGTCACAAGAGGCCGACATGCCCAAGTGCTCCGAGACCCTGCCACACCTGTGGACATCTGGGTCACTTGCAGTGATTCTGTCAAGATGTTTCTAAGAAGCACAAATATCCCAAACTAGGCTTGTCGTAGGTCACCCTAGCCCGTTAGCAGGAGTAGGGGGATGTTTGGCGATTGGTTTTAGGTTTTATCTTTTTAGTGTTCCCTGAATGTAGTGGTCATATCTTGTAGTTTTTTTGGTGTTTTTCCTTCAGTTGTAAGAATGGTTATTGTTAAACCTCATTGAAAATTTTATTTTATGGGAAGTGTGTGGGGAAATTCTGGTTTGTGTGTTATGTTTGGGAATTTTTGAATCCTGACTGTGAGGCAGGTGATGCTTCAATCATCTGTGCTCTATCCATAGATCCTAGATGGAAGCTGGCGCATAGACTGGATAACCCCAACGGTGAAAAACAGCCTTGGTTTAATCTTTTTCATTAGTGTATCATGATTTGTGTTCTTACAAGGGTGTCACATTGTTGATATACTGATAATAGTAGTCTTCATGGTTAATTAGTTGGGTCCTTCACTTCTCTCCCTCGTGGTGTGGGGTTTTTGGTCTGTGCAGAATGTTTTCATGTTCAGTTAATATCGTTAGTTTTTATGGTGGGGAGACCCATAGTAGGTCACATAGAGTTACACTAGTAGTCATTTTTTCTTAGATCAATCCTTACAGTGGGGAGTCTGTTCAGGCCTCCCCATGACAGTATTATAGTTTCTCTTCATGTATAATTTTGTGGCGAGTGGTCTCTTGTGGAACCACATAATCCTATGTTCATCCTATTGTGTACAAGTTGTCATTGGAGTACACCAAACAATTTTGTGGGACTAAGATTATGGGAATAAGTGTTGCATGTGGTTTAAGTTCATTCATTCCTTGGTTGAAATGGATGGTCTAGGTTCTTCTTGGTGAATGTTAATGTGATTGCGCTTTAAGGATGAGTTGTGTGTTATGAGTTTTCAGTGTCACTTTTTATCAATCAACTGGAGGTGCCTAAACATTTGGAGGTGGGTGACACTTAAAAAGTTTTATATTCGGGTCCATATTTTATTGTGGCTTTATGAGGACAGAAAGTGGTGGGGAGAATTGTCATACCCCAACCTATTAAATTACATTATTTTATTATTTTCTATGGTTTTAAATTTTTTGTCGAGGCTCGGGTTGAATCCCAAACATGATTTTTTATTTTTGTCAAAAAAACACACGTTTTGATTTTATGTTACTGGGCACTAGGGTAGAGCGTGTCTTAGAAACATCCTGCAGCTTCGCCCATGAAATTGTGCAATCCGGAGGCCTTCAAATAATTAAAATGAATTATTTTTTATGGAATATTTTGAAATTTTTATTGTTAATAAGAAGTTTTATTATTTTTGTTTTTGGTGAATAATTTTATTTATTAATTTTTTAGTTATTATTATTATTATTCTATTTGTAAATTTTTATTTTTATTTCTTATTATGGATTAATGTTTGTATCATTTTATTTGTTTGGTTTTCTTTTTATTTTAGTTTTTTTATTCCTTTTCCCTCCTAACCCTAGCCCTCCTCTCGTTTTTCTCTCTCTTTCCCTTGGCCTATGCCGCGCTGCCACTCCCCCTAGTTTTCTCCCGTAGTGCACCCTTCCTCTTCCCCAAATTCACTACACTTTGTGTAGTGCTTCATCCAGCCTTGCTGTGGCGCCCCCGGCCTCGGCGGTCCTTCTCAACAGCCCCACCATTTTCCAGCATTGCACCTGCCCTCTACCTCATGCCCTCCACCGCATAGCCATGCTCCACCTCTCCCTTTGAACATGCCCACGAAAAAGACCCCATCAAACCCCCCTGCTTGCTCAACCTCTAGCCGGACTCCGCCTCCCGGTATGGCGCCCTCCTGTGCCTCCTCGCATCGCACACCATGCCAACCATCCTCCCCGCACCGGCCCCCCACCGACCTCGTTTCCCAGTTCCTGTTGAGTGAGCCTAACTCACCCTCACCATATAGAGACCCTCCAGCCGAGACACTCCTCTTCTGCTTGGTTCCGCCTCCTCTTCCCAATACCTCCCCTCTGCCAGCGGCGCGAACAGGCCATCACCTCCCCGGTCTCCCTTTTATTCCTAGCAGCACACTCCACTTTAGCTGAAACCCCATAGTGTGTGTCTCCTCCAAGCTCCCATGGCATGCCTCTTCCCTTTTTCTGGTCTCCTCCTCCACTAGCGCATCACCACCTGGCCGAACACATATCGTGCTCACCTCCATCTCACGTGACATCCCATCTTCTAGATCCTTTTCCCATGGTGGTGATACCTGAGTTTTCAGTGATCTATAACCAAAACTCCAAGGGCTCTTATAATATCTTTCTTACTTTGGTGTTTATGGTTGTCCATCGAAAGAGACACATTTCCGACTATCCTTTGTCGATTTCAGCCCCTCCGGCCATGCTCTTTCTGACCGACGCCTCCCTTTTTTGGCCTGCCACCCCATGTCGGCCACCTTTTCGGCCAGGGACCCATCCGCCGGTGTTGTTTCCACCTTTTTCTGGTGGATATCCTTCTTGGCACACATCTCCATCTCAATGCGCATCTGGAATGATGGTCGCGCAACCTCCCAGCATGACCTCGCCCACTCCCAGCATCCTTGTTGACCTTTCTCCACTTCTGCTTGATCCCATTGATTGACCGCACCTCTCGTGCGGACCCATGCCTCCTTCGCTAACGTCGTTTTGCCTGAACTTGGGTTTAGGTGAGTATTGTACTTTTTTTGCTTGGATTATTTTATGTTTGTGTTCCAATGTTTTAATTATTTTGGAGATGTTTAATTGTTGAGTTATTTTTGGTCAGTGTTTCTTTGTTTTAGATTATTTTTGCTTGGATTATTTTATGTTTGTGTTCCAATGTTTTAATTATTTTTGCGATGTTTAATTGTTGAGTTGTTTTTTGTCAGTGTTTCTTTGTTTTAGATTATTTTACTTATGTTGAAGCACACTGGCGAGGTAGTTCCACGATACTGCATTCGTCACCTTGCATGTGCTTAAGCACCAGCTCGAGGCATGTTCGCGTCACCATGGTTGAACTACGAGTCGAGGTAGGTCCCACACTGCACTTACCTTTTAAAATTATAATTTATTAATTGCTTGATGTTTCATTAATTTTCAATATATGATAAATAGTATTAGATAATTATTTTTGGAATATTTACTTGATTTAAATGAATCTATTTATTTTTTACACGGAAACTGAAATATTTTCTTGGTAAATTGACAAACAATAGTGAAAGAATTCATGTTTTCCCTTGGAACATATTTCACAGATTTATAGGTGTGGATTAGGATTGATGATAAATGATTTCTTCAGACACGTGAGCAGGTTTTTTGATTCTCTTAAGAAATGATATTTTTCTTTAATGTTGTTTATGGCCTCTTTGGTACTTTAATAAAAATATATTATTTTGAAAACCCACTTGGGAGTGAATTGTGGGTGACATTGTTATGTATGTTTTTTGTGTGATTTATTGCGCATTATGTTCATTCATTGTGAGTGGTTTCTTGTTTGACATTGTTGGCTTATTCTTTTTTTATATGTGTAGACATGGGAACATGGCATAGTAAGTGAATCTTCTAAGAATGATTTCTGCCCTGGTTTAAATTATGCACCGGCTAATGGCCCTTCATACAGACTTTGCTTTCCTAGGGGACTGGGAACCTCGGTTTGGCCAGGTAGGGAAACACTGAGCATTAGTGCATTATGACGTCATCAAGAGTAGGCACGCCATCAGGATGAGTCACATGTATAGTACATTATGGATTGTTCAAGGGATCATATGTTCGACCCATGTTCTATTTAGTGTTTATTTGTATGCGGAAGATAATTTAGAGGCCTAGTTTGGTTGTGGGTCCTCATTAGCTGCTTTCCCATTCCCATGATTCTGTGTTTTGTGTGGTTTTTCTTTTTAAGTAACAACTAAAATTTGGATTACCAAATTGTTCACGAAAAAGTTTTTTTATAATGCAATGCCCCTTTTCCCTTACAAAAATTAACCTTTTGTTTAAATTTTAAAAGGGAAATGGACTATTAGTTGTTTTGGAAATGTAAGTGTGTGGAAACCATATCTCATATAACCTAGTTCAAACCTGGAATTAGTAAATTCTGTATTTAAAGGTAGTGCTTTGGGGATTGTTTTTTGGACATTCCTACTGAGTTTTAATATTCACGCCTATAGTGTTTTCCTATTTTCAGTTTCCTTTGCAGGTTTTAGTCATGTTTTCTCACTGGTGGTGATAGTTGGTGGTGGATTGGTGAGCGATTCTTAAGGTCATGATGAGATTTGGTTGTGTGGTCAGGTTAGTATGTGTTGTGGACCTTTCCTTCTCTTTGTGTTATTTATTATGTTTTGCGTTGTTCTATTTTCATTCTACAACCTTATTTATTTTTCAATGGGAGAAATCATTCCTAATTTTCCTCTATTGATTTAATGGTGCATGTTGCTAGCCCGAGAGGATTGGGAACGCCTCTCGGGCCTTTCCGCAGATTGGCTCAGATGACCGGTTCAGGGTCGACCCGGGTTGGTTCGTGACACATCGTTATTTCTAATAAAAAAATTAATCCCATAAAATAAATGGTATTATGAGTTATAATCCTTCAAAAAAACATCTAATATAGTATTATATTTCATTAAAGATGTAATAAGGCCCCATTTTATTATAAATAACCACAAACACAACTTACATCCAATATGGCCTTGAATTTCTATATTCAATGAGTATTCTATCACTCTTTTCATCAACATTCAATTATACAATTCAAAAAACAACTTTACAATAAATTTCTTATCAATTACACCGTAGGATTTAGTTAAAGATCATAAAAATAATTTTAGACATAAATTCAAGTATAATTTTTTCATCTTTATAATTAAAAAATAGCTATTGTTCTTTTAAATTCATTCTTGAATTTACTCTATTACGTTATAATTCATAATATTAATTTGTTCCATATTTTTAGATATATAATACACCCCATCTTCGTCTAATATTACATATGAAAGATTAAATAAATTCATCTATGAATTCTAGAACATGTAATAGAATCATACACATTAGTGTGAGCCAAATCAAAAATATATGATGCTCATTTATTATTTTTCCCATAGGTATTTTCACCATTTTCCCTCTCATAAAAGTATAACATGTCATATCCATGTAATATATTATAAATGTAAAATTAATCAAAAAATAATCCTCAAGATATTTTCCATGATCTATAATGAATCTAGAAAATCCAAAAATTCCACCAACATTTATCCTCTTCCACAAAGAACATATTTATTATCCTTGATATTCACTTGATAGATATTACCATTTCCATCCATCCTTTCATCATTTTCTTCCCTGATCTATCATTAATTAATGAAACATTCAAATATAAAATGAAATTAATTACTCATTCATAAAGATATCATACACTCTATAGGTTATTTCAAATCTCCTAACATATAGTATCTTTAAATTTTCAATTTTCACCATCAACCCTCATATTATTGCATTTTAATATATAATTTTTTTATTTAAAAAATGTCACATTATGTCCACATAAACTCTTACAGCCACCAATATGTTCATATTAATGACTATGCAGGATGATAACCCACCATACCAAACACATTTGTAATTTTTATTTTCCAATAAAATGTAATATCGATAAAGGAAGACATATACTTCTCTTCCTACTCCTTCCATGATACCTCATGTTTATTTGAGAAATGGTTGGGTTTCCTATCATTCTACATTGCACATTTTTTTGTAACAATAATCTTATTCATCATTATATATGGAGTATTTATTTTTTAATGTAATTTAATTTTATAGTCTCCATTCCAACACACTTAATCCTCTAACTATATTATTTTATCAATATATTTTCCAAATTTATAATCTTTGTGACCAATGCTATATAAATAAATTCAATATACATAAAAATACTTTCCTCTCTAAGTATTGGACATGTTCTCATTATCTATTATTTATTTTTAGGTAGTTTTCATTCTTAATTACCATAGAACCTTTTATAATAGTTCACAGTGTGACACATGTAGGAAAGGAATTAAGACTAAATTAATGGGAATATCAAATTTACTTCACTCCACTTATATTCAGCATATGAATTGATTTTTAATTTTAATAAAATCATCATTCACTGTCAGTAATATTGAAATTTAAGTGTTCCTTTATGAATGAATTTATCGAATCCTTAACTTTTTCATCTAAAAAAATTCTAATAATTCCTCTGTAACTAGGCCATTTATCATTCAAATACCTCTAAAAACGTTATTCTTCATTCAACTATTCAAAAAAAAATATTATTTTAATGATTTCCATAAATGAATATTTTTATTTAAATATTTATCTTTCAACTCTGTTTTAAACATATTCTTCAATGTTACAACCAATTTATAAAGTGATTAATTATTGTTTTCTTATTCCAAAATTAAATAATTTTTCTTTTTGATTTCATTATGATGCTACTCAAGTTATTGATTTAGGTATAAAAGATTCTCTATACTTTCATTGTAAAATTTCCTTCCACTCCCTTCAAAATCTAATTTATTTCAGAGTCAATTAGCATAAAATATTCAATGTATTCCCTTAAAAATCACCCTATTTTAAAATTCTATTTTCATTTGATATCCAATTACTCAAGAACATATTTAATTTAAATATTGATATTGGAATATCTATCTATATGGACATCCCAATTTTTCAAAACATTCAATTTATTAGCCAATTTTGTAATAGAATTTATCGATCTTGATTTAAACATAATTTCTCATTGTTTATATTACACTCTTAAATAAATTACTATATTTCAATTTAGTCTATTTATTTAAAACATCATTCAAGGTAAATTTATCATTATTTCATTAAAACAAGTGAAAAATAAAATGATCTTTCTATGAGTAACTAAAATAATCATCATAATATCCTTTATGACTTTGAAAAGTCACTAGTATATGCCTAGATATTCCACATTTGAAGTAAGAAAATCTCAACATTCCCCCAATCGTACTTTACCTAATTTAAACATCATAGTAAAGAAAGTTTGAAATTCACCAGTCATATATTATACTACATCTTCACCTTGATTAATTTAATGTTATTTAATAGATTTCATATACATATTAATTAATAAATTACCTATCATACTTTTTATTTTCATGATTAATGTATAGATAACCAAAAACATTGAAAATCATTATGTGAAATATCCACCAAATTTATTTCATCCACTATCGACAATATTTTATTATAAAAAAGAGTTAATATCCTTAGGTTAATTTTCAAACTCACAATATATTTTATCACATAATAATTTCTCTAAATGGATACCATAACATTAATTATTTAGTTTAAATATCTATATATATTTTAATTCATACAAGTCTTAAATGATGAAATTTATTATGCATCAATTTTAAATTTTCCTCCTTGTCCATATTTTCCCCTTCATAAATATCAGTTATATTGTCCAATATATATTTTAAATATTTATAAATCAGAACATTCATTTATATTTTAGTTTATAAAGTTCCCAAAAATTGAATATTATACCTTTACATTATCATTGATATATTTATTATATTTTTTTTCATTCAAAAACAACATTTAAGATCACATATATGTACTCCAATAATTATTGTTTTGAAAAAAATTAGTCAATGAAATCATTGTGGTTATTTGATGTTATTTCTTTAGATCTAATAATTTCATCCATTTAATTTCGGTTCTCTATTTACCACTATTGTGTTCTATATTACAATAATAAAATTGAGAATTATTAATCAAGAAGAATCCATTGGGCTCTGAATCCACTTCTACATGGTCTAAACCAATCCTAGGGGAGGGGTAAATTATGTTATTAAATTTCTTTATTGATAAAATATTAATGTTATCACATTGTAAATTATTACATAAAATTTTGAATAAAACCACCCATCACCAATGTCAAAATAAAAAAAATAATTACAATGACATGATAATTTTACTTGTTCTTAGCTAAACAGCTATGATGAAAGATCCTAAAATTTGAATTTGTAAATATAATAAAGAAAAAACTAATTCCTTATCAAGAATATAGTGTTTATGAAAAAAATAAATATTAATTCTGAATATTAATCCACCATTTTACATATCCACTCATTTCTTTAAGAAAGATTCATAAAAATTATATGACACATTGGTTGTCTAGAATAATAGAGTTAATGAAAATAACATAGTACTAAAATGTGTTTTAATTAATTTTTAACTGCATGATTGAATCCTAGTATTCTGTATCACTTAAAAACTCAATAAAAAATAAAAAAGGATCTCTAAAATTATACATTGGAATAGTTTCATATTATTTTCTATGTGACCATCCCAATTTCTATAATAGTTCACTTTACTATATTTAATATTTTCACCAAAAAAAGAATTCCCTCTTCATATAAAACATGTTTCCTCATTAGAATTCAAAAATATTTATTATTTACATTTTAATGCAAATACTCTAGTTTCGTTCATTCCATGATTTATAACTATATCAGATTTAAATAATCACTAAAATATTTAAAATATATTGCATGTCCATATAAAAAATTGTGTTTTCATATAAAAGGATGGAATCTTAAATTCACATCCATTATAATCCATGTATTTCTAAAAATTTACCCATTTCTATCTTTTGATCAGTATATCTAGAACACATAACGACATATTGTTTTTTAAATCATTAAATGGAAATTCTCTTCTATGATTTAGTATCCTCCACGAAAATTTTCTAGTGAATGTTTCATCTTCATGATATACATCACAATCAAGTAACCATTTCTCTAAAAACTAACCGATAATATCCATATAATTTCATTAATCATAAAATTTACTAAGAATTATAAAAAATATGAATTTTCTAGGATGTATATTAGCACATGGATTCCTCTAGCACTCTATTATTTTTAACTTATAGGAATTATGACTAGATCATCCACCATGGATCATTATGATAAGTCATTATATGTAAAACCATGATGAAATCAAACATTTTACTTGGATATCTTATTACTTATATAGATTTTAAAAAGATTCCTTTTGAAATAATGTTGAAAACATGTATTATAATTTCAAAACTACAATGTGAATTTATAAACCATGATGTTTTGTCAAATTGTGTTTCTTGTTAACCTAAACAATTCATACATCATTCCATTCTATAGACCATGAACTATAAAATGTTTCCACTCCGGGGTGGTGTTATTAAAACATTGAATTTTTATATTATATTATGGCTAGGTCTACCAACCGTCAATAAAATCCTGTCTGAACATCACTATTTCAATTACTTAAATGTTATAAAATTGATCCAGGTCAAACTACTAAATTAAAATTAAATTCATAAAAAAAACTACAACCGCACTTCTGTAATCCAACACATATGATCAAAATTAACACCATCATACTCTTCATTAATATTATATGTTCCAATTATATATATATATATATATGTAAATTTATGATATGTTATAATATTTATCATATATGCATAGTATGATATTAAAAAAATATTAAATTTTTATTTATCATAACCATTTTATATTTAATTAAATATTAAATATTTAATTAAGAATTTAATTATCAAAAGTAGGCGAAAAATTTTCAAAATAATATTTCAAATCGTGAATAATTAATTAAATATTTAATTTATATATAACTAATCCTTGAATCAATGATATTTTTCAAACCATCACAACCATGTTAAAAATTTAAATTACATTTATTCAAATGAAGATAGTATTGGATTGATCTTGGTTTATATCTCAATGATAATTAAATCAAAATAATTTTTTTAATAAGATTTAGTAAAATATAATAAAATGGTGATGTTGTGATAATTACTTAAAAAATATATAATATATCAAGTTTAATTGATGATAATTATTAGGATTATAGATATATAAGGAATATAAATCATCTCAAAGGTTTTACACATCATAAAAAATTTATATTTCAATAAAAATAATTTTCTTATATAATTATCTATATAAGAATTTACCAATATCCTACTTATCATCATGCAATAAAATAGTGCACTATGGCCTAAGACGTTTCACTATTATCATCTGGACAGAATCTAAATTTTCTTATAGTTAGTTGGGATTAATAGGTGTACAGATATCTCAATTATATAAAAAAATGATCTCTCATGTTTTGTATACAAAACAATGTATGGTTTCCCACTCTAAAAAAACTAAATCAAATAGAAAATAAAATAAATGAATTTTATTTAATGAAAACAAATTTATACCAAAATATATAGATTATATATTAATTATATTAATATAAAAATATCATTAATATTTATAAAAATGATATTATAATCTTTTAATGAATTCAACTAATTGAATTCCCATTCTATGTGGATAGTTACCTTGCTCTAATCACTAAATTTTTAGGGATTTTTAGAGAGGTGGAGGAAGTAGATATTGTTCTTTATAATCATATAATAACTATCTATGTTGTTTTAAATCTCTAATTATGTTTTCATAGAAAAAATAAATTATTAAATTTTCTAAAATTTCATCACATTATCTCTTAGTATGCACTCCCATAAAAATATTACCATGCTATATTTATTTATTTATAAGGGATATTAATTTGAAAACCCCATATAATTTTTGTTTCCATTGAAATAATAAATATATATTGATCTATGAATATGATTTTATAATGATTAAATTGATTCAATGATAATTCCATTCAATGTACTTATTGCAAAAACAAATATTTAGATATCTACAAACCCAATACTAAATTCAATTCACCATTAAAATTATTGGATTCAAGTTAAATCTAATGTAAGAATATAGAAACATGAATATCTACATTTATGAAAATAAATTACCCAATTTTACATCATTTTGAATTCCAAAAAACTGCTATCACACCAATTCATAATCATTTTCTTACTATATTATGACCATCCCAAAAATTTGATCCATTAAATATTTTATATAATTTCAAAAAAAAATAGATCACTTTCTAGTAGTTTAAACCAACAAAAATATCTGTTTGGATTAATCAAAATTCACGGAAAATATGTGAAATCCCAGATTAACATGAAACACAACACCCAAAAAATTTAATTTTGAAATTCACAAATGTTGGAATGAGACTGTCAAAAATTATGAGTGGTAACTAAAATAAAATATCTCAATTCATCATAAATTAAAAATTGACTAGGGTTATATAAATATAAGATCTTATAAATAAAAATAAAATAAATAAAAATCAATCAATGAGATCAATAGAAAACATTTTGAATCATTAATAATGAAAACAGATCAAAATTACACCCACCAATGAATCATGTCCTATGTGTATAGTCTATAACATGTAACCCACACCTTGGAAACTCATTGATTCCCCAATGAAAATCAATCAATGTTGAAATATTAATAATAAAAAAGTCTGAATAAAACATAAAATTAGAATTAACCATTTATAATATACCTAGTAACATATGGTTCACTACTAAATGCATTAGTCTAACACTTCTGCACATTTATATCTTGAAATAGGACAACTGCCATCTACTATAACTCCCAAAATAACGTGACATATATTTTCTCTCTCATACAATTTTTTTCTTAAACCATTAAGGGCTCCCCTAATTTGAGTAACTAATCATGTCTATGGAATGTCCTGAAAGGAATTCAAAATCCCCAGAATCTAAAAAATAGTGCATGGAAATAAAATTTAAGAAAATAACATTGATTTTTCAAAATAAAATAGGAATAACATAGATCCTCTAACTAATATTCTATAAGGAACGATATATAAGTTTTAAATTCCATCATAAAAAATTTGTAGACCCAATATAATGTGAACCTACCTAAGGAGAAAACATATAACAAAAGTCATTAACTCTAATAAAAACTTGACAATCATTACCAAATTATGTTAATATATACAAAAGTATAATTTTTATACAATAACTAACCAAACCAGTAGGGACTATATGGAGAATGTCGATGTGGAATTATACATGTGAATAGAAAAAAATTATATAGAGATCACATTCACACATCTCTACGTATTAATACAACTGATGTATTTCTTATCACCATGACCTTTATCGATCCACTAGAACAATAAAATATTATAAAACAAATATAAACATATATTGTATCTAAAATGATTATATATATATATATATATTTGTGTTTTCTTGTGTCACTATTCGTTTGTGTTTGAGAGATAAAAAATTCTGAGAATGTATCTTCACAAGTCCTCATGTATGAACATTAACATTAATTCATATTAATGAATTTTAGGAAGTACATTTTTGAAAATAATATTTTCATATTTCTTAAAACAAGTTATAAGAGACCATAACTGAAATTCCATATTTTCAAGGTTGAAAATATGATGGGAAGACCATTCCAAATGGAAGATACTAGAGAGTAAGATGAATGGATTGATAAGAAAAATCACATACTTGTTTGAGGCTTTAACATATTGAATATTAGACAAGATGCATACCTGAATGAATGGGAGTATCTAGAAATTCTATATAAATAAATTCTAGAGACAGATCCAAACTACCAGGTTAGTGCCTATCCCTGGACATTATTTAGGGTAGGAGATTCCAAACACCTTATAATTTTGTATAAAATGTAAATTGAATCCTTTGATGCTTGAGATATTTTAACTGTGAGGGTTCTCACTTTCCCCATATATAGTGTCAGAAAATAAAAATGTTTATTTGGATCTAGTTCCCTTAAATAATTAATCAATATAACTTATTATTAATATCACTAAATTTTCATACCACATAATCTCTAATTATTTTCAATTTGATAAGGCAGTATTTTTAACCTTATACGATATAGTGAATGTTTTACCTTCCCTATAAATTATAGTTCTTTTGCATTTCCAGTACTCCACTTTTTCAATATCAAGAAAAAATAAAATATAACTGAAATATTTTAGTTTGATGGTCTTTCTCATAAATGAAATATTTGATGTTTATCATTTTAGAATCTTATGTCAATACTGATTTAAGAAACACCATGTAAATGGGACATTTTTCATGAAATAATAACTCACAATCAACAAATTTGTGCAACATTAGGATTAGAAAATGTAATCATGAAGACATGGTATATTTTTTGTCTTTAATACACATTCCTTATTTATAGTTAGATGATTATGTTTACATCTAAAAATTCTATAGACATTATCTCACTCTTTTTATTCTATAAAATCTCTTCAACAACACTTCATAAAATAACTATTATGTGGAATATTATTCATAAAAACATCATTTATATGGAATTATTATAGTACTATAATGCACAATATCCGTCACATAAATTTTTACATGAGTATAATTCACATAAAAACATCATGAGTAAATATTTCTTCAATTCAAATAGTTAATTGTTAAAAAATCATCAACTGATACTCTTTATTATGTCAATATTTATTTAATAAAGTGTTTTAGTTTATTTTTTACAACCTTTACTACATGCTTAACCCTTTAAAACATTGAAAACATTAATTTTACATTAAAATAACACTTGTGAATGTGTAATAAATGGTGCCTCAGTTTTATAGATGTAAAAATATTTCTGAATCCTGTATGTATCGTAACTTCATGAAGAATCTAATTAAAAATTTCTCTATATTATATTATCCCATTATCACTCAAAATCTCATCAATATGGTGAGTAGTTAACATTCATCCATTTAATCTCATCATATTAAAACACCAAGAAACACTAGTATCGTCTAAACATAGATTGTATGACAATAAATAAGTTATCATGATGATTTTTACTTATGAAAATTAACAAAATATTTTTAGTTTTATTATTATGACAAACATCCCATTCACATCCCATAAAATGTAGTACATTACTCTATGAATAATTAACTTGTTTTGATGATATTTTACCCACCTACTATTGGTTTTATGTGAAAATAGGTGGCACCTATTGAGAACCAGGAATAAAAACACTTCCATGATAAGATAATATATTATACATGATGAATTAATTACATTAAAAATACACATGATTCTTAATACTATTAATTGTTTTTTGATAACCTAATCCAAAATATTAGATTTCATCAAGATATTGTGCCATTTTTTCTTTAAAAACACCATAGATAGTCGTTAAACTCATGAGGTATCATCCTATACCATGATTACTACACCACAACATAAACATAAAAACTTAATCTTACATTCTGTCAACAATGACACACACCAAGCTTATGATAGTCATTCTATAGATTCTTACATGTTCCCATTACCCTCCCATATCTTCTTTCTCTTAAATGTGTTTTTATCATGGTTATTGTCACTATAATGGTAGGAATGATGACTGGTTCCAACATGAGTGAGGATGAATTTTTCAATACATGGAAAATTTATTATTTTATTTATTTTCCAAAATAAGTCCTTCAAATGATTTTATTTATATTTTGATTAAATTTAAATAAGTTATTAGGATCAACATTTCAAAATGTTCAATTATTTATATTTTTTGTATTTAATATCAATTCACCAGTCATGTGATTTATAGGGATTGTATCTTGAATTTCATTATCTAATTGTTATATTTTCAAGAATAACATAATTTTCCCATTTATGTTGTGAAAACATCTCCAAATTCACAATATAGTTTCTTTAATCCTTAAATATATACTGATAAAAATTACAACAAATATATCACATCAAAAAAATTCACTTGGGTAATTTACATAAAAAGTTTATATCATCAAGATGTCTCATGAAAATCCTTCAGATACAATCAATTAAAATACTAGGGACAACACCATCTACAAGGAATAAGTACATGAATGATCATAAATCCATATATTATAACCATATACACATGTTTGGTTCACCCTGCCATAAATTTTTTCACTTACTCAAAGAATATAATGTCATTAAGATGACTTACATATCATATAGAAACTAATCAAAAAGGAAAAAAAGTCAATAAATAATAAATCAATTCTAAATAATTAAAATTCCATAAGAAAAATATTGCATATAATGTAGAACAATCATGGAAATATAAATCATTAATAACATATAAAATATTACCATTATAAATGATGACTAAAAACCCATAAAATATACATCATATTCATTTTAAATCAATGAGTTTACTGATGGAAAAATTAAACATGGCCAAATAATCAAGACCGAAATAATTTAAAATTTTATGTTTCTACCTTAACAAATAAGAATAAAATAACTATGATAATATATTTTAATTCATTTTAATTACTCAAGATTAATTTTTCTTAACAGGGTAAATTAAAAAATTTCATTTTTTCATTATTGTTATTTTTTACAACATAGAATGAAAAAAATATCCTTAAAAATTTACTTCGGATATATTTTGTATAAAAAAACCATTGGTATACTAATTTATTAAAAATACCATGGATATGGGAGTAAAATAAAACCAATCATATCAAAAAAAATATGTGAGAAAAAATTTAGACACCCATGATTTAAAGTATACTAGATTATAAAATGAACCAATGACTCATTTTCAATTTGATTTCCCCTAAAATAACTCATTAATCCATTGAAATAATACACATTTAGGGATGGTTAAATTTATTAAATTCTATACAATTATTTTCCATCCTACCAGAAATCAAGGATTATATGTGTATTAACCCAATATAGAAGGCAATTATCCTTAGACAACAACTCTTGAAAGTTACTAGCATTTAACAAAGTAAACACATTCACATAAATACTCTTATGGGTGATTAAAATTTTTTCACACCACATTAATGATTTTAAAATTTTAAAACATGAAACTCACACCATTTTAGAATCAATTTCCACTAATATTTTAATCGTGACACTAAATTATATTTTAATCTCTTTGTAAAATTGATAAAAATACATTCAAATAACATTTCTCTAGTTCAAAAAATATATTATCTTTATAATCCATATAAATTCGATTCCACTTAATAAAACCATTAAATATTAAGAAATTATTCATATAATAAGTTAACTCCGAAGGTCACAATTCTTGGGGTAATGTATAGACCCGTAAATTTCATGGAATTTTTTTTCTTAAATTCTTTGAAATTTTACGAGTCTGCAGTTTCTAAGGGAACCTGATTCTGAGGCCCGGTGTGCCTGGAATAATTTTCTGATGTTTTTTTAAGCTTAAAATTAACGGGCATAAGCAGTTTTAATGAAAAAGTGGAATATCTATTAAACAGTTACTCGGATCAGAAATATGAGGGCATTTTTGCGCTCAGGATGGTCGGTTTACCCTAGGCGCGACTTATGTTTAGTCGGAGCGGGCCTCCTTAATAACAGCCCGAGATTTTATAAAAAAATATTCTTTTTAATTTCATTAATGTCTTGTGTTGTACGCTACACCAAAAGGAGCTTGCTCAACACGCATCCTTGACTTGCCTTGCATTACACGCAATGGCAACCTTCCTCAATAGCTTGTGTAGTGCGCAATACCGAGTTTCACTAAACAACGATATGCTATTAAAATATTATTAAAACTAGCCATTATGAATAGTAATAACCAACTTTTAAAATTTTAGAAATTTTAGCTCTCAAAATGGACTTCATTTTTGGATTCGTAGTATCGAATTTAGCCTAAGGTGAAATTTTGGTACTTTTCGGATAACTTTCATATTCTAATGAATAGTGAAAATTACTAAATTATAATTAAAAACAACTTTTTTAATCGAAATAATTAATAGTGATAAATTATTAATTTGAGTGGTTTTAAAGTATATTTAGAATATATTTTTACAATTTAATACAATTGTGGTCATTGGATGTAATTTCACATTTAAACCAGTTATAAACAAGTGTCAATCTTTTGATAGTTATTATCTATTAAAAACACGCTATTTGTTTTGACGACGGGAACTAATTTTTAAATTAATTAATGTAACTGATATGTTCTGAATTTGGTAAAATAGACATCATTTTTGAATTATTAATATAAAATATAGCTTAGGCCTAATTTTTGGTATTTTTCTAGAAACTTTCATTTTTTGATGAATAGTGAAACCACTAAGTGGTAGTTAAAAAACTGAATTTTTCATAAAACTTAATTTTACCACTTCTGTCAGTGGAATTTCAAAAATCTGAGAGACACGGTTAATATCAAGGACTAAGATGTGGTTCAATGAGATGAAAATAATTTTTGGTGAATAGTAACTTTTTACTTTTTTTTACCACGGTTAAAAGTAAATAGGGTAATTAAGGGTAAAAATGATATTATTATTACCCTAACACATGTCCTAATTCTATTGGACAAGTGTAATTCGAGCGAAAACAACCTTAGGAAAAACATATGACCATTTAAGCCCACTTGGATTAGATTAGGACATTTATTATTAATTTATTTAAAGAAGGGTTAAAATAGTTAAAATCAAATTTTAATAAGTAAATCATTTTTAATATGGGGTTATACATAAGATAAATTCGACTATAAATATTCATTAAAAAGATAAAAAGATTTCCTACATAATGGTATTTTATTTGTAATTTTTAGACATTAAATAATTTAATTTATTTATAACACAAATATGATACAGTAATTATATTAATAATTAAATACTGACATAATTGATATTATAAATACCTAAATAAGTATAATTTGAGACTTTTTATGAATTAAACTAATTTTATAGGTTAATATGACATGTTAGTATTATGTTAATTAACTTTTTTTGAAGTAATCATTCTGTTATGAGTTTCAAAAAAATCAACTATTGAATAGTGTCAAAATTGACATAAAATAGTTTTTAAAACAAATATTATATTATTAATTGTTATTTTATTCCTAAAAATCTAAGGTTCGGCCAAATGACTTATATAAGGTTATATATATTAATAAAACACAACTTGGGGGTCGCTTGGATGTATATGGTAAGTTTATTAACTATATAATATAAAAATACAAAGTGACATGGTAAATGTCAATCTAATTAACTAAGAGTTAAAACTAAAAGATAAGGTTAATATAGGAACCTAACCTTGTCTAAATTCTATTGGATGAAATGATTTAGACCCATCCCCACCTTATCTTCTAAATAAATCAATTTGGAGCTATTTAAAATCGAATTTTACTTTATAATAAAATAATAGTTTTTGTTATTCCAAAGGTACCCCTCTCCTCCCTTATAAAAGGGCACCTCCTCCCTCTCTTCCTCACACAACTTTGAGCCTTCAATATCGGCCAACCCCTACCAAATTATCTTCTCCACTTCCCTAGAAATATCCTAGAGGTTCGGGTCTTCCTAAAAGACCAATTTTAGTGCCCTAAAGGGAGATCTCAAAGAGGCGCTTCAAAGAAGAGGTAATGTCCATTACCGATTCTTTTATCTTTATTTCTTCTTCCACTTCTTCTTCTTAGGTTGTTTCATTATGAAGTAATATCATCACTATCAATCATATACTGATATGTTATTATAAGTATGAAACAACCCTATTTCACCATCTATCCATCCTACGGAAAAAGAAATCACCGCGCGTGCGTACGTATGGAATACCGTCTCCACGCCGTGGTGAAATCTATTTTCCACCACCACCTTACTTGGATGGGTATAATGGTGTAAATAATGACTATATATGACTATTATAAAGTGATATTGATTCTGAAATAGTATACATACACTCCAATACAATTCCACGATCATAGGAACGATATCATCACTCGTGCGTACGTACGAAATACCGTCTCCACAATGTGATGCGACTCGTTCTGCATGATCTTCATTTCATAATGATTATATAAATGAATTGAATGAATTAATATGATATATATTACATCAATACCATTCTGGAAATGGGGTATCTATAACCTAAAGAGAAGAATAAGAATTTATTCAACAAAACACGCATAAGAACAAAAAGTAATAAACACCTGAATAACAAGTAGTAATGAAATATTACTAATAATAAACTAAGAATATGACCATATATGATATCATAAAAATAAGTATGATTCTGTAATAAGTCAATAACATTATTTAAATCATTATACAGGAGGTTCAAACACGTACAAAGCATATTGGACCAAAGGTAAGGGAAATATCACAATCTCTTTTTTTTATCCGAGATTGTTTATACTTTAGTATTTACTGGGGTGTATTTTATCATCCACATCCATGTTTCCTCAATATGTAATATTATTTCCATCCACCTACAATTTTTTAAATCCAATTTTTCCCTTCGGTGAGTTTTTAGTAAAAGATATGAAAGGAATATTTTGTCGTTTTTCGTACGAGGTAAATTTTGACTTTTCCGACAAAAGTACGAAGAATGTTTTTTTAACTTATACGGCATGAATGGATTTTTAAAACATTATTTCCAAGAAGCATCCTTTACAAGTTTTCAAGTTTATTTTTAATCAACTTCTTTTAGTTTATAATTGTACAACATGTTAAGAAAGGAAAAGTGTTTTTGAAGCAGAAATGATATTTTCCTCAAGAATGGAGTTCAAGTGTTTTTTGAAAATTATTTTCCATCAAAGATAATAAAGAGTTCTATTTGTATCCCTATTATTACATTGATTTGATTATGTTGTGATGGAATTCTATTTCTATGAATTCCTTTATCTTATATGAATTGTTTTATGATGTCACGATGTTTAAGATTCCCATTTTTATTACATGGGTTATGCTATGATGTATGGTTTTCTGATTTTGTGGCACACATAAGAATGGTATCATTATGAGATGGGTGGGACCTATATCTCCATCCAATGCATTGGGTAAAGATTTTATATCTCATGAGATAGACATGGCTGGAACGGTAGGTTATACCGGTTCAGTGAAATAGGACTGAAACGAGGGTGACTCGGTTCAGAAATGGACTTTGTCCACTAAGATAGTCTTGGCAATGAGTCTTGACTAATAAGATATGATTCTCTATGATTATGTGTTTATGACACAAAGTTTCATGTTTTACGTTATGATTATTGGGATTTCATTTCACTACTATGATTTATCCCATGTTATGAAATTATGCTCTCTTTTGCAGGTTAAGATTTCCAAAATGTTATGTTCTTATGAAAATGATGTGATTGATATTTCTTTTGTTTACCCTTACTGATCATTTGAGCTCACCCTTTTATTTTTCTTTTCCCCAGGATATAAGGAAAGGTTTTAGTTAAAAAAAGGAAGATCTTTATGGGGGATGTTGAAGATCTTTCACCACGATTAGAAGATTATATTCCGAGTCTCCAAAGACACTAAACTATTACGATCCTTGTGTGTGTGTTTTTATTATGTACTAAGTATTCCGCAAAAGTAATGTAATGTCCATATACGTCATGCTTCGAGTCTCTATAGTTGGTATCATAGGAAAGGTTTAGTCAACCTTTGGAAACTAGGATGCGAAAACGTTAGTGAGATCCATAGAGATATTTCTATGGTATGTCTAGGGATGTACCTAAGGTTATGTATAAGTATTGGTTATAGTCCTAGAATTACGCTAATGATCATATAATTAATCCTAAGATGTTAGATATTGAGGGTACTCCCCCTTTATTATGTTGTTTTCCCTAGCATGATTTTTGCCTCTCACACTATTTTTTTGGGTTTTAGACGATGGATGGAACTCGAAGGAACCGTGTTGATCAATGCAATGGACAATGCAATGATTTTCCTCCTTAACAAACAAATGTTATGGGAGATGGAGTGAAAAATCTTATTGTTATACTTACACAAGCTATGAATCATTCTGGACTTCCAAATGAGCAGAGAAGGGAACAATATTCCATTGAGTCCTTCATGAGGCAACGTCCACCTTCTTTCAGTGGGTCTTCTGATCCACTTGTTTCTGAACAATGGATCAGTACTACTGAAAAGATATTTTCAGTTCTTCAATGTTCTAAACATGATAAAGTCATCTTAGCAGTGTATCGTTTGGAAGGTGAAGCTGATCAATGGTGGAATCTTATCAAGAATACAAAGCAAAGAGATGAAATTGAGTCCATGGAATGGGACGAGTTCAAGAACTTATTTTTCAATAAGTACATCCCTCGTATTCTTCGAACAAATATGGAGAAGGAGTTTCTTGAACTAAAGCAAAAGGATGATGAATCTGTTGGTATATACGAAGCGAATTTTACAAGGCTTGCAAGGTATGCATCTGGATTTATCATCCAACCTGAAAGTAAAGTTGATCAATTCTTCAGTGGCTTAAAACCAAATCTTCTAAGGGCATTAGCTATAAGAGACTTCAGTAGCTATGAAGAAATTGTGCATTGTGCTATCAAGGTAGAAATGGAAGTTGGTGTTACTTATCCATCTAGTAGTTTTGACAAGAAACGAAAGATGGAGTTCAAGGAGAAATCTCAGAATAATGGTGAAAAGAAGATGAATGTTTCCTTATGCTCAAAGTGTGGAAAGAAGCATGGTGGAGATTGTCTTAAAGGGACAATTAAATGTTTCAAATGTGGAAAGGAAGGTCATCGGGCGTTTGAATGCTGCAATGATGGGAAGAAGATGTCTAATGATGCAAAAAAAGGAAGGGATACACAGAATGAACCTACTACACTTCAATGTTTCAAGTGCAAGGAGATGGGACATTATGCCAATAAATTCCCTAGTCCAAGGGTTAGTGATGATCGACATGAGCAACCACTTAAGGCAAAGGACAAAGGGAAGTCACATGCGATCACCATTGGTGATGTTGAATATGATAACGATGTGGTGGAATGATTAAGTGTTTATGTAATGGGATTCCAAAATAATGTTGAGTATTGGAATATTTATGTATTGGTCTATTGTGGTTTTCAATAATTTGGTACCAGTAACCATGGAAAGTGATTGAGATATTTTTGGAAAAAAGATGATATGCACATAATGAAGGGAAAACGAGAAAATGAAATATTTGACAGTATTCATGAGCTCATGATTGATACAAGGACTAAGTGATATCATGGTTTTAGTATATAGAATTTTGAGGATTTTGGTATATGGAATGTGTTAACTTTTAACTACATTAATGTTTTCACTAAGGTTCAATGGGTATTCATTTTTCAAGAGAATACATGATTAGGGCCTTAGAATGTTTGGAATGTGACCAACAAGACATATCTCATATAGGGATCAATGATGGTATTAACATGCTTGTTATATGAACTCTTTGGTAATCGTTTTCACTATAATATGAGATTGGACAGCAGTATTATAGATAAGCCTAAAGATTGGAATGGACTATGTTGTACATAAGTTAATATTTTTTAAGGATAAAAGTTTTTTTCGATATTATTGAAGGGATTTTATAGTAATGTAGTTTTAGAAAAAGGACAACCTGTAGGATGGGCGACAGCCCATCGCGTCGGACAAGGCTGTGGGAATCGAACCCACAACCGAAGTGAGACCGGGCTTTATCGCTTACCACTGGCCTACAGGAAGTCCCTGTTTAGTAGAAACTAGTTTTATTATATTAAGCAGAATGATATATGAAGTATAAGTGCATTTTAGGAACTATATATGATTAATCTCACTATAGATGGACTTATGTATTTTTTGATAACTTTTCTAACCTTTTGTTTGAGACAGATGGAATGACCCATCATTCTATCACATGATCTGCTAACACATCAAGAATGAAAAATTCAACTTCATTTCTTTAAGAGATGAAGTGGAAATTGTCCAAAGAACGACAAAAGGTGAGACTATACCAAAATCACGAAAGTATTTCTTCTAATTCCAATTTCATCAACTTTAGGGAAATGATCTTGAAAACCAAAAATGTTGTCCTAGTGCTCTTATATATGAAGAATTAGATGGTACCTTAGATCGTCACAAATTTATGGCTTTGTGATTGCTGGCTTATTATAGCCATGTTCTTTACCACTCTCCATCAGAACATGATGGTTAGATTTCTCTTCCATATCCATATTTTCACCTATGTGGAAACCCAGTGATTAGTTTATTTGAGTTATCGTTACATTTCATAATTTAGTTTTTAAAGCCAAGTTTTGTTACTCCTTTTTACGATGTGGGTTTCTATTAAACAAAACTTTCGAGTAGTAAACCATTTATAACCCTGACGAATTTTGGGGGCGAAATTCATTTTAAGGGGGGTAGAATGTAACAGCCCGAGATTTTATAAAAAAATATTCTTTTTAATTTCATTAATGTCTTGTGTTGTACGCTACACCAAAAGGAGCTTGCTCAACATGAATCCTTGACTTTCTTTGCATTACACGCAATCGCGACCTTCCTCGATAGCATGTGTAGTGCGCAATACCGAGTTTCACTAAACAACGATATGCTATTAAAATATTATTAAAACTAGCCGTTATGAATAGTAATAACCACCTTTTAAAATTTTAGTAATTTTAGCTCTCAAAATGGACTTCATTTTTGGATTTTGAGTATCGAATTTAGCCTAAGGTGAAATTTTGGTACTTTTCAGATAACTTTCATATTCTAATGAATAGTGAAAATTACTAAATTATAATTAAAAACAAATTTTTTAATTGAAATAATTAATAGGGATAAATTATTAATTTGAGTGGTTTTAAAGTATATTTAGAATATATTTTTACAATTTTATACAATTTTGGTCATTGGATGTAATTTCACATTTAAACCAGTTATAAACAAGTGTCAATCTTTTGATAGTTATTATCTCTTAAAAACACGCAATTTGTTTTGACGACGGGAACTAATTTTTAAATTAATTAATGGAACTGATATGTTCTGAATTTGGTAAAATAGACATCATTTTTGAATTATTAATATAAAATATAGCTTAGGCCTAATTTTTGGTATTTTTCTGGAAACTTTCATTTTTTGATGAATAGTGAAACCACTAAGTGGTAGTTAAAAAACTGAATTTTTCATAAAATGTAATTTTACCGCTTCTGTGAGTGGAATTTAGAAAATCCGAGAGACATGGTTAATATCATGGACTAAGATGTGGTTCAATGAGATGAAAGTAATTTTTGGTGAATAGTAACTTTTTACTTTTTTTATCACGGTTAAAAGTAAATAGGGTAATTAAGGGGGAAAATGATATTATTATTACCCTAAAAAATGTACTAATTCTATTGGACAAGTGTAATTAGACCAAAAACAACCTTAGGAATAAAATATAACCATTTAAGCCCACTTGGATTAGATTAGGACATTTATTATTAATTTATTTAAAGAAGGGTTAAAATAGTTAAAATCAAAGTTTAATAAGTAAATCATTTTTAATATGGGGTTATTCATAAGATAAATTCTACTATAAATATTAATTAGAAAGCTAAAAATATTTCCTACATAATGGTATTTTATTTGTATTTTTTAGACATTAAATAATTTAATTTATTTATAACACAACGATGATGCAGTAATTATCTTATTAATGAAATACTGACATAATTGATATTATAAATACCTAAATAAGTATAATTTGAGACTTTTTATGAATTAAAATAATTTTCTAGGTTAATAGGACATGTTATGAGTATGTTAATTGACTTTGGTCGAAGTAATCATTCTGTTATGAGTTTCAAAAAAATCAACTATTGAATAGTGTCAAAATTGACATAAAATAGTTTTTAAAACAAATATTATATTATTAATTGTTATTTTATTCCTAAAAATATAAGGTTTGGCCAAATGACTTAGATAAAGTTATATATATTAATAAAACACAACTTGGGGATCTCTTGGATGTATATGGTAAGTTTATTAACTATATAATATAAAAGTACAAAGTGACATGGTAAATGTCAATCTAATTAACTAAGAGTTAAAACTAAAAGATAAGGTTAATATAGGAACCTAAACTTATCTAAATTATATTTGATGAGATTATTTTGACCCATCCCCACCTTAGCTTCTAAATAAATCAACTTGGAGCTATTTAAAACCGAATTTGACTTTATAATAAAATAATAGTTTTAGTTATTCCAAAGGTACCCCTCTCCTCTCTTATAAAATGGCACCTCCTCCCTCTATTCCTCACACAACTTTGAGCCTTCAAGCTCGGCCAACCCCTGCCAAATTTTTTCTCCAGTTCCCTAGAAATATACTAGAGGTTCTGGTCTTCCTCAAAGACAAATTTTAGTGCCCTAAAGGGAGATCTCAAAGAGGCGCTTCAAAGAAGAGGTAATGTCCATTACCGATTTTTTTATCTTTATTTATTCTTCCACTTATTCTTATTAGGTTGTTTAATTATGAAGTAATAACATCAGTATCACTCATATACTGATATGTTATTATAAGTATGAAAAAACCCTATTTCACCATCTATCCATCCAACGGAAAAAGAAATCACCGTGCGTGCGTACGTACGAAATATCGTCTCCATGCCGTGGTGAAATCTATTTTCCACCACCACCTTACTTGGATGGGTATAATGGTGTAAATAATGACTATATATGACATTTATAAAGTGGTATTGATTATGAAATAGTATAAATACACTCCAATACAATTCCACGATCATAGGAATGATATCATCACTCGTGCGTACGTACGGAATACCGTCTCCACGATGTGATGCGACTCGTTCTGCATGATATTCATTGCATAATGATTATATAAATGACTTTAATGAATTAATATGATATATATTACACTAATACCATTCTGGAAATGAGGTATCTATAACCTAAAGAGAAGAATAAGAATTTATTCGACAAAACACACATAAGAAGAAAAAGTAATAAACACCCGAATAACAAGTAGTAATGAAATATTACTAATAATAAGCTAAGAATATGACCATATATGATATCACAAAAATAAGTATGATTCTGTAATAAGTCAATAACATTATTTAAATCATTATATAAGAGGTTCGGACACGTACAAAGCATATCGGACCAAAGGTAAGGGAAATATCACAATCTCTTTTTTTATCCGAGATTGTTTATACTTTAGTATTTACTAAGGTGTATTTTATCATCCACATCCATGTTTCCTCAATATGTAATATTATTTACATCCACCTACAATTTTTTAAATCCAATTTTACCCTTCAGTGAGTTTTTAGTAAAAGATATGAAAGGAATCTTTTGTGGTTTTTCATACGAGGTACTTTTTGACTTTTCCGACAAAAGTACGAAGAATGTTTTTTAACTTATACGGCATGAATGGATTTTTAAAACATTATTTCCAAGAAGATTCCTTTACAAGTTTTCAAGTTTATTTTTAATCAACTTCTTTTAGTTTATAATTGTATGACATGTTAATAAAGGAAAAGTGTTTTTGAAGCAGAAATGATATTTTCCTCAAGAATGGAGTTCAAGTGTTTTATCAAAATTATTTTCCATATAAGTTAATAAAGGGTTCTGTTTTTATCCCTATTATTACATTGATTTCATTATTTTGTGATGGAATTATATTTTTATGAATTCCTTTATCTTATATGAATTGTTTTATGATGTCACGATGTTTAAGATTCCCATTTTTATTACATGGGTTATGCTATGATGTATGGTTTTCTGATTTTGTGGCACACATAAGAATGGTATCATTATGAGATGGGTGGGACCTATATCTTCCTCCAATGCATTGGGTAAAGATTTTATATCTCATGAGATTGACATGGCTGGAACGGTATGTTATACCGGTTCATTGAAACAGGACTGAAACGAGGGTGACTCGGTTCAGAAATGGACTTTGTCCACAAAGATAGTCTTGGCAATGAGTCTTGACTAATAAGATATGATTCTATATAATTATGTGTGTATTCCACAAAGTTTCATGTTTTAGGTTATGATTATTGGGATTTCATTTCACTACTATGATTTATCCCATGTTATGAAATTATGCTCTCTTTTGCAGGTTAAGATTTCCAAAATGTTATGTTCTTATGAAAATGATGTGATTGATATTTCTTTTGTTTACCCTTAATGAGCATTTGAGCTCACCCTTTTATGTTTTCTTTTCCCCAGGATATAAATAAAGGTTTTAGGTAAAAAAAAGGAAGATCTTTATGGGGGATGTTGAAGATCTTTCACCACGATTAGAAGATTATATTCCGAGTTTCCAAAGACACTAAACTATTACAATCCTTGTGTTTGTGTTTTTGTTATGTACTAAGTATTCCGCAAAAGTAATGTAATGTCCATGTACATCAAGCTTCGGGTCACTACATCCTATGAGAAATTACAAAAATGGCATAACTGTAAATAAAATAATTAAATAAATTATTTTATTTTTCAAATGGTTATAACTCACAAACGGTAGCTCGGATTAAAAATCCAAGACCACCGATGAACTCATGAGGGTGTGCTTTATTTAAATAGATAATAACTTTGGCTGGCACGGGCCACCAGAAAATGTTAGTTTTTGGACGCAAATAAAATAATTAAGTGACAATTATTTTTTTGTAAAATTCATAACTTCTATATGGTAACTCGGACTGAAAATCCAAGAGTATCGATGGGTTCGTTGGGCCGTGTTTTACTTAGGCAGAGCCTAAC
The DNA here is from genome assembly GCA_963277665.1 of Viscum album. Classification (NCBI taxonomy): domain Eukaryota; kingdom Viridiplantae; phylum Streptophyta; class Magnoliopsida; order Santalales; family Viscaceae; genus Viscum; species Viscum album. Next base: position 819,353,182 of record OY728166.1, read on the forward strand.
CTTGACCAGTGTGGGTCGAGGGTGACTGACAATAATTTTCTGAACTTTTTTTTCAGGTACGTTCAGAAAACGTACGTGCGGGTTTTTCAATCTTTTGAACCGGTGCTAGGAATTGAAATCTGAGGGCACCAATGAACTCATAGCGCCGGTAATTTCTTAAGGGAACCTTTACCGCAGTTGCGTTTTTAGCATGTTGAATTTTATTATTTGGGGATTTAGTTTAAAATAAATAAAATTTTTGAACAATTTTATTTTTATATCTTAGAATTTAAACTCTTCAAAGTGTGGATAAATGAGAGGTGGGGCCCACACGAGCCCCAACCTCTCAACTTCCTTAACCCTCTCTAACCCCCCTTTAACACCTCTCCAATTTAATGTGACAAATCCCCTTATTATGGGAACCCATCAACTCCCAAATTAATATTCCATCAAAGGTTTGAATTACATGACATGTTATATTATGGAGAGCCTTTTTATTATTTTGGGGGTTGGAAATATTGGTGGAGGAACTCTTGAGAAGACTTAGAAGGAAGTGTTATTCTTTGATGAAGAACACCAACCTTCAATGAAGAACGACTCCGCCACGAAGAATATGGGGGATTTATCCAATGGTGTTTCTACTTCAGACACACCCTGACGTCAACGGAATAGACGCCCATCTTCCGCAACACCACATTCCGTGAATCAATGACATGAGACATTAATTACCGAGGTAGGGGTTTTTTGTTTATTTGAGTTTACGTTATTCTTTCCCTCGAGCATGGAAGAATATTCTGTTGGGTGTTTATTCGAACTACTAACGAGGTGGGTACGGACTACAAACAAGTCTGGACCCACCGCCAACTTGTTCTTGATGTGCAGCGGCATGGGGTCGGGTGTGTGGTAATAGGAGGTAGTGCGGCGAGCGGACGAGGGGCTAGGCGATGCGGCTGGTTTGAGGTGCGCCGACGCGTGTAGCCGGGGGGGGGGGTACAATGGTGCGGCGGGATGCCAGGATGGCAGTAGGTCGGAGGTGGCAGATCCAGGATGAGAGGCAGCCGCGGGAAGGCCAGTCTGGTAGGGTTTGGTGGAGAAGAAACAGTGAATGGAGAAGGAAATTGGAGAGAGAAAACGTTTAAAGGAAATAAATTAAAACTTAAAAGAAATAAAGAGAATCCAATGAATGTGATGAGCACCATTTAATTAGGGATTTCCATGCGTGAAATTTTGTTTTTTTTAGGTAAAATCAATTAAAAATAATAATATAATAATTATATTATTATTTTTGTTGATAAGACACTTTTTTAACCGCAACTTATTCGTGCGACCTCGGTTTCATGAACTGTCTACGGAAGTACGACCCAGATTCTGAGACAGACATTCTGAGTCTAATATTGAATGTTTTATTTCAGGTTTTTGGATCGGGTACCCGAAGTGCTCGAAAAATAATTGATTTAATATTATTATTAAATATTTTACCCACCATAACTCATGCGTGCGACGTCCTATTGGCTTGCCGTCAGTGGCGATGTAATCCTGTCAATAATATGATCGATTCAAGTCTAATGTTGGATACTAAATTCTGGTTTGTGGCTCAGGTCCATGAAACACCGAATATTATTATTATTATTATTATTACGGGATTTGTATCTGACATATCTCTCTCATACGGTGTCGGAATGATGAACCGTTTGCGACGTTCTGACCTTGGAATTAAGATGGATGTTTCAAGACCAATTTTAGATATTTAAGTCAAGGTCGAGGCATGGTCCCCATGAGGCCCGGTTCACGCGTGTTGCGGTGAAATCAAACTTTTTCATTGGCTATCCATTTTGGACCAATGAGTAGTCCATATCATGTGTTTTTCATTAAGGATCACAATGGTGTGATTGGTTTGGTTAACTGGTGTCATTTGAAGTACGACTTGGTTGGTTCGAACATGAAACCAACTGGACCCTCGAAGCGGAAATGCTCATAACTTAAGGATCGGACGTCGGATTGACATGCCATCAACTATGTTGGATTCCTTTTGATGAGACAGATCTTTTGGAATATTCACATGAGGTTTGGATGTAGTTGGAGTATGGTTGGTTTGGTTTTAGCTTAGAAACCAACCGGGCCCCTAGAATGGGAAAGCCGATAACTTTCAGACCGGACGTCCGTTTGACGAACCGTCAGCAGTGTTGGTAATCTCATTGAGAGAAAGTCCCTTTGAGTATACCCTATGAGAATTCAGGGTACAGTTGAGATACGGTCGGGTTATTTTGTACACGAAACCAACCGGGCCCCGGGACGAAAAGGATAATAACTCACAAACCAGGCGTCCGATTGATGCGCCATCTATTGCGTTGATACCCCTGTGACGAGGCGGTCCCTTGTGATACATCTTTGTGGGAATTTGTGATACTTGGAGTATCAACCAGTAGTTCATAGAGAAGATCCTCCCAGAGACGAGCGTACGAAGTGCAAAGACCTAGTAGCTGTGGAATTGACGACTGCTTGACCGACTCGACTTGGAGTGAGTCGACTAGCCCAGTGGATGGAGCGCCCGGTATTTGGTGACAGACCCACATCGGAAGGAGCGCCTGGTAGTTGGATGCAGACTTGCGGTACTCGACAGGAGGAGTACCACTGTAGGCTATTAGGGGAACCACTACTGTGTTTGGGCGGCAGACCCCTGGCGGGAAGCACTACTGTGTTTGGGTGCGGACCCGTGGTACTCGACAGGAGGAGTAAATCAGTAGTCTAAGGTTAGTGAGTAGTGCATCGGAGTCATGACAGGGCTACTGTACTCGAAAGAGGAGGAGTTCTCCAGGAGTTGTGGTTTCAGTATCATTAATTAAAATCCTAGTTTGAGCTGAGTTAATGAACTTTGTGTATTCCTCATGATTGAGATGGGTTACTTGATAACATAGGTATATGTATGGGCATATACCTAAGTAGTGGTTATCCGTTGATTTAATATCTGTGTGATACCTCATGATTGAGATGGGCTACTTGATATCATAGGTATAAGTAGGGGCTTATACCTAAGTAAGGGTTATCTGTTTAGATCCTTATTTGTGGTTATCCTTGTTGGATTTAGTGAGACCTTGAGGGTCTCGGGGTCCCTACTGAGTATTGTTATACTCACCCCTGCACGGGCTACGCCCACACCTCATTGTGTTTGATGCAGACGATGGACATCACTAGCAGAGATTGAGAGTACTAGGATGAGATAGTACTCGGAGGTGGACCTCATGAAGAGATAGTACCCGGGGGTGGACTTCACAACAAGACGGTACATGGAGGAGGTTGGAGAGCAAGATAATTAAGGAGGCTATCTGTACCTACCCTTCAGGTAGGATCCGAGGTGGATGACCGAGGAGCTACTTCTATTTTCCAGTTGTTTGTCTTTTCTGTTGTACTTTCGTTCAGTTGTAGCTGTACTTCTCAGTTGGGTTTGTATTCTGGACCATTTAAATTTCAACACTTTCTTTTGTACTTAGTGAATTACATCCTCTTGTACTTTGGTTGGATGTGTTTATGTTTTATAAAGGCAATGCCTTCCTAGATATCGGGATTTACGCCTTTAGTGCTAGTCGCCAGCCCCTGGCCAATGTAAGGCGGGCTTGGGGTAGTCACGGCACGGGCCCCGGGGACGGGTCATCACAAATTGGTATCAGAGGAGTCGGTTCTATTGCAGAACATAGAACTCTGATAATTCATTTCTGTAAAGCAATAGTGTTAAGGGTACCGAGTGTGGTCTTCTGTTCAGGGAGTCCAGTGTTGGTGCGGCGGCCGACGTATCCATACACCAAGACCCTAACTATTGATTTCTGACTTAGTGTACAAAAACAATGATTGCATGTGTGTTTCCAAAAAGTTTTAAAGTCAACTCAAACCTGGTCAGCTCACCAGGTATAAATCGTTGACCATGTCACATCTGTTCGGGATGTCACCATGTAGACAGATAGTTGGAGTTCTGAGAGAGTACTCGATGACGGCCCAACGAGCAATGAGACTTCGATGCAGGGCCCTTTTTCAATGTTGGCACCTTCGGGTGGTGTACCAGCAGAACCACCACCCATTGGGAAACAGATTCCACCAACCATACTAGAGAATGGTGCATGCCGACAGAGCACGTTGCATGAGTTCCAGTAGCAGAGGCCTCTGAGGTTACGAGGCGAGGCAGATTCCCAGGCAGGAGAGGACTGGCTGGAAGCGATTTCTAGAGTTTTCCACCTAGTTGAGACACCAATATAGTGGATGGTGGACATAGCTACTAGTGTTTTCTAGTGAGTGACCATGAGGTTGGTCCGTATAGTGATGAGGCTTCAGTACATGGACCGATGCCTGAGATAGTACCTTCGGGTAGTGTTCCAGCTATATCACTACCTGTTGGTCAGTAGTTACAACTAGATGTATTGGTAGATGACACTTGTAGGATTAGAGCCTTACATGTGTTTCAGCAACAGATATCCCTCAAGTTCCTAGGCGAGCCTGACTCATAGGCGGCTGAGGACTGGCTTGAGGAGGTGTCTGAGAGTTTTCTAGAGCATAAAAAGCTTCGCCAGGATGACATGTCGGAAGCTGAGTACTCAACGAGGCATACCAATCATTCTGGGTACTAGATGACTACGATACAATCAGTGATTTAATGATCGGACCTCTGAGTGAGGTGTGTTTAAGGATATCCGAGTAAGCACTCTTTCCTCTATGCATTCCTACTAATGTTATGGTGCTAGAGAGAACCTTTGTTGTTGAATGTTCTTTGGCTGATTAGTTATAGCCAGTGAATGTTAGAAGTGGGAAGATGCGAATTGACGCCAGTCTCAGAGACTTGGGCGAGGAATTGTTAAGGACAGATGAATCTGTAGAGCAGAAGACGTGGAAGCAGAGCTTAGAGAGCAGCATGAGGTGGTGTACATTTCAACATGATATAACCACCCACCTTTGTATTCCCCACCAGGCTCAGGGAGTAGGAGGGCAGGGGAAGAGAGTAGTTGCTTGCGGTCAAGGAGTGTGACCCAAGGGATCTGGGAATGATTCGAGGTACGGTTTGTGTCCACTACTAGTTTCTGTATCAATAGATGTAGGTACCAATCATTCCTTCCTTTCACGAATCTTGTCCCAAACCTAGATTTTTATGTTAAATCCATTGACTTGATCCTCACGTCTAGAGATACCTTTAGGAGGACACTCGATAATCACACTTACACCCACGGTGTGATCTGACCCTTGAGGAGAGAGTTTCGGTTGGAACCTCTTGGTGGAAGCATCGAGGCCTTACGACATAGGTCTGGGTAGGGATTGGATTCACAGTTCATACTCATATTGACTGTATTAGGAAAAAAGGTTGTGGATTATCTACAACGTTGGGATGGGGTTTTTCCTTGGTCAGCTAAAAGGAAATCCTAGGTAGCACAGGATAACTCATGCTTAGGAGGGTGCGGCCGATCACTCTTGAGTCGGCCAGCTATACCATCATGGCAGTAAGAGTTTTGAGTATTCAGTTCTTCTAGGACTATGACTTCGAGATATTCTATACTCCTGGGAAGGGGAACGTTGTTGTGGATGCCCTCAGCAGGAGGACTGGTAGTCAGCTTTTAGAAGAGGCAATAGAGCAGCTAGATGCCTTAAATATATCCTTTGTGGATAGAGATGGTGCAGCCTAACTTCAGTCTCTTACAGTCACTCCTCCTTCTTCCTCAACAGAGTAGGTGAGGTGGATTACCACCTTGCCCTTCCACCTCAGTTGCACCGGGTGCATGACGTTATCCACAAATCTCATCTCAAAATATGCATGCATGACCTATCCGTCATCATCGACCATGGGGAGCTGGACATCGATGACGGGGCGACATTCTCGGAGGTTCTGGTGGAGATCGAGGATCGACAGGTGTGGGTCCTATGTGGATGGTCGATTCTTCTGGTGCGCATTTGCTGGCAGCACAGTATCCTCCAGGAGAGAACATGGGAGTGGGAGACTCAGATGCATGCTCAGTACCCTCATTTGTTTCCCTAGCGTGTGTTGTAGCTTTACGGGGACGTAAACCCCCCGAGTTGGGGGTAATGTAAAGACCCATAAATTTAAAGGAATTTTTTTTCTTAAGTTCTTTGGAATTTTACGAGTCCACAGTTTCTGATGGTACCTGATTCTAAGGCCCGGTGTGCCCAGAATAATTTTCTGAATTTTTGTTAAGCTTAAAATTAACATGCCTAAGCAGTTTTACTAAAAAAGTGGAATAACTCTTAAATGGTTACTCGGATCAGAAATCCGAGGTCACCATTGCACTAAGGATGGTGGGTTTACCGTAGGTGTGACTTATGTTTAGTCGGCATGGGCCTCCTGTGAGAAATTCAAAAATGGCATAACCATAAATAAAATAATTAGATAGATTATTTTATTTTTCAAATGGTTATAACTGACAAACGGTATCTTGGATTAAAAATCCGATACCACTGCTGAACTCGTGAGGGTATGCTTTATTTAATAAGATACTAACTTTGGTCAGCACAGGCCACCAGAAAAAGTTAGTTTTTGGCCGCAAATAAAATAATTAAGTGACAATTATTTTATTATAAAATTCATAACTTCTAAATGGTAACTCGGATTGAAAATACGAGAGTATCAATGGGTTAGTTGGGGCGTGTTTTACTTAGGCAGAGCCAAACCTCGACTAGCACGGGTCGAGGGTGACTGATAATAATTCTCCAAACTTTTTTTTCGGGTATGTTCAGAAAACGTACGTGTGTGTTTTTCTATCTTTTGAACCGGTGCTCAGAATTGAAATCTGAGGGCACCGATGAACTCGTAGTGTCAGTAATTGTTTCAGGGAACCTTTACCGTAGTTGCATTTTAAGCGGGTTGAATTTTATTATTTGGGGATTTAGTTTAAAATAAATAAAATTGTTGAACAATTTTATTTTTATATCTTGGAAGTTAAACTCTTCAAGGTGTGGATAAATCAGAGGTGGGGCCCACACGAGACCCGACCTCTCAACTTCCTTAACTCTCTCTAACCCCACTTTAACACCTCTCCAATTTAATGTGACAAATCCCCTTATTATGGAAACCCATCACCTCCCTAATTAATATTCCATCTAAGGTTTGAATTACATGGCATGTTATATTATGGAGAGCCTTTTTATTATTTTGGGGGTTGGCAATATTGGTGGAGGAACTCCTAAAAAGACTTAGAAGGAAGTGTTATTCTTTAGCGAAGAACACCAACCATCAATGAAGAACGACTCCACCGTGAAGAACGTGGGGGATTTCTCCAATGATGTTTCTACTCCGGACACACCCTAACGTCAACGGAATAAACATCCATCTTCCGCGACGCTGCATTCCGTGAATCAATGACATGCGACATTAATTACCGAGGAAGGGGGTTTTTGTTTATTTAAGTTTACGTGATTCTTTCCCTCGAGCATGGAAGAATATTCTGGTGGGTGTTTATTCGAACTACTAACGCAGTGGGTAATGAATACGAACAAGTCCGGACCCACCACCAACTTGTTCTTGATGTGCGACGGCATGGGCTCGGGTGCGTGGTAACGAGAGGTGGCGCGGAGAGCCGATGGGGGGACAGGCGATGTAGCTGGTTTGAGGCGCATCAGCGCCAGTAGCCAGGGGATGTGGGGCGGCACAGCGGGAGGCCAGGATGGTGGTAGGCTGGAGGCGGCAGATCCGGCGTGAGAGGCAGCCGCGGGAAGGCCAGGCTGGTAGAGTTTGGTGGGGAAGAAACAGTGAATGGAGAAGGAAATTGGAGAGAGAAAACGTTTAAAGGAAATATATTAAAACTTAAAAGAAAGAAAGAGAATCCAATGAATGTGATGCGCACCATTTAATTAGGGATTTCCATGCATGACATTGTGTTTTTTGGAGGTAAAATCAATTAAAAATAATAATATAATAATAATATTATTATTTTTGTTGATAAAACAGTTTTTTCGACCGGAACTTGTTCGTGCGACCTCGATTTCACGAACCGTCTGCGGCAGTGCAACCCAGATTCCGAGATGGAAATTACGAGTCCAATATTGTATGTTTTTTTTTTCAGGTTTTTGGATCAGGTACCCGAAGCGCTCGAAAAATAATTGATTTAATATTATTATTAAATCTTTGACCCGCCATAACTCATGCGTGCGACGTCCAATTGGCTTGCCATCATTGGCGATGTAATCTTGTCAATAATACGGTCGATTCAAGTCTAATGTTGGATACTAAATTCTGGTTCGTGGCTCTGGTCCATGAAACCCCGAATAATAATAATATTATTATTATTAAGGGATTTGTATCTGACATATATCTCTCATACGGTGTCAGAATGAGGAACGGTCTACGAGGTTGCGACCATGGAATTAAGATGGATGTTTCAAGACCAATTTTGGATATTTAAGTCAAGGTCAAGGCGCGGGCCCCACGAGGCCCGGATCACATGTGTTGCGGTGAAATGAAACTTTTTCACCGACTATCCATTTTGGACCAATGGGTAGTCCATCTCGTGTGTTTTTTGGTATGGATCGCAATGGTGTGATGGGTTTGGTTAACCGATGTCATTTGAAGTACGGACAGGTTGGTTCGAACACGAAACCAACCGGGCCCTCGGAGCAGAAACACTCATAACTTAAGGATCAGGTGTCCGATTGACGGGCCGTCGACTATGTTGGATTTATTTTTATGAGACACATCTTTTGGAATACTTCACATGAGTCTTGGATGCAGTTGGAGTACGGTTGGGTTGGTTTTAGCTTAGAAACCAACCGGGCCCCTGGAATGGGAAAGCCGATAACTTTCAGACCAGACGCCCGTTTGACGAACCATCAGTGGCATTGGTAATTTCGTTGAGAAATGTTCCCTTTGAGTATACCCTATGAGAGTTCAGGGTACAGTTGAAATACGGTCGGGTTGGTTCGTACACGAAACCAGTTGGGCTCCTGGGATGAAAAGGCTAATAACTCACAGACTGGGCATACGATTGATGCGCCATCTGTTGCATTGATACCCCTGTGATGAGGCAGTCCCTTGTGATACTTATTTGTGGTACTTTGTGATACTTGGAGTATCGACCAGTAGCTCGTGGAGCGGATCCTCCCAGAGATGAGTGTACGAAGTGTGGAGAACAAGTAGCTGTGGACTTGACGACTGCTTGACCGACTCAACTTGGAGTGAGTCGACTAGCCCAGTGGACGGAGTGCCTGGTATTTGGCAGCAAACCCACGAAAGACGAAGCGCCTGGTAGTTGGCTGCAGACTCATGGTACTCGACAAGAGTAGTACCTCTGTAGGCTATTAGGGGAACCGCTACTGTGTTTGGGTGGCAGACCCCTAGCGGGGAGCACTACTGTGTTTGGGTTCGGACCCGCAGTACTCGACGGGAGGAGTACCTCAGCAGTCTAAGGTTAGTGAGTAGTGCCTCAGAGTCATGACAGGGCTACTGTACTCAACAGAGGATTATTTCTCCAGCAGTTGTGGTTTGAGTATCATTAATGAAAATCCTAGTTTGAGCTAAGTCAATGACCTTTCTGTATTCCTCATGATTAAGATGGGTTACTTGATAACATAGGTATATGTATGGGAATATACCTAAGTAGTGGTTATACATTGATTTCATATCTGTGTGATTCCTCATGATTGAGATGGGCTACTTGATAACTTAGGTATAAGTAGAGGCTTGTACCTAAGTAAGGGTTATCTATTTAGATCCTTATTTGTAGTTATCCTTGTTGGATTTAGTAAGACCTTGAGGGTCTCAGGGTCCCTACTAAGTATCATTATAATCACCCCTGCACGGGCTATGCCTGCACCTCCTTGTGTTGGATGCAGACGACAGACATCGCTGACAGAGATTGAGAGTACTTGGACGAGACAGTACCCGGAGGTGGAACTCATGACGAGACAGTACCCAGAGGTGGACTTCATGACGAGACGGTACATGGAGGAGGTTGGCGAGCGAGAGTGTTGAGTAGGCTATCTGTACCTACCCTTTAGGTTGGATCTGAGGTGGACAACCCATGAGCTACTTCTATTTTCCAGCTGTTTGTATTTTCTGTTGTACTTTCGTTCAGTTGTAGTTATACTTCTCAGTTGGGTTTGTACTATGGCCCATTTACTTTTCATCACATTCTTTTGTACTTAGAGTATTACTTCTTCTTGTACTCTGGTTGGATGTGTTTATGTTTTATAAAGGCAATGCCTTCCCAAATATCAGGATTTACGCCTTTGGTGCTAGTCGCCAGCCCCTAGCCTATGGAAGGCGGGATTGGGGTAGTCACGGCATGGGCCCCGAGGACGGGTCGTTACAGGTTAGACATTAATAATTAAATAATAATAATACCTTAAGAAAATTATAAAAATTTACATTAAATTCCAAATTTTTTTCTAAAATGTACATTAGATAACATAATAATGATTAATATCAATCATATCATTATATAAGATCAATAAAAAAATATAAATATACTTTAATTTGGAAATAACAAAAAACACATTCCCTTCTAAGGTGCATGGATTGTGGGAATGGACTACAAACCGTGCACTAAAGCTGTGAAACTCATTATTCCCCTAATAACAACCTTCAAAGTTTAATTTATACACATATAGAATTGTAAATAATACCATACTCTTGGTATAATCATTTAAAACCTCAATATAATTTTATACTTTAATACAAAAAAATTTTTTGAGAGACAACTCCATATCTTCCTCTTCAGCTCTTAAAATCAACATTCTTATATACCAGGACATCATTAAATAAAACAAAGAAAACTAGAATCTAATACCATTTTTCATAAAAGGACATGGGATACCCATGATTTGGGTACACAATGTATCCCAAGGAATGGCTTAATGGGAATAACCAATCCCCATTAACTGAAAACTAGTGTCTAGGAATAAAATATTTAAAAATATGAATGATTTAAACAAATGTAAGAAGAATAAAATTCAACTACGACCTAACATTTTAGGAATTATGGATATTTATATGGATGATTTAATATATTATAAATTAAAAGAAAGGTTATACAGGTAATAAAAATTATGATATGAACATAAAAAAAGGTTATTGTTTTTGAATGGAAGGTCCAATAAAACATCTAGTGCTAAAATTAATTCATTGGATTCCCCCAATCCCTATGTGGATAAATATAAATTTTGATGGTGTGGCCTCCGGCATGATAGGAACCTATTGATATTAAGGATTATTCCTCAGCTACAATGGATTAACTAAAGGATGTTTCAATCATTACATTGGATTTCTAATAGCGTATGAGGATCATTATGGTCTATTATACATGAAAATTTATTTTACCCTAGTATATATTTGATTACATCTAGATATAATTATACTCCAAACTTGTGGTTAATGCTCTAAAAGATATACATTGTAGTGTTCATTAAAATTTTCTTCCCCAATGGATTGATTTCTTTTATAATGTTAGTCATCATAATATGGTTGTTTCACATGAATATAGATAAGAAAATAATGTTATAGATTACGGTTTGGGGAGATAAATTATAGAGAACATTTTGATGTGGTCCTTTCAGATTACATTATTTAATATGCACCTGGTGGTAGTGGATATACAAGGAGAGATTCAATCCCTCCTCACAAAACCCATTGTAATTCATAAAATGTTTATTTTATTTTTGAATAATAAATTTTAGGATTATTTTTTCTTGGATCATGATCATTTTTTAGTATAATTAGATTCCAACATGCATGCCTGATGAATATCAATATAAATCCAAAGGAAACATTTACTACAAAACCAGATATTAATAATAGATATTATAATGATAATTTAGATATAATGTAATACATATAAATATATAATTCAAACATAATATTAATACCATAATCTCTCATCCATCAATGTAAATAAAAATCATCCATTAAATAGAACAAAAACCTTAATCAAACCTGATTCCCAAGAAATACTTCTATATATATGTAGAACATGTACAAAACAAAAAATTTAGAAAGATGAGAGAAAACATTCTCAGTCAATATCTTACCAAAAATGTATTATATAATAATAAAAGTATTTATTTTTCATGCTAGTTTTGATGTCGATATAATAAAATTTGATCTTGGTTTTAAGTAAAACAAATCACATTAGACCATTACTTACATTTACATTTTTTCATGTAAGAAAAATCACATATTAAAACATAATATAACATTAGAAAAATTTAATATTTGGATGAAATTTAAATTAAAATAACCAATAAAAAATAATTTTGAAATTCATATATGGTAAATGTGATAAAAATATCAAACTATTTAATATCCATCGAATTTTTCACTAATAATGAACAATAAATATAGAGTCATAATTTTTAATAAAATACCAATATATTTTTACCGCAAACATATTATTTGTGAATAAAAAAGAATTAAAAGTATAAAAAAGTGGAAATAATCACTAACAAAAATTGAATGTAAACAGTGGTACTGTACACAAATGTAAATAAAAGATAACCCATCATTGTGGGAGTAACCTAGGGATCTATAGTTCATGAACACTAGGATCTTTATACTATCTAATATGAAAAAAACATATCAAAAATTTTGTATATTGAAATAGATATTCATAAATTTCTAGTACTTTAGTAACATACATTTCTATGGGGGATTCATCAAATCCTAGTGGGTAAATCTACATCCTACACTTGGAATAGAATCATCCATTCTATGTGGGTAAAGTCACATCCCAGTCAGAGTACAAAAAAAAGTGGTCTCATCCAAGAACCATATAATTCCATCACTATTGAACAAAATTTATGGAATAACCCACTTTTACCTTGAATACTAATATATATTTTAAATATAATATCATAGATAGCTCCATAAACATACATAATACAAATATCATCTAATATTTTAGACAAAAAAATTAGAGGTGCTGACATCAGAGGAATTTTTACATCAACCAAACCATTTTAATAAAGTACCAATAAGGCCTTCATTAAATCATTATAAAAATGATAATATAAAATAACCATTACAAACTTAATAAAGAAAACATAATGGAATCACAAGAAAAAATAATAATAGAAACAAAATTCACCCTTAGTTTTAATTAATTTTCATAAAACCTAAGTTTCCATCTATAAAGAAGATTTTTTATAAAAACACAAATTTAATTGCTAAATTACATTATAAAATACTATTTAGAATTTGAACAAATACATAGTATGAAAATTTTATATGAAAAAATATCTTGAGAAATAACAAGATTGTCTATCTTTATGGTAAATAAAAATTGAGAAGAATAATGGGGTCACATTAAGGGTAATAGTAGATTCACTTAAATTGTTTTCAAATGAGTTTGATCATGAGGTAAAAATTAGAAATAAATACATTACATTAAAGTTAAAATTATATTAATTGGGAATATTACCACAACCCATTGAATTCATATTCTATTACAATATTCCCCCACAAAATTTCAAAACAAAAATATAAAAAATGATTAAAAATATTATTAGAATGATCCAAATTACAATTCAAAAATATCAAACTATTGGTCCTATGACCACATTATGGAATGAAAAAAATAATAAAATGAAATAAGATGAAATATAAATGTTTAGAACAACATACCTAAAATAATCATCATAAATTAATGAATAAAATCATTGTAATTCAATGAGGGAGATGAGATTGAGTGGGATTGTGTTGGGGATATTGGAAGTCAAATGGGAGGATATCAAATACTAAAGGGTTTTTTTCTTGTAAGTTTTATAAGATAAATACAATGTTTTATAAACTATATATAATTTATCACACCATAACCATGAATTTGACAACATAGATACCCTCCCTCAAGCATTATAGAGAGTCCCACACCTTCTACAAGCAAAATAAAGAACCTATTTAATGGAGTAACTATGCACCTATTGTTTCCCAATATGGTTCATTATAGGATTAGGAGAATGTTTTATAATAAGGTACAATATATTCAAAATTCATCTAAGAAAAATTTTAATATCATGGCCTACAAGTTGAGGAAAATTGGAAACTAATCCCATTAGATGTACCCCAATTATAATGTTTAACTATTGATTATGAAATTTATCAAAACTCTTAGATGACACCATGATTTGGGACTTTAATATTCAAAAAATGGGATTTCTATTATTCACGATGATTTCTTCCAAAAACAAATAAATTTAAAAAAATATTTAATGCCTATTAGATCTCAATAACTCATTGGATGTGAATTGTATCCCTATGAATAGTTTGTAAATATCTACATTCTGAGTCCTTTTACTACAATCACATCTTGAATTTATCATAACACCTCCACCTACCATAAATGCATGAAAAAAATTATAAAAATTATTTTAGAATTATTAAATAATTTACATGGAAATAAATTTTGAAATAGAAAGTAAAAATATATTTTAAAAACATTTAAACAATTAATAATATTATTATAAGTATATAAAAATTTTATTTGATATAATAACACCCCACTTAACCTAATCCTTCACACATCGGATAAATTTTGTATTAAATTTTGATAAAAATTATTGTTAAATGTTTTTGATGTTATATCTTTATCCTTTTTAGTTCAATAAATAATGATTCCTATTTCACAATAGCATTCTTAGTGATGTAATAATGATTATAATTTTTTAATCATCACAATAATGTTTATTATTATCTTATAAATTATACCTTTTAAGTCATAAAGTATCAATATTTTTACTATAAAAATAGCATTTTGAATAAAATGAAATTATTAGGGTTTTTTAAACTCAAGCCATTGTCATAAATTTTTAATGGTGTTTAGATGTGTTAAGTGACATTTTATGGTTTTTTGATGTCTTGGTAATGTTAATAAGTGCTTATTAAAGTTTAATATATTTAAAAAAGGAAAAAAATAAAAGCATTCATTATTGATTAAAATATTTGGGAGTTTGGAAAAAATTATAAATAAACAAGGCTTTAATTATAGTTGGAAATAATTGGTGAAACACCCTATCAGGGAGACCAAGTATTCAGGTCCTAAATCATTGTAAATGTTATCCTAAATTGTTTCATTTTTTAATAATTCATCTTTTTCACTAATATTTAAATCCCTTCATTTGAGAAACGCTTTGTGGGATAATTTTTTTATATGATTTTTTGGTTGATTCCTTCATCTCTAAAACCTATAAATATATAGTAAGTACCTTCTCTCTTATTTTTATCCTTTTTATAGAATTATATTATGTTATAAGATAGGTTAAGGAATTTAGGAATGAGTGTTTTATCAATAAATTTATAATTCCATATATGGGTTATATATTTTATTCATATAGGATCAAACAGTCATTAGTGGGTTGATTTTATATCATTACATCATTGATTGTAGTTGATATCCATATTGGTAATAATTTATTCGATTATTATTTATTTATAATTTCTATTTTTTAATTGTGGGCTTAGTTAATTTATTCTCTATTTAGACATTTATTAATGGTTTAGGAAGGATTGATCCTCATTAAATAATTTTGATTTTATATTATTGTTATAATTACATTTAGTGGATTCTCATGCTCCCAATTACGTGGTAATTTTTTTTGGCTTTCATGTTGGATTTTAAAATAAATTTTTTAAATTAGTTTTAAAAAGTATTTATAATTGTGTGACTATGAATTTTAATGGTTATTTTTGGTATTTTTGTTTTAAAAAAATAAAATTAATGTTTCATAGAGAATGAGTATATTTATGAAAATTTTGAATTTTGGAAATTTATGTTTAAAAATTGTTATATAATTTCATATTTAATAATTTAGGAAAAATTACTATGATTTTCTATTGATGAATTTTTTTATAAATTATGTATGAATTATTTAAGTAAATGAGTATTAATTTGAAATAATTATAGGTCATTGGACCTTATAATTTTTAAAAATAAGGTTATGGGAGATATGTAATTAGTGTTGGGGTTTTTCTTTTTGATAATAATGTAATTTAATTGGAGTTTACCAATGGTTATTCCATGGTTTAAATGAAACCTCATCCTTTAGGTGAAACATTGTGTGTGAGGTAGTTATCATAAAATTTATAGAGTAATTGAATGATTGTTATTTATTTATTTTTTTTAAAAAAATTATATATATTTTATTAATTATATCAATTTTCATTGGTGGGTCCAGTTTTCATAAAACCCATATGAACCACTTCAGTATTACAAAGATAGGTTATATGATGAATAATCAATTAAATATTATTAACTTTTTTACTACACATTTGAATATATATATATTAGAGAACATAAATAGGATTTTTATCACGAATTGAATGTTTTGATTACATTTCATAATTATAATTTATGGAGTAACATAGGTTATTTTTGGTAGATTGTGTATGCTACATCATCAATTGAGTATTATTCAATTATAAAAGATTATAATTTTTTATGGGTTATATATATGTTTATATTTACTTGTTTTCACTGAAAATAATATTTTATTTTCTTCTGTTTGGGTATATTTTGTGGTTATTACATCATTTTTCCATAATATGTGTTAGATTCACTATTATTACTGAGTATTTGGTAGTTATAGGGGACTATAAATGACTGTGAATAATTATTATTTGTATAAAATTAATTTTGTGTATCTAGTCTTGGTATAGATGTTATAAATGGTATATATTTTATTATTATTAGTTTTGATATGAAAGAAGATATGATTTGTATGGATTTGAAAGTTATCCTATAGAAAAAATGATCTTCAATTTTATTGTGAGACCTGATTTCTCTAAGATGTCCAGAAATTTGAGATATGAATTGGGTCAAAATAATTTAGTATATTTTTTTACCTTGTTAGTTATAGTGTAAATATTATACTAATATAAGATCTCAATATCATGACTCATATAGTACCATGTTAGTTATTTAATGGAATATGCAACATTTTTTTTTTGTCTTTGTGTGTATTTGACATGGATGAACATGCAATTTCATAAAAAGAATTATTATTATACTGTATTTGAATTTTGATAAATAAATGAAATTATTTAAGATATTGATTGTTTTTATGTTATAATTATGTGAGTAGTTAATAAATATTGTTTCTCATGTGATCATATTTTATATATTTAAAAACGATCATTAATATTAAAATTATGAGAAATAGGATTAGAATAAAACAATATAAAAGTCACTAATAGTCTGTAATGTTAATGATAAATGTTTCTTTTGATGGTGACTAAATTAGTTTAATTTTAGAAGTATATTTTTCAAGGAATATATCTAAATCCTGACCATTTTTTGGTGAGAATCATCAGCTCATATTTGATTAATATCATAGTTCTAGAAAGTAAATTTTGGTTTTTATAATGAATGAAATTATATATCTTTTAGTTGAAACTAAAAAATTGATTATGAAGTATTAATTTTATTTTAACACTTCATATGATGTTGGGTATATTCATTATTTATTTCTAAATGAGATTAACAATAAAAAACATAAAAAAGGAGATGTTATAAATGATATAATCATATATCCAAAGAGTTGTTCATTTAAGAATATTTGAAATTTTAGAACTTTAATAGGATCATTAATTAAAACTAGGCATTCTATAAAAGATTTTTTCCATCTAGGTTATTATAATTTTAACATGTAGTGTAGTTTAATTATTAAAATTAATCTCTAACTAATCATCCTCTATATATTTTCCTTTATCGATGATTTGTTAGTACACATGTTAAGGAAAAGTGGCCCAAATAATTTTTTTGGGTTTTTCCTATTAATATTTAAAACCATTAGAAGTTTGATCTCATTGGTCTCTATAGAGTTATCTCAATAAAACTCTCTATTAGAGAATATGTTTTTGGGACAGTGTGGTATGATTTTCTTATTATTTTTAATTTTGTAATACTAATTTCTCTCGATATAAAAATCATATATATATATATATATATATATATTGTTTATATAACTTTTTTTTAACTATGATTTTCCAAAAAATACTTATGTGGTATAAAATAATTTGTTGTTAAATGTTCATTAAGATGGATATTGTAAAAAGAAAAATATTTAAAAAATGTTTGAAAGTTGTAATCATAATTTTAATACCACAATCACAATTATAAATATTTATATAGACAAAATTGAGGCTGGAAAATAATTCCATGTTTTAAAAAATATAATATTTTTTTTTCTAGAAAATTTCATTGTTCTATAAATAAATTTGAATGAATTAGAAAAATTGGAAAATTTTAAATCAGTGATACTAAATAAAACAAATATAATTTATGAAAATAATAATTTCATGAAGAAAAGAAATCATGTAGAAAATGTTGAAAATACTTGGTTTATATTATTTACATAGAAAAAAACATTATGATTTTAAACTATGTAAAAATTCAAAGTAGTACCTTCCATTATTTTTTTTTGAAATGAATTAGGTATAAATATAAGGTCCTGACCTTAAACATTACATCATATTGAATTAAATGAATAATTCCCCTCATGGATCTTTTTTAGGTTTAGTGTTTTAGAGAAATAGGCTATAACTATTACATTACATCTCAAAAACTACTTGGTAGACACTTTTACTCAGATTCCATTTTTTATAAAATAAAAACGCTTGAAAAAAATAGTCATGCATTGTCCCATGTTTTAGATAGCATGAAATTTCCTTTATCCCATCCTAGACCCTTTTCATCTTTAGGTCCTGTGAAAAACATTTCAAAACATGGAATGAGCATAAAAAGCTCAGTAAGGGTTATAAAACAATAAAAAATAAAAAATTAGTACATCATTGCATACATAACATAAGCTCATTAACAAACCGCATAAAATAATAATATTTATGAACAACACATAGAATACATAAATCATAAAGGAAACTTGTGGCATTCATATCATACTTACAATGTAGCTATCACAGCTACGTATGGAGTTACATTTGGAATACCCATCACAATATATTACCTCAATATCTTATGAGAAACATTCAAGTTTACCTCGGTTATGTTAGCTAATGCATTGGAGAGATATATTAGGCTCACCCACCATAATTTTATCACGGAACCATCCGTAAACATAACAATGCCCAAGAACCATAACATATTCATAAGACATAAAACCAGCATAAAGGAAAGATAACATTTCCATATTGAAATAAAAATATATCATTTAAATATATTGAAATAATCAATCCATTATCAAAACCATTTTCAATACCAATATATGTAAAAATATTAAATTTAATTTACAGTCATTTTAAAAACAGTACGACTTGTTATTAACACCATATATCAAATAATACTCACAGTGGTGAAAATAATCGTTGTCACCGCTTACGTTAAAAAGAAACATTTTTTTGTTGTTTAGTAAAATGTTTCATAGAAAAATATTCCCTTTTAATGTAAATTCAAAGGAGTTTATATAGAGTATAAAACAAAGTCATGTATTATAACAAAATATGCCTCAATGAAAAGAGATTGAGACGAAGTCCCTTACCTCGTGTTCGACTTGACCCATTTGTTCTTTAATCTTCTGAATAATAAACTAAAGTTAATTTATACTTGATTAAGAATATTTTACAAGTTTTTTATACCTTTTATATAACTTTATTCCATGTTATAAACATTATTTAATCATTTAAGTTAGTAACGTTTGTTTTGTCGATATTTGGTGCTTGAGTCAGAATTGGACTTCTTATAATTACATGTTGTTCACATGGTAAAAATATCATTATATCCAGAATGATATTCATGATTTAGATATCATATATATCATATATATCCATTATATAAATTTATTTATAATATAACATAACATTTGGAGGTAAGAAATGAAATGCACCATTCATGGAGACAGTAAGTCATACGTACTCAGGAACGCTACTTTCATTTCTATTTCTTATTTTAATGGTATTAAAACATAATGATAAATATGTATATTATAATTTAAGTATAATATATTACATAATATCATTAATTACATCCTTTATACATCCCACATATGGCATTAACGAGTCATATCCCTTTGAGGGGGCATTAGTCAGCAATACCTAAAATAACATTATAGTGTTTACCCATAATGGAAAACATAAAGGTATGAAATAAAAGGAAAATATAGAAGCATAAAGAAAACATAAACATAATATGTATAATATATAAATATAGTTTCATATTAATGTCCACCATTATAGGTGGTATGAGATAATCGAACAATCATCATTTCGGGAGGTGTTACTTTTCCATTCACAGAAACATTATGTATTCACCCATTAGATGGAGGTCTCTGTAAGTGTAGTTCAAATAATTCAAATAACAAAATCCTAGAATTTTTAGGATACTAGTGTTGTTATTAAAGAAAGTAATAAAAATATATTAGGGTTTGGAGAAGTAAAAAATAAGAAAATAATTTAAGAGAAACTTTTACCTTTAATTTGGGTAACTCCCTTTGGTTTGAACCAAAAGAACTTCTTGAAGTCTCATCTACCTAAGGTAAGGATTTTAGGAGGAGGATAGATATTTTGAGAGATTATTTGGGTAGGGGTTGAATGAGCCAAGTGGCTTGAGAGGTGTGAGGAAATAATTCAAAATGAGGGCTTTTTATAAGGTGGATGGGGGGCTCTTTAGAAAAGTGTGAAAATATTATTTTATTATATAATGATAATCGGTTTCTAAAGGCCCAAAATGAATTAAAGTCGAATTAAGATGAAAAATGGTTGAAATAAAATCATCCAATAATAATTGGATAGGTTTTAAATATTTTTTTAAAATTTGTAATCATATTTATTTAAATCATTTATCAATGAGCTAATTACTATATCATTATTGTGTCATAAATAATTTATTTTATATGTGGTATAAAAATTATAAAAAAATATGATAATGTAATAAATATTATTAGATTTACAATGATAATTTATAGTATAAATATTAATTTAAATAACCCCTTTAAAAAATTAATTTACTAAAAGATATTTGTTCATGTCATTTTTGCCTTTACATTATGTTAATTAATCTAAACTGTCATTATCACTACCACATAGCTCCATGGGGTCCAAAAATCAACCCATGGATGACCATGGTCGGCCATGACTCATCCAATAAGTTTATTACAGTTGTTAAGGTAATTTTGAATTATTATGATATTATTTTTACCTTGAATTACCGTATTTACCTTTTTCTGTGGTAAATACAAGTCAAAAGTTACTTTTCACCAAAAATTATTTTCATATTATTGAACCATATTTTTTTTACTAATAACAACCATGTATTTATTATTTTCAAAATTCAATTCATAGAAGCAGTAAATTTTAATTTAAATGAAAAAGTCTGTTTTTAACTACTACTTAGTGGTTTCACTATTCATCAATAATTGATGTTTTTCAGAAAAATACCAAAAATTCATCCAAAGATATATTTGATATTATGAAATCATAAATTATGTCTATTTTACTAAATTTAAAACATATAAGTTGTATTATTTAATATAAAATTAATTCCCATTATCAAAACAAATAGCATGTTTTTAAGAAACTCTAACTATCAAAAGATTGATAATTGTTCATATCCAATTTCAAAGTGAAATTCATTACAATGACCAAAATTGGATTAAATTGTATAAAAATAATATAATTACACTTTAAAACCAATTAAAATTTTAATCTAACTATGTATATAAATTATATTAAAAGCAACATTTGAATTAAAATACTGTATTTTTCACTATTCATAAAAAATGAATTTTATAAGAAAAATACCAATAATTTACCCAAAGTAAATTTTGATATCCCTATTATAATGATGAATTTAATTTTGTCAAATAAAACATATAAATGTGACCAAAACTAGATTTAAAGAGGGTCTTCCATCAAAACGCGATAAATCGACCATTTAAGCTAAATTATGCTTTAAATTTTATTCATTCACATTTTATGCCTCTAACATTTATTGGATAAATGTAAAAACATTTAAAAAATATGTATAATGATATTTTAGTTAGTTATATTCATTTCCATCAATTCAATGTCTAGGGGTTAACTGCCATTTAAATTAATATTTTTATTTTATTTGTGTGCAATGAAAGATTTCAATGAAACCTATTGTTCTGTATCGAGTACGCCATCGAACATAACAACCCATTTAAAGTAAAATTAATATTTAATTCAAAAATATTAATAATTATGGAAAATGTCTTGTTCTTTATTTACCTGGGATATTACATCCTTACCCCTTTTTGTGAATTGCGTCCTCGTAATTTTATTCACTTATCAATTAAATGGGGGTATTTATCTCTCATAGCATTTTTGGATTCTCACGTTGACTCTTCAACTGTATGGTTTTTTACAAAACCTTTACCTGGTGAATTACCTTATTATGAAACACATGATATCTATGGTTAAGAATCTTGATAGGTTGTTCCTTATAAGAGATATTCTCTTCCTACTGAACTACCTCTGGAATTAAAACATGAGATGGATATGGCATATACTTTCTCAACATTGAAACATGAAAAACATTATGTACCTGGGACAAACTTGGACATAAAGACACTATGTACACAACTAATCCAAATTTCTCCAGGATTTCATAAGGTCTAATGATCCTTAGACTCAACTCTCCCTTCATACCAAAACACATCACACTTTTCCATGGAGAAACTATGAGAAAGACATGATCACCTATGTCACAAGAGAGATCCTTCCTCTAGTTATCTGCATAACTTTTCTATCTACTCCGATCTGTTCACATGTGCTTCTAAAACAACTGAACCTTTTATACCATCACTTCTTCCAATTCTTGTCCAATCAGCTTCCTTTCACCTACATCATACCAAAAAGCTGGAGTTCGACAACACTTTCCGTAGAATGCCTCATATAGAGCCATCTGTATACTAGAATGAAAACTATTATTATAAAAAAATTCATCCAATGAAATATGTGTGTCCCAACATCCCTGTTAATCCAGTGAACATGCACATTGCATATCCTCTAAGGTTTGAATTGGTTGTTCTGATTGCCCATCTGATTGTGGATGAAATGTTTTACTAAAATTCAATTCAGTACCCAATGACTTATGAAGGCCTTTAAAAAAGTTAGAAGTTAACCTGGGATCATGAAAATATACTATGGAGAGGGGAACACCATGTTACCTAACTATCTCTTTAACATACAACCAACAATGTTGATCTAGAGACAAAGTATCTTGAATAGGAATAAAATGAGCATATTTAGTTAATCAATCAACAATAACCCATATTGCATTATTACCTCAGGATGTCTTCGATAATCCCACAATGAAGTCCATGGATATATTTTCCCACTTCCACTTTGGGGCTGGTAATGATTGAAGCATCCCTTTCTATAACTGCCACTCTGCTTTATCATAATGACATGTAAAACACTTCAAAGTAAAATCTGCAATATCTATTTTCATTACATCCCACCAATAATACTCAAGAAGATATCTATACATATTAGTACTTACAGGATGAATTGAAAATGGAGAACTATGATCTTCACATAAGAACTCATTCTTGAACTGTGAATCACAAGGCACACATAATCACTTCCCAAAACTCAAAACACAATCATTATCAACGTTAAATTCCGGAAACATACCATTTGTAACCATCTCTAAATTTTTCTGTAACTCAATGTATTTATTCTGGACTTGCATAATTCTGTTTGATAGAGATGATTTCACTGACACTTGAAACAAAACAGAAGAATTTATTACACCAAAAACATAAATGAAAAAAGTTTATCAAATCAAAGACCAAAGGATCTCGTTCCAAATGTAGCATGGTTAATGAAGCATTAATTTTTCGACTCGAAGCATTATCCATATTATTTGATTTTCCTGGATGGTAAAGGATCTTGAAATCATAATACTTGATTAATTCCAACCATCTTCTTTTTATCATGTTCAATTCTTTCTATGTAAATATATACATCAAACTTTTTTGGTCAGTATATATTAAACATTTTACTCCATACAAATGATGCCACCAAATTTTTAAAGCAAAAAAACAACACCAGATAATTCCAAATCATGTGTACGGTAATTTAACTCATGAGGTTTCAATGAACATGATGCATAAGCAATTACCAGATCATTATGCATAAGGACAAAACCAAGTCCTTTCAATGCAGCATCTTTGAAAATAACAAACTTTCCATTTCAAGAAGGTAGTTCCAAAACTGGAGATTTCACCAATATTCCTTTCAATTCTTGAAAACAATCATCACTTTGTTTTTTCCAAATTAACATAACACCTTTTTAAGTTAAACTTATTCAGTGGAATAGATAACCGTGAAAATTTTTCAACAAACCTCCGGTAATAATCTGACAAGCCAAGAAAAATACAAATCTCGGTTATATTCGGGGGTCTTTTCCATTCTTTAACAACCTTTGTTTTAGAAAGATCAAAAGTTTTTCCATTTTTTGAAACAATTTGAACAAAGAACGAATTTTTTTGTAACCAATACTCACACTTGTGGAATTTCCAAAACAATTTATTTTCATTTAAGGTTTGCAAGACAACCCTTAAATGACATTCATGCTCCTCGTAAAATTTAGAATAAACAAAAATATCAACAATGTACACAACCAAAAACATATCCAAGAACTCACAGAAAATTCTATACATAAAATCAATGAATATAGCAGGTGCATTGGCTAAACCAAAAGGCATAACTACAAATTCATAATGGTCATATCTAGTACGAAACACGATATTTTTAATGTTGGATTCCTTTACTTTCAATTGATGGTACCCTGATATCTAATCAATCTTTGAAAAATACTAAGCTCCCTAGAGGTGATCAAACAAATATTCAATATGAGGCAAATGATACTTGTTCTTAACAGTGATGTTATACAATGCTCTATAATCAATGAAAAGTCTCACTAAACCATCATTATT
This sequence comes from Viscum album, assembly GCA_963277665.1. Lineage (NCBI taxonomy): Eukaryota > Viridiplantae > Streptophyta > Magnoliopsida > Santalales > Viscaceae > Viscum > Viscum album. The sequence goes on from OY728166.1 coordinate 819,378,046, forward strand.
TTTAACAAACAAGACAAGAGCACCCCATGGTGATGTGCTAGGTCGAATGAAACCTTTATCTAATAACTCCTAAAATTGATTCTTTCACTCTAAAATTTAAATTTGAGACATTTTATAAAAGGGTTTTGAAATTTTCTTAGCATCAGGAACTAAGTCAACGGTATATTTTACTTCTAAATCAGGTATAATACCAGAAAATTCTTCAGGAAAAACATCATGGTACTCATTTACCACTATCACATCATTAATTTGAACATTTCCTTTGTTGTCAACAATATGTGCAAGGTAACATTCATTTCATTATTTTACTAGTTTCTCAACTTCCTGATATGTTATCAAATGAAAGGGATCATTCATGTACACAAACTGAAAAAAATTATGAAAATAAACCACTTTAGATCTGCAGTCAATCTTATCTTGATAAACAAAATGTCAATCGATTCCCAAAATAACATCAAACTCTACTAGAGGAAAAACAATAAAATTTGTATGTATATTCTTCCCACACACAAGGAAATAAAGGTTATTATGTTTTCTTTTTTGTCTCAAAATTTCCTCTAGATGTTTTTACCATAAGTTTAGGATTCATATCTTGATATGGAATTACGAATTTACTAGAAACCTTCTCATAAATGAACTAAAGTGTAGACCACAAATCAAAAAGCATATTGGGGTAATCTAAACAATCAAAAAGAGAACTAGATAATACCTCATTTGATGGCCCAACATCTGCTGAAGTAGTTTGAAAGGATTTCACCACCCATTTCTACTTGTAGTCCAGCTTCTTTCCCTCAGTTGAGTTCTTCATTGGACACTCATTTGCATAATGACCCATTTCAATGCACTTAAAACATTTTACCGACTGTAAATAATATTTTGTCTTACCAATACCTTGATCTTTTTTAGTGCAATTACGAGCCATATGTCCCATTTTACTATATCAGTAGCACATACAAGAAATCAAAAGAAATTCCCCATTTTTCTTTTTACAAAAACTTTCACACACAAATAAATTATGTTTCTTACCATCAATATTTTTTGAAGAGTTCTTCCCTTTCGTCTGCCACCTCAAACTCTTATTCAGTTATTTTTCAAAGAACACATGATCATCGACAAACTCCACTTCCTCCTCTACATAATGAACAAGTTTTTAATAAATTTTGAACTCATGGTCAACATTGGGGACAATGTTGGGTTTTAAGTGTGGGGGAGAGGGGTCATTCTAGTGTCATGTCAAATTCCCCCTTCTTGAACATGAGTTTGTGGTTGTTTAAAAAAAAATGGTCATTCTAGTGTCATGCGATCACACCAGCACTAATGCATCAGATCCCAAAATTTGTACGCACGCGCATCGTTGGGCAAGGGCGACAAACTAAAATTTATACCTACTTACTACTTAGGATAGTGGAAAGACGGGGTCGAACCACAGGGAGGCCTATTTTTGTGTTTGGTGTTCTAAAAAAAGACTAAACAAAAACACACATGCAAAAAAATGAGCAAGGACAAATGGTGGTGGTGAAGTGAAGTGAATGAGACTTAGTGCGTGAAGAAGAAGGGGTGAAATGGTGAACACAAAGTGAGTAGATAGAAACAAAGCAGCAGAATTATGGTGCAAACAAACAATAGATGAGGAAGTGGGGAAGTTCACTGGTCGATTTGATGTTGCTTAACCCTATTCATGCACTGCAATTGAAGAACATGGATCTGACTAAGGGTAACCGGTCAGAGTTGTCGTCTGGTCAGCTTGTGATTGAATAGCTCTTACAGTACTTCGTCTGTAAGAGTAATTTCAACCAATGGTGAAGAAAATTCAGAAGTCACCGAGCTCAACTTGTCAGTTAAGTTCGGTGTGTCTCTCTCTTTCTAGAGTAATTCACTTGTCAGTGAATTACTTTGATTGGAACAATTTTAATTAAAGTGAAAACAAGATCGGTTTTCACTCGATCCTGTTGTTTTGAAAATAAGCATCTGTAAAAAGTGAGAGAGACCATCCAGAGCAAGGATGCAGTGCATGAATGAGATTAAACAGATCGAATCAACCAACTTATTCCCCCCAAAGCGAATTAGCTGGACATCGTGGTTGGTTTTAAAGCAACAGTGAAATTAAAAACAGTGAAGTTCATGTTGAATTAAGTTGCAGAAAAACATAGCACAAAGAACATAAAGATGTTGTCTCTCTTCTTGATCTCATGAGGTTCTAAATCCCCGCTGCTCAATGGTGGATGCGGCGTTGGAATGCGGTCGATGTCCCACCCTGGGAATCGAGGTGTGAAAATGTTGTGATCTTGTACTTCAATATGCTCTGAGGAAGATGGTTAGGTTCTCCTGCTCTCCTCCTTGTGTTCTTCTCTGAATCAAAGTCCCGCTGCTTCTGTCCCTCGATGGAAGTGTGTCTCTCTTGATGTCCTCCGCTCCTGCTTAGTTCGATGACCCCTACCTCTCCCACCTCTTGTGCATTCATCACCCATCTGAAGCCTCTGGAATCTCAGCTGAAGTGTTCCTCGGCCTCCACGTGGCTCCTTCACTATGCTGCTCCTCCCACACTTGTCACCAGAGCAGTTTCTCCTAACTGAATGAAAAATAATGCGCGCGCGACGAGTCAATTTCTTCCCTGGACACAGCCAATCCACGTGGCGTGCTTTTATGTGTACATCGCCCGCTCCCAAGTGAACTCCATGTAAGTGCATCCTGCCCTTCCCCCCCTGTAACGAAACATCAAAATATACACGTGAGTCAAATAAAAATATAATGAAACTATTATATACTATATATTGATATTATTACTTAAAATAAAAATACTTATATATATATATATAATACTTAATATTAATACTAAAGTATGCAACTATAATAATTATTATTATTATGATAACATTATTATTAAATATTAACACTATATATATATATAAGTTTTTATACTTTTAACAATAGACCTATTACTATTATTATATGTAATTATATTTATTAATATGATATACTATTATATATAGGCTTATATAATATTATTAATATAACTATAATTATTATAGTATAGTATATGATATGTATTATATAACATGTTATATTATATGTTATAATAGTTATATTATACATATGTTAATATATTAATTATATATTATATAAATGTTATTATATATTATAATATATATATATAAAAATGAAACAAAATGAATAAGGGGGGACTTCGCGGCTTGGATGAAAGGGGAAAGGGATCGAGTTCGTGCGGTGTGAAGGGGGAAGCACGGACAGTGAAGGGTGAGTGGGATTCGGGTGGAAGCGAGGGCCGAGGCATGGCAGAGGTTATTCATCAGGTGAGGTCGGGGTTCAGTGGCGGAGTGGTGGGGTTCGGGTTCGAGATGGACCGAGGTGGATCTTGAGCCGAGGAGATCGTCGGCGGCGTCAGATGGTTGGGATTTCAGTGCGCAAGGAGAAATGAGGTTGAGCCGCGGTGAGGGTTTGAGGATTTGGGGATGCGGCGCTGCTTCAGGGCAGGGGCGTGGCGGCACGAAGGCAAGGCCGGCTCAGGATGGAACGTGGGTGGTTCGACGGGTTCGGGTGGAAGTGTCCAAAGGCGAGAAGGGAATGCCCATTTAAATTTTGAGAAAATTCAATTTGGGGTTTCTTCTTGTTTTGTGATCGATCTACTGGTTCGAGTCTGCTGCTATTGATTTGTTTGATAGCATTATTATGCTCTTTGCTGTGCTGCTTGTGGTTGAATTGGAAGAGTGACGAGATGTTGGGGTCGCGACAGCCAGGGGTGTGCGGCATTGCGGTTGCATATTGTGATGTGTTGCTGCGTCAATGGTGTGAAAGGAGGAAGGAACAGTGAGAGGGTGCGGTGAGACAGGGAAGAGGAACGACGCCACCGTGAGTGTCACGGTCTCACCATGAGATAGTGAAATGGGGTTGGAACAGGTGTGTGGGATGGGGATTACAGTGAGACAGTGAAGAGTTAAAATGTTGGGTAACAGAACTGGTAGCACCATGAGTGAAGGTCACTGTGAGACCATGAAGTGGGGAATACGGTGGCACCAGACCGGAAGCACCGTGATCACCTGCAAATTAAAAATAACAAATTAAATAAATTAATAATTTAAATAAAACTAAAAATCGCTTAAAAAATTAAATTGAATTAAAAACTAAATAAATAAAACAAAATTCCATAATAAAATTAATTGCGTTTTATTTAAAAGAATGAATTTATTATAAATTATAAACAAACTTAATTTAAAACAAACTTAATTTAAAACAAACTAATGATACTTGCTTAAATTAATCAACCAAATAACTAACCAATAAACTAAAGAATTCATTAATTTAAAGAATGAAATTATTAATTAAATAAAATTAAATTGTTAAAACTAGTTTAATTATTAAATGACCAAAAACTAAACTGAGTTATTTATTTACAATTTAAAGAATAAATAATTAATTCATTTAATTAACGGATTAATAAACTAACTAGAATGAAAATAAAAGAATAAATAAATAAAAGTCTAATTCGAACGACTCATTTAATTTAAGACTTATTTAAAATGACACTAATGTACATTAAAACACATGTTTTAAACTAAAAACAGATTATTTTACACACCAAAGTACAAAAACACAGTAATTACCAAATATTTACTAAAAACAATCATTTTGGAATAAAAAACTCAATAAAAATATAAAAATAATGTGGCAAAGTGTGAAAACACCGCCACATCAAACTCCCCCACACTTAAAGCCTTGTTTGTCCTCAAACAAGTACATTACTTTGACTTCAAAACAGAACTTTGATTTGTGAATTTCAGCTCAAAAAGTGCATGATTGAACTTAAAAATCCAGATGAACAGGACCAAACAATGAGTCAGGTTTTTAAAGGTATTCAAAAATGATGTCCTGCCTAGCTTCAAATACTCACGGGAAGTCAAAAGCCTCAAAAATTCATATAGTCTCAAGTATGTCATTCCTCATATGTGTAACCATTAACCATCCTACATCACCTTCCAATTCAAGTACTGATTCAAGTAGTGTTGACAGGTTAGAAGAAGTGGAACTCAAAAAATTAACCAAGGGCACCTTCTATTCTCACCTTCCCCCAAGTTCCAAGAATTAAAATCCATTAAATTGATCACTTTATTGATTCAACTCAAATGAAAATTAACCAAGTCAATTGCTCCCTTCTTCATCTGGGTTCAAAATTCCCCTCACCTTAATGAGTTCATTTTTGACAAGGGCACTTTATTTTACTTTTTCCAAGCCATATTCCATGTGCAGAGCACTGTGCATAGCACTTATTGAGATTGAAATTGGCTTTATTTATTCACAAAAACGCACCCAATGCACCTTGTCTCAGATACTCACCGTGGGATCCCATTTTCCCATTTTACTCCAGTTACAAATGACTTAATTAATAATCAATCAAGTTGACTTCCTAAAGTGATTGAATATTATATTATAAAAATGTGAGTCCCCTAGGTTCCAGTAAGAACAAAAAGTTACCCTAAGCCATGATCTTTACTCCACAGAGCCTATCTTGACATACTCTCACCCTCAGTTCCTAAATGGACAGATCCATAGAGACAGTGAACAATTGCACTCAGCAATCATTCATACTTAACAGTTTCTGACTTAGTGCCACTCTCAAGTTCCAGCAAAAATTATCCACTAAACAAGACCTGATTGAAGTACCTGTGAACATCCAATGACCATTATGTGATTAAAGAGTTTGAAAATAAAATTTGAAGGAATTTTGAACCATGTTTTTGAAAAAATTTGACCGTTTTTTTAAACAACCACAAACTCAAGTTCAAGAAGGGGGAATTCGACATGACACTAGAATGACCCCTCTCCCCCACACTTAAAACCCAAAAATGTCCCAAATGTTGAATCTCAAGGTGGGAGACAATTAAAGTTCAAAATAGATGGACATTTCAGCTTAAAAAGGGATATGGAGGGGTAGAAATGAAGTTCAAAAATTTTCCTTGCCACACAAAAAGTGAAAGAAAATAAAAACAAAAACAAAATAAAACAGAAGATCCCAACCCCACCAACCATCACCAGCAATAAGAATAGTTCTATTTCTAATCTGTTCATGCTTTAAATCAGTGTGAGAAGACAAAATATTTTATCAATTTACTTCAAATGGTAGCATGATTAAGAATAACGTGCAGCAACAGCTTAATGAAATTGAGAGTAATGGGTGCAAGCAGGTTCTACAAATCAGCTCAAAATAGTTTTTCAACTAAGTAGATATTAGAATGTTAACACCCAAACATAAAACACAGTCGAAGACTGTCAAAAATAAGTGAGAAGACCCCCACACTTAGTTCACAGCAGCAAGTAAGTAATTAATTGAAAATGAAAAAGGGAGAACAACACTTCCCTGGATTATTGGAGATTTAGTAGTGGCTTTTATCTACAGATCCTCACCAGCATCACTGGGTTGTTATTACTCTTCAGAACCTACAAGTTCAAATAAGTAGAATAAGATTTCAGAGTATACATTTCAAGAAAAGTAACCCAAGAGAGTGATTAGAGAAAAATGTTATCCATATGATGCAGTGGATTGCTCCCTTGGGTTTTCTAGCCATGTTTCTAGCAGCAACAACTCTCTCTAACACAACAACAGATCATGAGGCACCATCATTAGTCAAGCAATTGAAACAGAGAACAAGCACCAGGGATGAAATTTATTGAAACACATAAAATAAAAGAGAAACTACTAAGCAACCATGGGTTAGTTCCCATGCAACAATGAGTTTATAGTCCTCAGTTAGACTTGAATCAGCTCATTCTTCCAACAGAGATATGGCAACCAAGCCCTTTGGTTTCCCTTAAAAGAAGTTATTTATTCTTTGACCATTGACTAATAAGGGTCTATTCTCATCTCCAACTAGCTCAAAATCTCCATTAACCAGAACTCTAACAATGGTAAAGGGTCCTGACCACTTGGACTTCAACTTCCCTGGAAACAGCTTCAATCTTGAATTGAAAAGCAGGACCCTCTCACCAACCTTGAAATTACTGTTTTGAATGATTGAGTCATGAAAAGCCTTTGTTCTTTCTTTATAAATTTCAGCATTCTCATAGGACTCTCTTCGGATCTCTTCCAACTCACTCAGCTCTAGCAGCCTCCTCTCTCCAGCAGACTTAAAATAAAAGTTAAGAGCCTTCACTGCCCAATAAGATCTCTGTTGTAACTCAATAGGTAGATGACATGCTTTCCCAAAAAGGATACAATATGGTGACATCCCTATATGAGTTTTATAAGTAGTTCTGTAGGCCCAAAGGGCCTCATCCAACTTCCTTGACCCGTCTTTCCTAGAGCTAGACACTGTTTTCTCTAAAATCTGTTTGAGCTCTCTGTTTGAAATTTTTGCTTGCCCACTGGACTGTGGGTGGTAAGTAGTGTATGTCCTATGTGAGAACCCATACTTCTCCATCAAACCTTTGAACTTATAATTCATTAAGTGAGTCCCATTATCAGTTATGAAAGCTCAAGGCACACCAAATCTGGAAAAGATGTTTTTCTTAATGAATTTCACCACACTAGCAGCTGAATTGTCGAGAAGTGCTACTGCCTCAACCCACTTGGACACGTAGTCCACAACAACCAAAATGTACTCATTCCCATAAGAAGATGGAAATGGTCCCATGAAGTCCAAGCCCCACACATCAAAGATTTCAACTTCCAGAATACCTTTTTGAGGTAATTCCTTCCTTCTTCCAACATTTCCCAACATTTGACATTTTGAACAGCCAATGACCAGACTCCTAGCATCCTTGAACAGTGTTGGCCAGTAGAAACCAGCCTGGAGGCCCTTTTGAGAAGTCCTTTCACCTCCATGGTGGCCACCCCAAGGTGATGAATGGAAGCTCTCAAGTATGGGTAGAATCTCATCCTCAACCACACATCTTCTCAGAATCCCATCAGCACACCTCTTAAAGAGAAGAGGGTCATCCCAAAAATAATATTTCAGTTCAGATATAAACTGAATCATTTGGTTGTGTGAGAGATCCTTGGGCATGACTCCAGCTGCCAGAAAGTTGGCATAGTCTGCAAACCAATCAGACTGCTGCACAGAAGCAGCAAGCAGTTGTTCATCAGGGAAGGAAGTGTTGATCTCTTTTGGTTCCTTACTTGGGGAATTGGGCAATCAAGACAAGTGATCTGCAACAACATTCTCATCCCCTTTCTTATCCTTAATCACTAAATCAAACTCCTGTAACTACAAGGTCCACCGCATGAGTCTAGGCTTCGAGTCCTTTTTAGCCAGCAAGTACTTAAGGGCTGAATGATCTGTGAAAACTCTGATCCTTGATCCTATCAAATACTACCTGAACTTTTCCAAAGCAAACATGACAGTAGCCAGCTCCTTTTCAGTGGTAGAATAATTCTTCTGGGCATCATCTAGAAGCTTTCTTGCATAGTAAATAACATGTAGCTTCTTGTCCTTCCTATGTCCTAACACTGCTCCTACTGCGAAATCACTAGCATCACACATAACCTCAAAGGGAAGCTTCCATTCAGGAGCAATGATTACAGGTGAAGTAGTCAACTTCTCCTTGAGCAGATTAAAGGCCTCCAAACATGTCTCATCAAAGACAAAGGGTATGTCATTAACCAGCAGGGAGCACAGGTGTCTAGTAATCTGAGAAAAATCCTTAATGAACCTCCTGTAGAACCCAGCATGACCCAAAAAACTTCTAATTCCTTTGAAATTTTCAGGTGGGGGAAACTTTTTAATGACCTCGATTTTAGCATTATCGACCTCCAGCCCCTTATTAGAAACCTTATGTCCCAAAAATATGCCTTCAGTGGCCATGAATTGGCACTTTTCCCAGTTTAAGACTAATTTGGTCTCTTGGAACCTTTTTAACACCATTTCTAGGTTTTCCAGACAGTTCTCAAAGTTATCTCCCACAATAGAAAAATCATCCATGAACACTTCAATTATCCTCTCAATCATGTCTGAAAAAATTGCCATCATACATATCTGAAAAGTGGCAGGATCACCACACAAGACAAAGGGAATCCGCCGGTAGGCAAATGTCCCAAATGGACAGGTGAAGGTGGTTTTATCTTGGTCCTCAGGTGCAATGGAAATCTGGTTGTAACCAGAGTAGCCGTCAAGAAAACAGAAAAATTCATTGCCTGTCAACCTCTCTAACATTTGGTCCAAAAATGGCATAGGGAAGTGATCCTTTCTTGTGGCAGCATTCAACTTTATGTAGTCTGTACAAACTCTCCATTTATTCACTGCTCTTGTCTGGATTTGCTCATTCCTTTCATTAGTGACCACTGTCACTCCACTCTTTTTGGGAACCACCTGGACAAGACTGACCCAGGGGCTATCAGAAATTGGAAAAATTATTCCAGCATCCAGCAACCTAATCACTTCTTCTCTCACTACTTCCTTCATGTTGGGGTTGAGCCTTCTTTGGGCTTCTACTCTGGGTTTACACTCAGGTTCCATGGGGATTTTATGCATACATAAGGCTGAACTTATCCCTTTGATGCCAGCAATTGACCAGCCAATGACAGTCTTGTACTTCCTCAAAACAGAGAGCAGATTTTTCTCTTGACCCAGTTCCAGGTTGGATGAAATGATCATAGGAAGGGTGGAATTATCTCCTAAAAAGGCATATTTGAGATGGGCAGGGAGGGGCTTAAGTTCAAGGGTGGGTGGTGACTGGCTTGAGGGAAGACACTTGGGCCTGGGTAGCCCAAGTTCTTCAGGCTGCCTCTTGAAGTAGGTAGTAGACAAGGCTTTTTCCTCAGTACAAGAGGTTCCAAAAGATATCTCCACAGACTCAGACTCCTCTCTCAGGGTAAGAATATGCTCCAAGACAAACTCATCTAGGTTCTCCAAAAATCCACCCTCATACTCATCAACAAATTCTCTCTCCTTACTTGAGCTGATCCACATGCAAGAGGCAGCAGGGTCTTCAGGTTCACTATTGATTTCAACTATAATTCTCAGAAACTCTTCATCCTCCATATCAACACTACTCTCAATAAATAACATCTCATCTCTTGGGAAAATTGGGTGGGTGGGTTCTTGGATTTTCTTAAACACATTGAATTCTTCTTTCTATTCACCCAAATTGAAAATCAGTTTCCCCTTAGACACATCTATCACAGCTCCCCCTGTGGCCAAGAAGGGCATACCAAGAATGATAGGAACCTCCTGGTCACACTCCATGTTAAGGATAAGGAAGTCAGTAGGCAAAAAAAGTTTGCCTACTCCCACTAACAGATCATCGACCTTACCCACTGGATGAGTAATAGACCTATCAGCAAGCTGTAACACCATAGTGGTGGGTTGGGGAACTCCTAATCTAAGGTGATGGAAAAGTGATAGTGGAGTCAGATTAATACTAGCACCTAGATCACACAAATAGTTGAACTTACCACCTCTATCCCCAAATGTGCAAGGGATGACAAAGCTTCCAGGGTCCTGAAGCTTAGGAGGTATCCTATTCTGCAAGACTGCCCTACACTCCTCTGTTAAGCTATAGGTGGCAAATTCTTCCAAAGTCTTTTTGTTTGAACAGATTTTCTTGAGTGATTTCAGATATGATGGGCTTTGAATCAGTGCTTCCAAGAATGGGATATCAACATTCATATTTTTAACCACTTTCAAAAATTTCAATAGTTCAGAATCATGAATTGGTTTTTTTATTCTTTGAGGGAAGGGGATTACAGTGGAAAAATTCCTCACAATTGGAGGAATCTATACAGCTTCTTCTTCAACAATTTTCTTCCCCTTAATGTCTTTGTTTTTAAGCCATTTTCTTTGGGTTTTTGAGCTGGAACAATAGAAACTGGAGGAATTCCAGTGGTGCTGTCCAGTTTTCTAGATTCAGGTTCTTTCAGATTTGAGTTTCCAGTTTCATCTAGTTTCTCTTTTTCAGCATTTTGGGGTTCTTTCCAAGGCTCTTGGTGGGTTTGGAGACCACTTCTGGTGGTCACAGCCATGGCATTCTCCCTAGGATTGGCTTCAGTGGTGCTGGGCAGCCTACCCTTTTCTCTATTGCTAGCATCCCTAGCCAACTGCCCCATTTGAATTTCTTGGTTCTTCATTCTAGCATCCATTTGAACTTTATCAAAATCATTTTTGGTCTTTTGTTCATCAAAACTCCCTATCAACTGATGGAACATATCTCTCACCTCATCTTTTGAGTTGGATGACTTAGCCTTTGGTTGGGATTGGGGTTGGAACTGCTGCCTCGGAGGCTACTGGAATCCAGGTGGAGCAGATGGTCGAAGGACTCCCTGCTCCCTCCATGAAAGGTTCGGATGGTTCCTATACCCCTGATTGTAGGTGTTGGAAAAAAGATCATCCCTAGGCAGCATCCGAGGTCCATAGCCAGCAAAGCTGGCACTCTCATGAGGTTGGACATGTATATCAAAATTTGGACAACATGTTTGAGAATGACCATACATGCCATAGTGGGGACACTGCTCCTTTAGAATTTGATGTGGGTTCTCATTGAAGAACCCAGCAGCTTGGGCTTCAGCTTGAGGAGCAGGGGCGGTTTCTTTTCTAACAATGGTTCTCCTCCTAGAACATTTGTGCTGGGAATTCTGAGCTAATGTGTTAAAGAACTGTTTGAGTTCCTCAGCAGTCCTATCGCTAAAGTCTCCTCTAGAAGACTGATCCACAAAAGTTTCGTGGTAAGGGGTAAGACTATTGTAAAAGGTTTACATGAGGAATAGAGGTGTACATTGATGGTTTGGACACTGCCTGAGCAACCCTCTAAAAATATCCCAGGCTTCATGAAACAATTCTCCTTCATCCTGAAGGAATCCAGTGATTTTATGCCTAATCTCAGATGTCAGCCTCCTAGGATAGAATTTCATTGTGAAGGCATTGTAAACTTGATCCCAGGTGACAAAGATCTCCTCCTCTAACTGTTGGAACCAAGACCTAGCATTGCCCTTGAGGCAGAAAAGGAACACTCTCAATTTAAGCTCTTCCTCAGTGAGACCCCTAAGTGGCAGCTGTTGGACACTACAATATAAGGCTCTAATGAAGTCAAGAGAGTCTTCACAAGGCATTCCATTGAAGGTAGGAAGCTGACTAAGCATGGATTTCTTGATCTCATAATTCCTAGACCTAGGAGAGAGTCTAATACATGAAGGGTTGCTAGACACTGACGGTAGTAAGAACTCTCCCAGACTGTGTCTCTCAGCTATCTCATTCCCAGGTTGATTCATCATTCCATGTTGGTTCACATTCTCAGGAATTGGATTGTTCATATTTTCATTTATGTTTTCTTCCAGTTTGAGCTTGTCCTTGTTCTTTTTCACTTCTTTGAGGTGCTTATCGATCTTAGGATTACCAGGTACTAAGTGTTCAGACTTAGACCTGGTTTGCATGCAGTAGGTTCATAAATATTTTTATGAATTTTAATTTTATTTTTGCAGTTTTTTTAGTGATTTTCTTGATTTTTTTATGATTTTTTTTGTGAATTTTTGTTTTTTTAAGTGCACCTAGCCTCCCTGACAACGGCGCCAAAATTTGCACGCACGTGCGTCATTGGGCACGGGCGACAAACTAAAATTTATACCTACTTACTACTTAAGACAGTGGCAAGACAGGTTCGAACCACAGGGAGGCCTGTTGTTGTGTTTGGTGTTCTAAAAAAAGACTAAACAAAAACACACATGCAAAAAAATGAACAAGGACAAATGGTGGTGGTGAAGTGAAGTGAATGAGATTTAGTGAGTGAAGAAGAAGGGGTGAAATGGTGAACACAAAGTGAGTAGATAGAAATAGAGCAGCAGAATTATGGTGCAAACAACCAATAGATGAGGAAGAGGGGAAGTCCACTGGTCGATTTGATGTTGCTTAACCCTATTCATGCACTGCAATTGAAGAACATGGATCTGACTAAGGGTAACCGGCCAGAGTTGTCCTCTGGTCAGCTTGTGATGGAATAGATCTTACAGTCCTTCGACTATAAGAGTCATTTCAACCAATGGTGAAGAAAAGTCAGAAGTCACCGATCTCAACTTGTCAGTTAAGTTCGGTGTGTCTCTCTCTTTCGAGAGTAATTCACTTGTCAGTGAATTACTTTTATTGAAACAGTTTTAATTAAAGTGCAAACAAGATCGGTTTTCACTCTATCCCGTTGTTTTAAAAATAAGCATCTATAAAAAGTGAGAGAGACAATCCAGAGCAAGGATGCAGTGCATGAATGAGATTAAACAGATCGAATCAACTAGCTTATTCCCCCCAAAGGGAATTAACCGGACATCGTGGTTGGTTTTAAAGCAACAGTGAAATTAAAAATAGTGAAGTTCATGTTGAATTAAGTTGCATAAAAACAGAGCACAAAGAACATAAAGATGTTGTCTCCCTACTTGATCTCCTGAAGTTCTAAATCCCCGCTGCTCAATGTTAGATGCGGCGCTGGAATGCGCTCGATGTCCCGCCCTGGGAATCGAGGTGTGAAAATGCTGTGATCTTGTACTTCAATATGCTCCGAGGAAGATGGTTAGGTTCTCCTGCTCTCCTCCTTGTGTTCTTCTTTGAATCAAAATCCAACTGCTTCTGTCCCTCGATGGAAGTGTGTCTCGCTTGATGTCCTCCGCTCCTGCTTAGTTCGATGCCCCTACCTCTCCCACTTCTTGTGCATTCATCACCCAACCAAAGCCTCTGGAATCTTAGCGGAAGTGTTCCCCGACCTCCACGTGGCTCCTTCACTATGCTGCTCCTCTCGCGCTTGTCATCGGAGCAGTTGCTCCTAACTGAATGAAAAATAATGCGCGCGCGGCGAGTCAATTTCTTCCCTGGACACAGCCAATCCATGTGGCATGCTTTTATGTGTACATCACCCGCTCCCGAGTGAACTCCATGTAAGTGCATCCTGCCCTTCCCCCTGTAACGAAACAACAAAATATACACGTGAGTCAAATAAAAATATAATGAAACTATTATATACTATATATTGATATTATTACTTAAAATAAAAATACTTATATATATATATATATAATACTTAATATTAATACTAAAGTATGCAACTATAATAATAATTATTATTATGATAACATTATTATGAAATATTAACACTATATATATAAGTTTTTATACTTTTAACAATCGACCTATTACTATTATTATATGCAATTATATTTATTAATATGATATACTATTATATATAGGCTTATATAATATTATTAATATAACTATAATTATTATAGTATAGTATATGATATGTATTATATAACGTGTTATATTATATGTTATAATAGTTATATTATACATATGTTAAAATATTAATTATATATTATATAAATGTTATTATATATTATAATATATATATAAAAAAATGAAACAAAATGAAGAAGGGGGGACTTCGCGGCTTGGATGAAAGGGGAAAGGGGGGCAAGTTAATGCGGCGTGAAGGGGGAAGCGCGGACAGTGAAGGGTGAGTGGGATTCAGGTGAAAGCGAGGGCCGACGCATGGCAGAGGTTCTTCATCAGGTGAGGTCGGGGTTCAGCGGCGGAGCGGTGGGGTTCGGGTTCAAGATGGACCGAGGTGGAGCTTGAGCAGAGGAGATCGCCGGCGACGTCGGATGGTTGGGATTTCAGTGCGCAAGGAGAAAGGAGGTTGAGCCGCGGCGAGGGTTTGAGGATTTGGGGATGCGGCGCTGCTTCAGGGTAGGGGCGTGGCGGCACGAAGGCAAGGCCGACTCAGGATGGAATGTGGGTGGTTCGATGGGTTCGAGTGGAAGAATCTGAAGGCGAGCAGGGAATGCCCATTTAAATTTTGAGAAAATTTAACTTGGGGTTTCTTCTTGTTTTGTGATTGATCTACTGGTTCGAGTCTGCTGCTATTGATTTGCTTGATAGCATTATTATGATCCTTGCTATGCTGCTTGTGGTTGAATTGGAAGAGCGACGAGATGCTGGGGTCGCGACAGCCAGGGGTGTGCAGCATTGTGGTCGCATATTGTGATGTGTTGCTGCGTCAATGGTGTGAAAGGAGGAAGGAACAGTGAGAGGGTGCGGTGAGACAGGGAAGAAGAACGATGCCACCATGTGTGTCACGGTCTCACTGTGAGATAGTGAAATGGGGTTGAAACAGGTGTGTGGGATGGGGATTACGGTGAGACAGTGAAGCGCGTTAAAATGGTGGGCAACATAACCGGTAGTACTGTGAGTGAATGTCACCGTGAGACCGTGAAGTGGAGAATACGGTGGCACCGAACCGGAAGCACCGTGAGCACCTGCAAATTAAAAATAACAAATTAAATAAATTAATAATTTAAATAAAACAAAAAATCGATTAACAAATTAAATTGAATTAAAAACTAAAAAAACAAAACAAAATTCCATAATAAAATTAATTGTGTTTTATTTAAAAGAATGAATTTATTAAAAATTATAAAAAAACTTAATTTAAAACAAACTTAATTTAAAACAAACTAACGATACTTGCTTAAATTAATCAACCAACTAAGTAACCAATAAACTAAAGAATTCATTAACTTAAAGAATAAACTTATTAATTAAATAAAATTAAAATTTTAAAACTAGTTTAATTATCAAAAGACCAAAAACTAAAATGAGTTATTTATTCACAATTTAAAGAATAAAGAATTAATTTATTTATTTAACGGATTAATAAACTAACTAGAATGAAAATAAAAGAATAAATAAATAAAAGTCTAATTCGCACGACTCATTTAATTTAAGACTTATTTAAAATGAAACTAATGTACATTAAAACACATGTTTTAAACTAATAACAGATTATTTTACACAGCAAAGTACAAAAACACAGTAATTACCAAATATTTACTAAAAACAATCATTTTGGAATAAAAAACTCAATAAAAATATAAAAGGAATGTGAAAAGTGTGTGAAAACACCGCCACATCAATCATCGACAAACTCCACTTCCTCCTCTGCACAATGAACAAGTTTTTAATAAATTTTGAACTCATGAGAAGTTAAATCCCTTTGATACTTTGGCTTTAATCCTAAGTAAAAATTATTGATTTTACTATAAAAATATCATATGAAATTTAGAGCATACCTTGCTAATCGAGTGAACTTTGCTTCATAAGCAGCCACTGAGTCATCCCCCTACCTCAATTCCAAGAATTGTTTTTCCATCCTAAGATGAACCACCTTAGGAAAATATTTCTCAAGAAACATACCTTTGAATTCATCCCAATCAAGAGCATCAATCTCCTCACTGTCTCTAATATATTTCACCATCGACCTCCACTAATCAGCTTCACCATCAAAATGGTAAATAGTGAGACTAACATTTTTATGTACTAAACACCCCATGACATCAATGATTTTCTCCAGTGCTTTAATCCACCCTTTTGCTAGCACAGGGTCAGATGATCCTCTTTATGATGGGGATGTTGCCTCATGAAATGCTCCAGTACTGACAAGTTCTTCTGTGGTTGATCTGGCTAACCTCATGCGTGGATACCACCACCATTAATATCTTGAGTCAAATATTCCATCACTACAACAAACTATTTAGTTCTGATTCCAACCATATTAGGTTGCTGATTTGGATGGTTTTCTTACTCCTGATGTCAACCCAACATAGCTTCCCTATTTCCTCTGCAGAAAACCATTCTGAACATAGAAATATCTTAGGCGAAGCAACATGAAAATATTAAATGTTATATAATCTTAATATATAGTAATTTGTGGATATAAATTTAACAATACCCTAACTCCTAATGTTATCTAAATCGACCTTTAATCCCAACTATAAGGACCCGACCTTAAGCATTACATAATCTTGAATTAAATGAATAATTCACAATTGAGGATCATTTCTGGTTTAGAGTTTTAGACAATTAGGCCATAACAGTTACATTACATCTCAATAATTACAATGTAGAAACTTCTACTCAGTTTCCATTTTTTCATAAAATAAAAACTATTGAAAAAAAGAGAAATGTCTAGTCACATGTTTTAGATAACATGAATTTTCCTTGATCCCATCCTTGACCCTATTCATATTAGGGTACTGTGAAAAACATTTAAAAACTTGTGATGAGCATAAAAAGCTCAGAATGTGTTATAAAACAAATAATGAAAACATTAGTTTATCATTTCATACATAACATAAAATCCTTAACAAACCTCATGAAATCAAATGATTTATGAATAACACCTAGAAAACATAAATAATAAAGAAACTTGTGGCATTCATATCATATGTACGTTGTTTCTATCACAACTACATAGAGAGTTACATTTGGAATACCCATCATAGTATATTCCATAAATTTATTTGAAGAAACATTCACATTTAAATCCTTCACATTACCCAATGCATTGGAGATCTAACTCAAGCTCACCTACCCAAGGTTTATCACAGAACCACTTGTATACATAACAATGCCCATGAACCATAACATATTCATAACACGTAAAAAAACAGAAAGGAATGATAACATTTCCACATTGCAATAACAATATATGATTTAAATATATTGAAATAATCCAGAAATTATCAAAACCATTTTCAATACCAATATATGTAAAAAGAGTAAATTGAATTTACATTCCTTTTAAAAATAGCTCAACATGTTAAGGAAGCCATATATCTAATAACACTTGGTGCAGCAGAAAGGGTCGTTGTCACCGATTACGTTAAAAAGAAAAATTATTTTTTTTCATTTAGTAAAATTATTCATAGAAAAAGATTCCCTTTTAATGAAAAGTCAAAGGAGTTTATACATTGTATAAAAGAATGTCATGTATTAAAAAAATATGCCTCAATGAAAAGAGATTGAGACAAAGTCCCTTACCTCATGTCTGACTTGACCCGTTTGTTCTTTAATATCATGAATAATAAACTAAAGATAATTTCTACTTACTTAAGAACATTTTTCAAGTTTATTATTCCTTTTATATCAATTATTTCCATGTATAAACATTATGTAATAATTTAAGTTAATAACGTTTGTTTTGTCAATATTTGGTACTTCAGTGAAAAATAGACTTCTTATATTTACAAGTTGTTCACAGGTTCAAAAGTTCATTATATCCATAAAGATATTCAGTATTTAGATATCATATTTATATTATATATCCATTATATAAATATATTTATAATAGTACATAACATTTGGAGGTAATAAATGAAATGCACCATTCATGGAGACGGTAAGCTGTACGTACGCATGAATGCTACTTTCATTTATATTTCATATTTTAATGGATTTAAAACATAATTATACATAGGTATATTATAATTCCAGTAAAATATCACATATAATATCATTAATTCCATCCTTTATACGTTCCCAATATGGTGTTAATGAGTCATATCACTTTGAGGGCGCGGTAGTCCGCACTTCTTCAAATGAAATTATCGCGTTTACACATAATTGAAACCATAAAGGTATGACATAAAAAGAAAATACATAAGCATAAAGAAAACAAAAACATAATATATATCATATATAAATATAATTTCATCTTAATGGCCTCCATGAGAGGCGGTATAAGATAATTGAACAATCATCATTTCATGGGGCGTTAGTTTTCTATTCAATGAATCATTATGTGCTTCACCCATTAGATGGAGGTGTGTGTAAGTGTAGTTCGAATAATTCTCATAAAAAAATCCTATTATTTTTAAGATACTAATGTTTTTGTGAAAAAATATAATGAAAATAGTTTAGGATTTGGAGAAGTAAAATAAAAGAAAAGAATTTAAGAAAAACTATTACCTTTAATTTGGGTAACTCTCTTTGGTTTGAACCAAAATGACTTCTTGTAGTGCCTTATACCTAAGTTAAGACTTCTAAAAGGAGGAGTGGGATCCTGATATATTATTTGGGTAGGGTTTTCATGATAAATTTGCTTGAGAGGTGTGATTAAAGAATTATAAGTGGGAGATTTTTATAAGGCAGAGGAGGGTCTCTTTAGGAATGTGTGAAAATATTATTTTATTATATAAATAAATTCGTTTTCTAAAGGCCCAAAACTAATTAATTCTGACTATAATATGACTAATGGTCAAAATAAAATCATCCAATAATAATTGGATAGATTTTGGATATTTTTCTAAAATTTATATTCATATTTATTTAAATCATTTATAAATGAGATAATTACTGCCTCATTATTGTGTCACAAATACTTTAATTTATATAATATCTAAAAATTATAAAAAAATTCCATAATTTTTGAAATCTTTTTTTCTTTCCAATGAATATTTATAGTTTAAATGATAATTTATATAACCCCTTGTAAAAATTAATTTACTAAAAGATATAGGTTTATGTCATTTTTTCCTTTACTTTAAGTTAATTAATCTATTGTGTCATTATCACTCCCAAGTGGCTCTATGGAGTCCACAAATCGACCCAAGGATTCCCATGATCGGACATGACTTATCCTATAATGTTAAGAAAAGTGTTAAGGTAATTATATTTTATTATGATATTATTTTTACCTTGATATAACATATTTTATTTTATCCTTGGAAAATAAAAGTCAAAAGTAACTATTCACTAAAAATTATTTTCAACTTATTGAACCAAATTTTACATACTAATAACAACCATGTATTTTTGATTTTTGAAATTCAATTCACAGAAGAGGTAAAATTTTATTAATATGAAAAGGTCAGTTTTTAACTACTACTTAGTGATTTCACTATTCATCAATAATTGAAGTTTTTCAGAAAAATACCAAACATTATGCCATAGTTATATTTGATATTATAAATTCAAAAATGATGTATATTTTACCAAATTTAAAAAATAGAAGTTGGATTAATTAATTTAAAATTAATTCCCATTATCAAAAAATTGGGTGTTTTTAAGAAACAATAACTATCAAAAGATTGATACTTATTTATGTCCAATTTCAAAGTGAAATTTATTCCAATGACCTAAATTAAATTAAATTATAAAAAAATAATATAATTACACTTTAAAACCAACTGAAAATTTAATCTATTTTTGTAAATAAATTTTATTAAAAGGCACTTTTGAATTAAAATATAGTATTTTTCATTTTTCATAAAAAATGAATTTTATCATAAAAATACCAAAATATTTACCCAAAGTAAATTCTGATGTCCTGATCCTAAAGAAGAATTTTATTTGAAAAAATACAACATATAAATGTGACTAAAACTAGATTTAAATAGGGTTCTCCATCAAAGGCGGTAAATCTTCCATTTAAGGTAAATTATGCATAAAATTAGATTCATTCACATTTTAAGCCTCAAAATTTTATTGTATAAATGTAAAAAAAATTAACAAATATGCATAATCTTATTTTAGTTAGTTCTATTAATTCCTATAAATAAAATGGCTATACATTAAATACTATTTAAAATAATATTATTATATTATTAGTGTGCAACGAAAGATTTCAAAGAAACCCGTTGTTGTGTATCGGGTACGCAATCAAACATAGAAACCCCTTTAAAGTAAAATTAATATTTAATTCACAAATATGAATAATTATGGAAAAATGTATTATTCTTTATTTACCTGGGATGTTACAATAAAAATGATGTCATGGTTCTTAATTCTGGTTTTTTGAAGTATCAAATTACTGAAACCTTTTTCAGAATATTTTTAAAGAATAATTTTATAAAATATAGATAGGGGTTATTTAATTATAACTATCAAGATTTTTTATATACTACAACACACCAAAATCTAAATATATATTTCTTTTATAATAAATTTAATTTTTTTCGATATCTTTTGGTGTAATGAACCCATTTTTAAAAAAAAATGTGAAAATATATAAAAATTTTATTCATTCATGACTATTATAACCTAGAAATTAAATTATTCGTCAGGGATAATGATTAATAATTTTTAAAAAAAATTATATTTTATACATGTACATTTTTAATCTATAGATTCTATATTATTAATCTATTCATTTCAACAAATTTTTTTTCTGAATCAAGATGTATTTTTTTTAAATACAGTTTAGCCACTCTCCACACAAATATATTAAAATTTTTTTTGACCAATTTTAGAAAATATAATTTTTAAATTATACTTCATTATTAAAATCATCATATAGAAATTAACATTGCATTCTATTTTTTATTTATCTGAATTGTTTCTTTTTTTTCAATGAATAGTGAAAAACAAATAATTTTTATTTAAATGAGTATTTTTGTTTAAAGTTTTTGTAAAAAATTATTTTTAATGACTTTAAATGTAAAAATTAAAAAATTATATATAATTTAATCAAATTTAAATCATTAAAATAATTTTTATGTTGAATATTGATATAAAACCTATGTAAATGTATGAAAATTTTCTCTTGAGGAACTCCCTTTCTAATCATGATGGGGGGATTGCATTTAAAATAATATTATCTAATAAGGTAATCTTAATATTGACACTGATGAATTATAAAAACAGAAGAAATTACATATTTTGGTTAAGATAAAAATGGGTTTACTAGGGGATAAAATAAAACGATAAATGATTAATGATAGAAATATTTGACCAAAATATATTTTATGGTCATATTGAGACTTTATCATGTTTTTCTATCTCAAATACCCTATTTTTTCACGTTTTCCATTTGAAAATGTGGTTTTACCTTTTTATTTTAAAAAATTACAAGTGTGCCACTCACCACCCATAAAAAATCCACCCACTCTCCTCTCTTCTTCCCAATATGAATACACATTTTTTTAGCCACGAACATGCCATATAACTTCACAAAATCTATCCCCTTCTCCTGTAATAATTTTTTTATTAAATCCAATCAATATAGTCATTTGGCGTAATCCTAATGGGGTTACCTAGTGATGAGGTAACATTCATCAATGAGATTTTTTATTTTATCTCTCTATCCATCTACTTCAATTTTTGTCAAACCATGATTAAATAATAACTTTCTAATAAGTCATATAGTTATAGTTTTTTATTTCAATTTAATTACCATAAACTATCCCACCATCCTTAAAATGGCTTATGAAATAATCATTCATGTGGACGATGGAGTACCACCTCATGAACCGATGTCATTAATTTTTCGATTTCCAAGTGTCACTATTTTTATGATGTTATATATATATATATAATATTTTTACATTAGTATACCTATAGTGTTATTATATTGTATATAATTTTTCACTTTCAATTCCCAAGAGGATATGATAAAGTCGCTTATGTGTACGATGAATTAACGCCTCATGAAGCAATGTGATTCTTCTATTGATAAAAAATTTCATGGAAGGTTATAAGTATAAAGATAATTAATATAAGTGAAATTAGTGAAATAATTATGTTATTCATGAAATATTTTCAATTTTTAAAATATAATATGTCATTTTTTGCTTTTCATTCAATGATAGATCCTAATTTCGTTTCTTGTACATTTGGCATACCGCCTGCATGAATAGATGCGACTCTATTTTCATCATGAAACAACATGGATGATACATAAAAAAAATTAAATTAGTAATATTATATTCTTTATACCATTATAATTATTTAAAAATAAAATATTAATTACATTTATTTTTGTAATGATCGTTATAAAATAAAAATATTACTCATGCATATATAAGTATTACCGTCTCTATGATAATAAAATTATTTATTTTGAAAAACCCTTATTATTAATTGGTCATAATAATAATATTTTGTATAAATATGATAACTATTTACTAATTTTTTTCTGTATATGTTTGAATAATTACCTATTTTATGATATTTATACTACTAAAGTCATTCTTAACACATAAAAAAAATATCATCGAAACATTCGATGTTAACATAACAGATTATGTAATCATATATGACAATATATTAAGTGGAATAATAGGTATAATTGAATAAATGTAAAAATATTGATGAATTAATTGTATTTTATTACCTATACAACAACATGAACTATAATTGAATGGATTATTTTTTTAGACCATTTGTGGTGGGATATTAAGTGGTACTGACATCTTACTCAGGTTTCATGATCGGTACCTGAATAGAATTTTTTTATGAAGAGTTTATGGGAAAATACACTTAGTTAAATTCTTATGTTGGGAATGGATCAAGGACGAGGGAACTGGACACTATTCAGGACCCTCTTAGTTGTCGTTTGTGTCATTATTCTATGGTTTTTATATTTATACA
The DNA here is from genome assembly GCA_963277665.1 of Viscum album. NCBI lineage: Eukaryota > Viridiplantae > Streptophyta > Magnoliopsida > Santalales > Viscaceae > Viscum > Viscum album. Next base: position 819,401,169 of record OY728166.1, read on the forward strand.
CTTTAAATGTACATAATGTTTCAAGTTTTATACTTTACATGGATATTTTATTTCCTCTGATTATTATGAGTATCTAGTATTTCTTATAGTTGAATATAACCTTCTTCTAGGGTTTATTTATTTTCACTGATGAATTACTATGATAAAAGAAAGAAAGAGGGTATAGTATCCCCAGTATTGACAATAGACCTTCTCTATTAGTAGGAATCCTTTGGCGTATGTGGAGCAACAACTATGTTCATATAGAGAGTTGGTTTGGGGAATCGTCGGGAGGCACTCAGGTCAGGACATTATAATGTGGTATCAGATATCCAGTTTTATTTTATTATTTTTTGAACTTTTGATTAGGAATGGTGTTTGGGAGACTAGGAAGAGTTGGGGCATGGTTAATAGGTCATTTAAGGGAATAACTACCTCATGTATATGGGAAAACCATCTACCCTAGGTTGGAATGTTTTTTTCTTATTTTTACAGTTGAATTTTTTTTGCCTTGTATGATGCACCTTTTGTGTGATGTGATTATTGTTTTGGATATTTGTTGAGATTGACTTGTGGAACCAAATGGATTGATATTTGTGTTTATATGCATGAATCTTGGAACCCATGATTATTTTTTAACATGAATCAATTTAATAATGCATGGGAAAATAGATTTAGGGTATATTGTTGAACTTGAACTATTTTTCATTTCTTGTAAAATTAAAATGAAAATGGTTCCAAACATGAAATTGTGAATGATTATAAAATGATGCAATATGGAAAACTATTAATTTCTAAATGAGAATGGTGAAAAAAATGAGAATCTGATTACCCTTTTTAGTAAGTACATAGGTGAAGGATTCTTATTATAGTGATATCACCTCTGTTTTGAAAATGCAGTGGGTTTTGGGTAAACAAATTGTTATAGTTTTTTAAATACTGCTTTTTAACATTGTTAATGTAGTGAAATTAACAAACCCTGTGTTGTCCGTTTGTATCTCGGTGTGGGTAGTTCGAGTAGTTATAATTCCATAGTTTGATAACTCACTTGTGAGTTATGATTGGGACCATGTGGTTTTAGATCAGTGTGTTTAGATTCTTTCATGGAGGGAAGCCCAATACTTTCAATATATTAAGGTGGTTCCATAGTTATAGTAAACATATGTAATGAATGATTGGTGTTGGTCTTTATCTATGAATTCTTAGTGTACATTCAATTAGTAAAGATAATGTTACCAACCTTGAAATTTTCCCAGGTACACTGAGAAAGCTCTAGAATTATGCCTAGATACATAAATTTGTTTTCATTGATATGGTGCATCATTGGGTTTATGTTTATGAAGTGGAATTTTTTGTGATGTACTTTTGGAGGTACACCATCAACCGTTTATAGATGAGGTTACCATGATAGAATGGAGGTCGATGAATATCATGGAAAATGAGTTTTGTTAAAAGTGATGTTAACAAATCTTCAATTGTGGGGAGTGAAGTGTTAGTAGTTTTTTTGGGCAGAACGATCATGGGTTATATGAGGTTGTATCAGAATGCCGATGAGGCACTTATAAGTTATTTGATTAAATTACAAGTATAAAGGCAAGGTTGGCCTTGTAGGTGATATATGTACATACTTTCTATGTAGTTCTTTATGGAAAGGATAAGATCCAATGTGGGATTGTGTTCTTGATATTTTTGGGATTAGTGATTTGGGAAATGCATTGGTTATTTTGTTTAAGTTAATCTTGATACTGATGTATTTATGTAGGAGCATCTAATAAATAGAACGAATCTCATTGAGAATTTGTTTTTGGGGAAATGTCATGTTGATCATTCATATATTATGGAAACATGTACGTGTGTAGAAAGAAACATAGAAGAGAGAAGTCGATGTTAGGGCTCAATGGACCAATTATTTTTACTAATAATCATAGATGTGCTAGTAAGTACAGCTCGAGGTAGAGCAGTTTTAAGGGGGGGATATTGTAACATAACATCTTTTCTACAGGTTCAATATAAATAATTTAATTGTCTTGGTAGACCATGGGAATTTAAATCACTTCATGAATTAATTAACGACCTCAAATATTTAAACCCCCTTTAAATGTTTTTCAGCACATGAAGAAATTTCACAAAAGTAGTTTTCCCAACATGTGGATAGGTCACAGAAGTATACTACACCCCCTATAACTATCTTTCACCATGTATTGAAATGTAACGAAAGTATATTACACCAAATGTAATCTTTATTTATTTCTTTATATATTTTTATGGGATTTGATTAGAAAATCTTGAAATATGTAACGATATATTACGTGACTTGAAATGAGAATTCACATCGTGTAATTCTGGAGGCCCTCTTTTTAAAGACACGTCTCCATCATTTCATAACGCTATATATCCTCTTTTCTTTACCATAGAATCCCCACACACATCTGCCTTAGACCAATACTCCTCCATGTACCTCCTCCTTAGACCGAATCTCCTCTATAGAGCATCCACCATGGACCGACGCTCATCCACGCACCACCATCTTCGACCAAAGACCATTGGTGCACAACCCAATTATGGGTATTATTCATATTAAGATTTATCCTTCTATTCTGCTCCTCTTCACAAATAAAATTAATATGTCTATCTGCTATTGGATTAAGATCTATATTTATTGAATCTAGATCTAGGATTGTAGGATCTAGATATAGATTTTGTGAATGTAAATCTGGAATTATTAGATCTAGATATAGATTTTTTAAATATAGATCTGGCCTTGTTTTGCTTACATTTAGATTTAAGATGTGTTGTTTTGTATAACTATGGATTTATGATATGGATATATATCACATTGTCAGTGGATCCCATTCATATTGGGTTTATCTGTTGGCAAGAGTTCGTCACCATTTTTGAGGTAGATGGTATAAAATATAAATCTCGTAGTCTTCATTAAAATTATGTGTATGTATATTTAGATTTTCTATAAGATTTTTATAAATTCCATAAATTTTTAAATTTATTAATTTGGTAATTTAATAAATTAAATTAAATGTGTTACTGTGATATTAGAATTTTAGATGAAAAATAATTAATTGTTAAATTTATAATGTGGAAATTGAGATTGTTGAAAATGAATAATTGATTTTAGAATTAATTAATGTGAATAATAGTGATTATGAAATTGTGATATAGGCTAATTAATTGTGTAATTACATATGGTGGGATAGAGATTGTTGAAATTGAATAATAAATTCTTGAATTAATTTTTGTTATATTGATGTTGTTGAATTGTGATAAATAATTGATGAATTAATTACTTGAGATTTGTATTAATATTAGATTGATTGATATGTAACAATAAATAATGATTAAATTGGTGTAGTTTAATTAATGAAAATAAGGCAATTTTGTTATGAAGTAATTGGTTATATCAAATTAGTTGAGATGGAATTTGTTATTTAATTGATGTATTATGACTGTTTAATTATTGAATTAAATAATGAGATTAATTTATTTGATATTTTATTAAAATAAAAAATATGATTATTTAAATATTGAATATAATGAAGGGATTAATTAATTTATGAATTAATTAATTTGGGTAGCGATATTTTTTAACTGTTTAATTAAATAAAGGGATTAATTAATTGATTAAATAAGTAATATGAGTAATGAGATTATTTAATTTTGAACAAAATAAAAAGAATAATTAATTGATGAATTAATTAATGAGAGTTATTTGATTATTTACATACTAAATTAAATACAAGAAATAATTAATTGATGAATTAATTAATGGTAGTTGACATGGAAAATTTAATGGGGAATTAATTGATGGTAGTTCAATGTGATTAATTAATTGAGAATTAATTAATGGGAGTTGACATGGAAAATTAAATTGTGAATTAATTGATCATTGTTTAATGTGATTAATTAATTATAAATTAACTAATTAGAGTTGAATTGGTCAACTAATTTGTGAATTAATTTAAGGGAATGAGTTAGATTAATTAATTGTGAAATTAATAATTGAGAATAGATGTTAACAATTAATTAGTGAACTAATTGAATGGATTTTGTTTGACTATTTAATTGGAAAATTAATTAATGGAAATGAATTGGATTAATTTATTGATTTTTTATTTAATAGGTGAAATTTTTTGTTTTTTTGTGACATTAGTTAATTGGAGAATTAATTAATGGATATTGTTTTGATGACACAATTGAATGATTTAGATTATTTAAATAGAAAATTATTTAATGGGTATTTTTGTGATGGTTCTGTTGAATTATTTATATTAAATAATTATATAATTAATTAATGGATAACATTTGATCTATGCAACTGAACGATTTATATTAATAAATTGATCAATTAATTAATTGGATTTATTTTGATGGTCCAATTGAAATAATTAAGTTAATAAATTAGTGAATTATTTAATATGGATTGTTAGGTTATTGAATTTATAGAATTATATATTTAATTAATGAATTAGTTATGAGATATTGATATTTTATAATTGATATAATTAATTATGGAATTAATTTTGATGTTTTAATGTTGTGAATGAGATAATTAATATTGGGATTTTGAGTTTGGGGATGTTGATTAAAAATTTGATTAACTAATTAATGGGACTAATGTACTTAATTATCTGGGAAATTAATTATGGGTGTTTATGTGAGAAAATAATTGTTGATTTAGTAATAGAATTGGGGGATAAATATTTGGTTAATTATTTATAAACTTATTGAATTATAAATTGTGAATAATTAATTGAGAAATTAATTATTGGATATCATGTTGTGAAATAATTAATTAATTATTAAATTAATTAATGGGCTTTATTTGGTTAACTAATTTTTGAATTAATTAACGAAATTTAAGTGGAAAATTATTTTAAAAATTAATTAAATGTATTGTTATGATTAATTAATTGAGAAAATTAATTATTCAAATTGATATGATTAATTAATCAATGGATTAATTAATGGAAATTGTTAATGATTAACCAATTAGGGAATTAATTAATAAAATTGATGTAGTTAATTAATTATTGAAATAATTAATGGAGTAGAAGTGACCAAATAAATGACGAATTAATTGAAGGGTTTGTTATGATTAATTAATTAAATTGATCTAATTAATTATTTGTTTTTCATATAATTGAAATTGGTTGTGATTAATTAATAAGTTTATTAATTAAAGGGAATTGAACTCATAAATTAAATACATAACTAAATAATAGATATGGAATGACTAATTAATTGTGAAATTAAATGAAGGGTTATATATTATTAATTAACATTGAATTAATTAATGGAATGTTTTGTGAAATGGGAAATGGTTGTGATTATCTTTTCATTCTGTATTTTATGGGATAACTGGGGTGTGATAAAGTGAATAAGTAGAATGACTGAGAGAGATTCTATTATTGTTTTCTGAAGGACAATGTGAGCCTTTGAGTAAGAAAAATGTGTGAGATTCTGATTTGTTTCCAAAGGACTGTGTGAGCCTTCAAGGTAGAGACGGTGTAACTATCTTTTTGTTTTGTAAAAAACTGTGTGAAGCTTCGAAGAAGAAGACTATGTGAGCCAATTTTTTTTGAAGGACCGTGTGAACATTTGTGGTTAAAGATATCATGAGCTATCCGGTTCTACATATGAATAATTTATACTTTGTTTTGTATTACACTCTATTGACCATTTGGATAGAGATCATAGTGAACATTAATCTGGCCATACATAATTACATGTTTATTTATTTGATAAATTCTACTTGAATTATGATAATGAATGGTTACAAGGAAATTGAGATTTTTTATATCCCTTTGGGATAAGTTAGACTCTAGCGTGGGCCAAAGCAGTTCTTGTGGTTCAGGTGTCCATGAGAAACTGAGTGTCTATGCTGTAAAATAATGGGTAATTGAATAAATGTATAATGTTTACTTAATTACTGGTATTTTATTATTTATAAAACTAATTTAACGGTTATTGACTAGATTTTTTTAGACTTCGTTGGTGGTGGACCGCAGATTTGTACTCACACCATACTCAGGCTGCCTGATCGGTACCTGAGTAGACATTGTCCTTTTTTGGATAGGTTTGGTGAAAGGGCCCTGGGTGAGATTGTAAGGACCCAACATTTTATCAATGTAATTCCCTTCATATAATTATACCTTATATAATAATCTCATTAATAAACACAAAGATATATTATTATACAAAATACTATGTGACCATTAAACATAATTTTGTCACTTCTATGTTTTGAATTTCAAAAATATGACAAACATGGTTGTCATCAGTAAGATGTTTGGATCCTGATAGGGAATATTTTTTTTGGGTGAAAAGTAACCTACCCTTAAGAATAGTAACCTACCCATATGAATAGTAACTGACCCTTATGAATAGTAAAAACTCCAAAAGAATAGTAACATTACCAATAAATGATTAAAAAACATTTAGGCATCATATAAGAGACAAGTTGACCATTGTAAAAGTATTGGTGTTTTCCAAAGTCACAAACAATTAATTATTATTAATTAATTTAAATGAAAATTTATTATCCTACAATTTTTTCATAAATTAAAAATTCTATGTCTTATGGTTTTTAGATAATTTTATAAGACATTATGTAATTTTGGAAAACATTGTGAAATCAGTTTTAATTTTAAAATCTGTATTTTTCAAGTTAATTATGATTGTTATTAATACATAAAAATAATCATACATATAAAATTATTTTTGAAGAATGAACTTCATTTTTGGATTCTACACACCAAATAATGGTTAGGGTGAAATTTAGGGATTTTTCTGAAATACATTAATTTTCATGTGAATAGTAATAATAAAGTTTTGCAAATAACTGGTATATCCTAAGTTGCATCATTCATGATGTAATGATGATAGAAACATTCTATAAATTTAAATTAGGACATGTTATTTTTAATTTCATAAATGGTTCCTGAAAACACAATAAACCAAATTTCCAAACCTAAAATGAACTTTCCAAATCCTAAAGTCAAAAGGTGATTCCTTAATGTATCTTTTTATCATTATTTCACTTTCCTTTTAAAAAATTAATTAATTTGTAATAAAAATATGATTTGATGTAAAAAAATTATATTATATTAATATATTGTTTATTATGTCAAAAAACTACTATTACAAATATAATAATTTTTATATTATTTTATTTAATATTTTATTCTAAAATCACCCCCTCCTCATGTATAAATAACCCATAACTCTCCCCTTACCAAACCACACCTCTCAAGTATCAAGACTTGTATAAAAAATTTCCAAAAATCTTATTTATCCCCCCCTTGTCCAATAAATTTTGTTCAAATCAAAAGACCAATCCTAGGATTCATATAGAGGATCTCAAGAGGAGGATTCAAGTGGTAATTCCCATCTGTCTCTTTTCATTTAATTACCTTTCAATTACAACTTATTTTCTTAATCTATTCCCACCGATAATCTGCCAAATATTATTTTAACTCTAGTATAATACATATACTGGTATTTCATGATACTAATATGAATAGATATCATCCAATTCCCTTCTACACTTCTTTTTTATTTTAGAATGGAAAACATTATTCGTGAGGTGGTAATTTATCACCTTTAAGAACAACATGTTTTCATTTTTCCTTAACCTCCTTTAGATATGGTCATGAAACAATTTTTATAGTTGAACCAGATTACATTATATGTATTATATATTATTTATTATAATATATTTAACTTATGTACATATTACTAAATGATTAATCAAAACAAGTTTTTTATAGTCGAAAAACCGCCCGAATTTACCCAAATGAGCATCATTAAATTATTTTCTAATGATTCATCCCCATGGTATATAATATCATTCATTAAAAATTAATTAAAAATACTGGAATATCATTAATAACATGAAATATAAATTCGGCATTTTTATCCATGTTTTACACAAAATTCCATTTATGAATTTTGGCATCAGAAAACACATCTATTTTATTCACTTAATGCATCCAGAAATGACTAGTCATGGATCCTGAACAGAATTATAGATCAGAAGAAGTAGCCATTTGAAGTCAGGCTGCTGGAAATGGTCATCCATGATGGTTTTGGAGAAAAGTATGAATTTGCACGCAAAAATGGATTTTCAAGTAAAATTGGAATGTAATTTTATGTGCAAAGTCATTCAAGGTTTCACCTATAAATACATGTGCACCCCCTTCTTCCTAAAGATCCCCCGGAGGCTGGCCGCTGTTCTAATGCGCATAAGTTTGGATTTTCCAGGCCTGCGCGAAAAAAACCACCATCTTGTACGCATAACATCACTTTTTCACTCAAATGTACCAAATGACCAATTTTTCTTGAAAAATATTATTTTTTTCATGAAAAACATTATTTTTGTGCACAATAGGGCCACTGTGCCAAATGTTTCATGACCGAATGATGCACCTATCCAATTCCATGCACACATTACCTATTGAGAGAAAATATCCACTTTTGTATGTAAATATTTTCTATTGCGTGAAATTATTTCCCTATTGTGCGCACAGATCCCCCATTGCATGCACATCTCCCTTATTGCACACGCGCCTTCTCTATTGTGTGCAATCCTTCCTTCTTGGGTGTAGGACGTTGGCATTTTCCATTGTTCCCTTATGTGCACCCACATTCCACCTATGGAATACCATGACTTTATATACTCCTCCGAAAACCATGAAACACTATTATTTGACATATTCCTCTTGGTTTGTTTCTAGGGACATGAGTTTAGATTCTCATCATCAATTCCCCGGGTATCTTGAGTTGAACCATTCCTCAAGAAACTCATCCAAACACCATCACCCGAATCCTATATGGGCTTAAATAAGAAATGTCCACTCTTGTGTAAGCCCTAACACTAGTTATTGCTAGGCACCATATTCCTAATAGTTATATCTATATGACTATAAACTATACTTAACCCTATATGAATAATATAGGATACATATTTCTCCAAAAAAATAGATGCCTATGTTGCCTAGCATAATATGCCCGCAGTTATCTAAATATGACTATAAACTATAGTACATCCTATGTGACGAATGTAGGATGCCTCTTATTCCAAATAAGAGATGCCATATGTTCCTTGCATAATAAGCTAACAGTTCCCTATACATGAATATAAAATGTAGTACTCCCAATGTGACAAACATAGGATGCCTCTTGCCCTAAACTGGAGATGCCTTATGTGCCAAGATTAAGATGCCAACAGTCCTCTCTACATGACTATAAATTGTCTCACTCTCTATGTGACAAATATAGGATTCCTCTCTCTAAATAATAGATCCCTATGCGCCAAGCATTAGATTCCAATGTTCTTCTCTACATGACTATAAATTGTTGTACTCCCTATTTTACAAGCATAGGATGCCTATTACTCCAAATCAGAGATATCTTATGTTCCAAGCATAAGATACAAATAGACCTCTCTACATGACTATAAAATGTAGTACTCCCTGGGTGAAAAACATAGGACTCATCTTCCTCTAAATCATATATTCCTTATACACCAAGAATAATATTCCAATAGTCCAATCTACATGACTATAAACAGTAACACACCTAATATAACAAATGTGGGATGGCACTTGCTTAAAACAAGAGATTCCTTATGAGCCAAGCATAAAATTCCAATAGTCATATCTACAAGATAGTAAACTATAGTTGGCCCTATAATTCAATAATAGGATGCCTCTTATTCCAAATAAGATATGTATTATGATACAAGAATAAAATACCTCATGCCCTGATTAACGTGGCATAATTTCAATTGAATTGGATACCATTCGAGCATTCCATCACTCCACCCCATGCTTCTTGTGTCCTTCATTCTGATCTTCACCCTCTTTGATGTTTGAGGGGACCCCCTAAAGGCCTGGCCCCACACCACATCGGCTCACCTTCCTTTCTAGGATAACTCCCCTAATGACTATGGATGACACTTCGAGTCAGGTCGTATGTTTCAAACATGGTCAAAAGTCGATGCTCATTTGTTTGTTACCATTTTAGGCTAACGCGATATGGATGTTGTGTTTCGAACATGGTCAAATGTTATCATCCATCATCATGACAACCAAATTTTTTTTGAATATTGTGCATGTGATTCACACTTTTCATCTCCCTTTGTTCGGATTGATTCCAACATCCTTGGCATTATCCCACTTGTGTAATTGCACATAGGTTTAAGCACCAATCATATGCATCAACCCACCAGCGAGTTGTGATGCCCTAATGGTCAGACATGAGGAAGAAATTATGGGAAGCTTCTTTGCGTAAGACCCTTTCACCATTTTCGCACCATAGCGGCACATGGGAATCTTCCTTGCATAATTCCCGTTCACCATTGCCAATCCATAGCGTCACCTGGGTAGCTTCCTTGCATAAGCCCCATCCACCATTGCTGCTCTATAGCAGCACCTGGGAATATTCCTTGTGTAAGTCCCATTCACCATTGATGCTTTATAGTGGCACCTAGTGACACTAATGGCTATTTCTTCTGTGCATATCCACACTAACATGGACACCTCACTACTAGAAATGGGGTTTATCCCCATGCATCTATGCCCACTATTTAAAGAACCATAGGGATATATGATTTTTAACTGTATATACCCACAGTTTTATTAAAACCATGGGTATTTAGCCCCTAACTATCGGGCTCCATTCCGCTCCCCTCACTTCAACCCTCCGTCGTGCTCCCCCCACTTCAACCCTACCTCCCGGCTCCACCTCCCAGCTCCGCGTCCCGGCTCCGCCGCGCTCCCCCCACACCAAACCTACCTCCCTACTGCACCTCCCGGCTCTGCGTCCCGGCTCCGCCTCCCAGCTTCGCCTCCTGGCCTCCACCTCCGATCTCGACCTGGACCTCCTAGACTTCACCTCTGCCTCAACATCCCAGCCTTCACCAGACTACCCCCAGCTCAGGCGACATCCCTGCTCCCCCCTCTCAGATCCCTCTCCTCCGGGTATCATCAAATTCATCAGTTTTCTATTAAATATGATGTTTCTCATGCGTTCCTACTTATAAATTTTAATAATTATCCTTCAAATTTAATTGATATTGAGAATATTGTGCTGGGGGTAAATGATTCTTTTGATAAAGGTCTAATACAGATTGTGGATCAATGAATAAAGGAACTATGAAGGAAGATGAAGCCTCATGTTATGGTTTTATGGAAGAACATACATATTAAAGAAGATAAATGGTATAAGGAATCATATGTGTAGTATTACTCGACATGCATGTTATATTTAGACCTCTATTGACACATATTAAGGTCAAAAAGTCCTTAGAGGGGGATATTGGAACAACCACTCACTTTCTAGGTGCATTATGCCTTATTTTTAGCCTTTATTAAGAGTTTATTTGAGTTATTACAATTATTGGGTGATGTATTGGGTAGATTTTGTGAGATTGTGGGGGGGGGGGGGTAGAAGAATTTAATGGTGATAATGGTTAGAGGGAATAGTGTAGTCCCCCAACGTAACTATGAATCCTATTGGAGAGAAGTAGTGGGTGATATATGGTAGGGGTAATTTTAGTGCTAACATGGAAACAATTCCATGGTAACTATGTAACTCTAAAGAGAATCAACATCATGATTGTCATAGGGTTTACAAAAACATGTGTCGAAACCATGAAGGTGACTTGAATAGGTAGTGAATTTCCCATGGTTAGAGCATGATTTTGTAAGCCGAGCAACCAAACAATTACATAGAATTTAATCATTTGAAAATTATTATTTTGACACAAAAACTCCCTAATGATGGTCGTTATTCCTCCTAAACATAGGGTAATCAAACCAAGGGATTATAATGAGACTTCATGGTGAATTAATTCTTTTTAGAGAGGAATTAAATTTGATATAGAGATATCAGTCCTTGTGTTTTAAATATAATTTATCATTTGTTTGTTGTTATTATTATTATTTCTATATATTATTTATTATCCTTATAAAGGAACTAGATTTCAGATTTCTTATCCAGGTTTAGGATTTACAATGATTTCCAATGTGATCTTTTATAGATTTACATGGAAAATAAATATGGAAAGATGGTTTTTCCTGATCATTCTCAGATCCATCTAGATCTCTTAATTTTGTAGTGTCTTGATGGATAGGTCTAAAATGATCCTAGCCCATAACATGTTCTTCATCATATATCATAACCCTTTAATACTCATGTAGTGATTTTGGTATGCTTCCATGGATCTTTGGTTTGTGAGATTCATTCAAGTGGTGAACATTGATGTTTGGCTTCAATATGATGAATGCAAGAAGTTCTTACCATGTTATGTCAATTATATAAAAATGTATGGTATAAAATACTCATGCATGTATGTATAGACCATGATAATTCTTTTAAAATGATATGCTTATGCCTCTATATAGATAAAAAAATTTCCTTACTATGACTTGGGTATATATATATTTGTGTGGGTAGTAGACTTATACTATCTTGTATCAATGTTAAAATTGGATCCTGCATGAATTCATTAATCCTATATAGGGAGAGAATTTGAGATGTGATTCATGATGAATATGGTGGGGTCTTAAATGAAAAATGGAAGGGAATGAAGGCCTTGAGGCATTAATGGAGTCCGGAAGTGGGGAATGATGACATTGTAGTATGACCTGAGATAGTTTATAGGGGATGATAGCCTTATGGACTAACCTAAGACATAATAGCCTATACACCCATTGAGATACATAAATTTATCTTGTGGTTTGTTTTGAGAATTTTCAAAACCAATAAAGCTCATGTGAGCTGAACATCCACTATCCAAGATCCATGGACTTTCCCCTTTGGATATTTTGGGTGAAACTTCAACAACTAAATCGTTCTCCTTCACTTTTCTATTCTTCTTTTTATGATTTTGAGTATTAAAACTCAAATATATTTAGGATGGTATATTGATGAGGCATTCATTTTCACCATGAATAGGATGGTCACACCTTCCATAGACTTATTCAAGAATATCAAACATGTTATGTGATTTCTATATATAATTTACCATATTTTTATAACTTTTATTCCTTTAAATGGGTTGAAACTCCAAAACAATGATTTTTAATACTCCCATGTATATCATGATGTCTATTTTAAAAAACATATATTTTCCATATGAAAAAATATTCCAAATTTCCAATAGAATCCATAAAACGATAATCATGTAAGCATCATGTTGTACAAAATTTGTAGGATACCTTAAAACATTTTGTCAATATTAATTCCAAAACATTAAAGTTATAACTACTCTATTGTCATTGAATGTTTTATTCCCCATAAAATAACCCCTACCAAATAATCTATATAAATATAAATTCATATTATTAAAATAAAATTTTCTTCCCATGTGTATAATGCCTCTATATCTATAAGGAGTATTTTACATTGAAATATTATTTTTTATTCCCCATCAATGACCACTTGGGAGTGTCTTTTTTAACTTTTTTCTTTAGTTTACATCTCAAGGTAGAAATTTTTTCTTTTTTCCTGCATATTCAATCATGGAATCATCTTTTCATTAAATATGTTTTGCTAAATACTAATATTCTTTGATTAATTTATTAATAAAATTGATTTTAATGAATTTTTTAAATATGATTTACATTGTTTATTGAATGATAATTTTTTTTTCTTGTTATAGAATGGATAGAAGATGGATGTATCATATCGATTGGATTTCAAATGAGTTTCAAAGTAATTTGGAGAATTTTTTAGATTTTTCATTTAACTATGCTTCAGATGGAGGTTGTATACAGTGTCCCTACTATAATTGTTTTGGAAGACCATGGTTAATACGAGAAGAAGTTAGTTACCATTTAATGAAATTTGGATTTCAAGAAAACTATAATGTTTGGTTTCACCATGGAGAGACGAGTCAATCTTCAACTGTTCATAAATGAAATAAATGAAGTGACATGGAGAATTTGATATTTGATCGGTTTCCATATGTGCATCATTCCGAGAGAGATAGCATGCCGGTGCAAGAAGACAATGATATTAGTACACAGGAGGAAAATGTTGAATATGATGATGTTGAGAGAGTGAAAAATTTATTGGATGATTCCAGAACTCTAGTATATCAAGAATGTACTAAAATGACCAAGTTGGAATTTTTAATGTAGTTATATCATGGAAAAACCATGTATGGGATTTCTAATACCGCCATTGATTATATTCTTACATTTTTGAAGGACATGCTTCTTGATGGTGCAGATATTCCCTCAAACCATTACATGGCATGGAAGTTAACTAAGAAGCTTGGATTTGCTACTAATAAAGTCCATGCTTGTCCGAAATATTGCAGTTTATATTTGGAGAAAAGAGCTGACCGTAATGACTGTAATGAATGTGGTACGTCTCGATGGAAGACAAATGCAGATTGAACACCATCTCATGTGCCATAGAAAGTCATGTGGAACATTCCATTGATTCCCAGACATCAAAATCTATTCATGTATCTAGAAATCTATGTCAATATGTGATGGCACGATGTTGAGAGAATTAAAGGTAATGATGAGCTGGTCCATCCGAAAGATGGATTAGCATGTCAGACATTTGATGCACAACATCCTGATTTTGCATCTGAGGTGAATAATGTCAGATTGGCCCTATCATGTGATGGTTTTAATCTGTTTGGTCAGATGCTTACTGCTCATAGCCCGTGGTCGGTTTTTATTCATGTTTATAATCTTCCTCCATGGATGGGTATGAAAAAACCTTCCAATTTCTTGAGTATACTGATATCTGGACCTTTGGATCCTGGCAATGATATATATGTCTACTTGCAGCCTTTAATAAAAGAGTTGAAACAACTTTGGGATTTAGGTGTGAAGACATTTGATTCTTCTTCAAAGAATACATTTCAGATGCGTGCTACCCTTCTATGGACCATAAATGACTTCCCTGCCTATGAAATGATGTCTGGGTGGAGCACGAAGAGAAAACTATCATGTTCCATTTGTATGAAGAATACACAATCAAGAAGGCTTAAATATCATCGTAGTTTCAGTTTCATGGGGCATCGCCGATTCTTGCCAATGGATCATCAATACAGGAAGAATCGTTAGAGGTTTGATAATAATGTTGACACTGAATAACCACCTCAATGTATGCCAGGAAGTGATGTGCTTGATGAATTGAAATATTTTAACTTTTTATTAGGGAATGGTCAGTTGAAATCTTGAAAGTGGAAGAATGCTGATACTAAAGTCACTCACAATTGGAAAAAGAGAAGTATTTTTTTTGTTGCCATATTGGTCTACTAATTTGTTACATCATTGTTTAGATGTAATGCATATTGAGAAAAATATGTGTGAAATGTTGCTTGAAATTATTTTGAATATTTATGGGATGACCAAAGATGACTTCCAATCTCGTAGGGCTTTATTGGATTGGGGTATTCGACCAGAACTACATCCTGTTTGTATCGGTGAAAACAAATGGAAAGTTCCCTGTGCTTCGTATGTGATGACACCAATAGAGAAAGTTTAATTTTTGGAAATATTGGAGAATATCAAGGTTCTAGATGGCTATTCCAGCAACATATCTAAATGAGTCAACAAAATAAATTTGAAATTGAAATCCCTAAAAACTCATGATTATCACATAATTCTTCATGAATTGATTCTAATAGAAATTCGGCATTTTGTATCCAATAATGTAAGGGTGGTAGTGATTCAGTTGTGTCATTTTTAGAGACCTTTGTGATAAAAGGTAATCCAAATAATTGATGATAAAAATGCTGTAAGAGGCCCCGTTAATTCTGTGTGAGTTGGAAAAAAAATTTCTGCCATCCTTTTTTAGTTGTATGCTGCATTTAACAGTTCATCTTCCAACTGAGACACTTCTTGGGGTACTAGTCACTTTTTGGTGGATGTATCCCATTGAAAGAAATATGTGCACTTGGAAATCATATGTCCGAAATAAGAATTATCCTGAAGGTTCCATTGTAAGGAGTTATCTGGCCCAAGAATGTATGGATTTTTGTTTAATGTATTTGTTTGATGTGAGCACAAGAAATAATCTACCAATGAGAAATTAAGATGTGTAGTATGAGGAAATTCAGCCCTCATTTCCATATCTTCCCCAAACAGGAGGAATTTTCAGGTCATATACATTGGTTACATTGAGCTTTGAAGAGAGGAATGTGGCACATCGTACAGTCTTATTTAATTGTGGTCTGTTCAATGCCTATATTAAGTAATTAATTTTAATATATATATGTTA
Source organism: Viscum album (assembly GCA_963277665.1). Lineage (NCBI taxonomy): Eukaryota > Viridiplantae > Streptophyta > Magnoliopsida > Santalales > Viscaceae > Viscum > Viscum album. The sequence goes on from OY728166.1 coordinate 819,417,414, forward strand.
TCTCATACGATATCATATCACATATACCTTATACTTTTATTGTCATTTTATGTAGAGAACATAAACAAATTATAAGTAGAGTTCATTGGTCTTTTCCGTTGAGAAGGAGAGAGGCTATGCATTGCCAAGAGTTCCCAGCTGGGTTGAAATCAAAGGTATGACCATTACATTATATACCTTAAAATATAGATATATATATTTAATTATATTACTAATATGTATTCCAGGTATTGAGTTTACCTGCTGACTTCATTTCTCAAGAAAATAATAGCGTTGGCTTTTTGTCCCAATTCTTTGGTTCATGACTGAAAATCGATAATAATCAATGGATATAAATTTATTACAATTGATAAAGCGGTGAAAATGAGAACACAACATGATGGTGTTATGTTAACTGCTAGAACGGATTGTTATGCTAGTGCATCAGATAGTCGACCTAGATATGACGATGTGTATTATTATGGAATGGTTGAGAAAATATTGTTATGGGATCACTACTCTCAAGGTCGAGTCACTATGATGAAATGTAAATGGTTTGATTCAATGATGTGACATGGTATATTTATTGGTGATTTTATATTTAGAGTTATTAACATGAGTCGATTCTTGCATACCGATGAACCATACATTTTGGCATCAATGGAAAAAAGTGTTTTATGTGAAAGATCATATGAAACCTGATTATGGTGTCATTAATGAAGTAATCCCAAGAAATATTTTTCATGATGCTGGGGAAGAAATTTTAACCATTGACACCCCCATTGGTGTTATCCAAAATATTTTATTTGATGACACAAATTGTCCCATTGTGAGAGATGATGTTGAACCTGAGGTAGTGAAGGGTAATATATAAAAGAAACCATATATATTCAGAGTTCATTCAGTTTACCTTGACATGAGTTTCTAAGGTTGGTACTAATGTAATTACTTTAATTTAGTTTTCGTTTATAATGATATGCCTGTTTTAGTATTGTTTGGTTTCATTTAAATTAATTATATTTATTTCAATTCAATAAACTGGGTTTAAAATGTGGTTTTAAAAATTGTATAACTTGGTTGTAAATTATCATTACTAAAAAATGTTATGACATCTTTTGATTTCTTTGGATTCTATGTTGTATGTATGATTTGTAAAAATTGTTGTTAAAAAATATTTATTTCATTCCTATACAAATTATGAAGAAAACTACAAAAGCTCGCAAGAAAAGATTATTTGATGTTTATCCTGTTAGACGCGAGCGTGAGTTGTCTTCAGTGATTATAATAATTCTAATATTTATCTTCTAAATTACATATAATATAAAGTTCATATTTTTGATCAAATTTTTTAGGGATATATAACTCCATAGTTTCCTCTTCCTAGTATGGGACCGAGCAGGGATCCTCCTAGACCTAGGCGGAGCTCCCGTCTCACCACTCCCCACACTGACCCATCAGTGGACATCCCATCTACCACACATGTCCGCCCTCCGCTTGATACCCCTGGGATGTTCCCATACATGCCGCCATCATCATCCCATTTACCCTCTTTTTCTTATTCAATATTCACATCGACTCGACCGATGTTCTCACCTACACAATTTCAATATCCATTCATATATACCCAGACCTACTACACATATTCTGACATGTCTACACCACCTCATTTTCTAATCATCCATCCTACACATATTGAGTCCATTCCTTCAGTTTCGACTCCTGTTCATGAAGATTAGCCAGAGCATGCTGTAGAAGAGATACTTCCTTTGGAGGATGCTGATCCAGCACAGTCCACAGAAATTTTATAAATTTATATTTATATTAGTAATGTATTTATATGACCTGAAATTTTCATTGCAGAGTCAATTTAACTTTCATAATAGTGAAGCTAACAAAGCTGCTAGGTTGAGTGATCTTGGAGAGTATTGGTAGTCATACAAGTATGAGTTACATATTGGTTGGAGGAGAAGAGTGGGTACTAAGTTAGAGGGTATACCCACAAACCCTGACTATCCAATAAGTCAATATCAAAAAATGATCGCACATTGGAATACTGAACAGTATAAGGTACTACCCATCTTTAATGGTTTTTATATAAAATTTAATTCTTATTACTTTTATTGTTTTCTTGTTTCTTAAGAAGTGTCAACAAAAAAAACAAAGATGAAATGAAATATCTACACACATTGGGGAGCACTATAATGCCCGATCATGAGAAGTGGCTGGTATGTTCAATCCAATTTTTTGAATTTATCATATATGGTTGTAATCCAAATTTGTGAATTTCTCATATGAAGAAAGCTGAATTGGGCATTGAAGGTCCTGTACCTCATGCCAAATTATTCTTCTTCAGTAGGAAAAAAAATATGGAATTGCAGTTATTTCACAAACACAAGATAAAATTGTAAGTTTTTTTATTTATATTTCAAAAATTTATATGGAATTCATAATTTAATATGTTTATAATTTCGACAGTCTACCTTGGAGGCCATGGATGAAAAGGAAGCTGACAACTTAGGGATAAATGATCATTTGAGTTAGGTGTTAGGTGTGGAGAATCCAGAAAGAGTCCATTGTAGACCATGAAAAAATATTGTCCCCTATAGATATTAGTCATCATCAGCCTCCTCTAAAGCCTCTAAGGCCTCTGAGATGGAAAGTATGCATGCTTAATTAGATGCGACAAATAAAATAGTATTAGAAGAGCATGAATAAATTAAGATAATGAATGAACATTTCATGAAAGCTATGTTAGTTTTGAGTCAATCACTACTACTAGAGGTTGCTGACAATTTTCATTCATGTATGGCATCAATGCGCTCTTTACATAATGCCTCATGTGATTCCCATGAGGGTCCAAGTGGTGATGACGGTGGTGGCGATAGAGCTGGCGAGGATGTTGCAGATACTGTTGTTGGTGATGGGATTACTGATGATGATGCTGATGGTGTGGTTGGTGATGATGTTGCAAATGATGTTGCTGCTGATGATGATGATGCTGGACATGGGGATGATGATGATGGCGATGGGGGGAATATTAATCCCCTCCATTTTTGACTTACCTGAGAGACTTGTGTGGGAGTTTTAATTTTTTTCGTTTTTGTGGACCACTTGTATGTGAAATTCTTTATGCAATGAAATGCATTTGAGATTATGTTTTCATCAGGGGTGTTATTTGAAAATTCTTTAGGTAATATTCACATGCCATATTTTTTTATGGTTTGGGGTGTTGATTATTATCTCGCCATCTAATCTTGTCCTTAGCAGTGGAGTGGAGGCTTGGGATGGGGGGGCTACAGTGGAGGGTTGGGAGGGGGGCTGCAGTGGAGGGTTGGGAGGGGGGGTGGGGGCTGGGAGGGGATGGTTGAGAGGGGGGGTGTAGTGGAGGGTTGGGAGGGGAGGGGGCTGCATGCACTTAATCTCTTTTTCATATACTCGACATGCAGAGGATGTTCATTAGGAGAGTATGACCGTGTCCTCCACTTCGAAGCAGAAGAGATCATCTATTGAAGGCATTGAGAATGTTTAGTTGCTTCTGATCTTTTGGTTGAAACATAAAGGCACTGATTGGTATGTGATCTGGCAGTTACTTGAATATTCAGAGTTGACTAACTGATTTAGATGTTGCATATGCTGTTTGTGGTTTTCAGCTTTCCTTTCTCTAATTTTTAATGTGGTTTTGGGTGTTTTAGGAAGACTCAAAACACAAAAGAAAAATCCTGTTTAGTGGGGAGGGAGGGGGAGTGGCTGGGTAGGTGGGGAGGGGGAGGGGATGGGCAGTGGGGTGGGAGGGGGAGGGGATAGGCAGGGGGGGTTAGGAAGGGGGGTTGTGCAGTGGGGAGGGGCTGGGCAGGGGGGTTGGGCAGTGGGGAGGGAGGGGGAGGGGCTGGGCAGGAGGGGCTAGGCAGGGGGGATGGGCATGGGGGCTAGGCAGGGGGGGCTGGGCAGTGGGGAAGGAGGGGGAGGGGCTGGGCAGGGGGGAGGGGCTGGGCAGGGGGGGTGGGCAGTGGGGAGGGACAGTGTCAAATTATCCACCGTCGCTAAAGGTATGGTTTTACCACACCATTTTTTACATCATGAAAAGTTTTCTTTTTTACTCAAATGCATACTCAAATATGCAATTTAACCCCAGAATCATATTTTCATAATATGATGTAGTGTCATGTTTGGTTGTTTAATGTTTTCAATGTATGGGGGAAATCTCCAATATAGGTGATGCTGATTCATCTTCCAACATCAATGGCATTGAAAAGGGTAAAATTGAGATATCATCTTATTTTCAAGATTAAAATTAATGTCTACTCTTGTAATTAATGAACACATGATATTATTATCATTTCATTATTGTGATTTATGCTTTCAGGTCAATCATTACTACAAATAGTATTAACAACGGCATTGCAATGTGCCTTACAAGGGTTGGGTTCATCTACTGAAAACATTGACGTTTCCATTGAAGAGGGTAAAATTAATCTATGAAGTGTTGATGGCCTTTTAATCATTATAAAACTGGTTGTTTTTTAAGCAGTTGTTTTATTTGTACAGAATTTCACATGCATCACAATACATTTTTAGTCATCAGAATTTTTATGTGGGAATTGGCACCCTCATTGAGTAAGTTTGTTGTTTTCTTCTACAGTAGTGCAATGACCATTGGGATCATCCTTGTTATATTGATGATCCTCTTTCAGGTAGTTTATCATTAACCCCCCACTGGTATTTTGAATCTGATTTTTTTTTCTGTTCGGCTTTAGAAGTTTTTTATCTTTATGAGGAAATCTACTCTATAATTTTTAATCAACTGAAATATTTTTAGTTCATCACTGTTACTGATCCAATTTATTATCAGGGAATGCGACTGCTTCCCACTGGTTGAAAAAAATCACCAGGAGTTTACATGGTTGCATCAATTGCAGGTATCAACTTCCTTTATCAGTCCTCACCATGAGTCATTAATCCATTCATCTGTAAAATTAATATAAATTTTCTTTAGGCTACTCTGAAATCATGTCTCCTTTATTATCTGCCTATTTTATTCAATTATGTACTCATGGACTTATAAAGAAGCAAGGACATTTACTATCCTGTATGTATGTTATCAATTATGTATTTCTCGGGTGGATCTTCTATGATTGGTGTGGAAAGGACAATACTAGCATTGATGTTTTGGTATTTTTAACTCGAGTTGGCAATACTTTTGCTATTTTTCACTTGTCTGGTTGGTTCTTGGTTTGGATTTTGGATTGTACACAAATATTTCACTGAATTTGATGGATCAATTAATATAAGAACTTCTACTTTTGTTGTGTGGGCCATCCTATTAGTTGGGTAAACAATGATTCATCAGGTTTTTTCCCTTTGAAAACCATTTTTTCTGTGTTTTTTTACCAAGGGAAATAGATTGAAGTATTTGTTGAATTCATATGCAACTTTTTATCACTGGATGGTGATTGAAGCATTAGTACGTGGAATTCCACTCTCATATTTTTTGAGAAAACTTTTTCTATTCAGATTTCTCAGGAAACTCAGGTAACTCTACTTTTTCCATTCAAGGCTGGAGCTATTCTTTAAGCAGTTGGATTTCCTGTATTTTAGCTTACTGAACATAGCAATTGGCGAGTTGGTGAAATTTTATCATTCACCAGAAGGCCCACAAGTTCGATATGATTTCTATTTCTATTACCCTGCTTATTGTAAAGACCAACTACCAAATTTTTTCCATTGCAATCATTAAAATTGTCAAAATTCTTTTAGATTCATTTAATGTTTAATATTTTCCAATTCCATTTTAATTGATTTTATTTATGAAATCTATAATTTTCAGGTTTAATTCTTCAATTTAGGTGATTATGCTTTATCTTTCAACATCAATGGCATTGAAAAGGGTGAAATTTCTATATCATCTTATTTTATAGATTAAAATTAACATGTATACTCTTGTAATTAATGATCACATGGTATAGTTATCATTTAATTAATGTGATTTATGCTTTCAGGACAAACATCATTGGAAATAGTATTGACAATGCTATTGCAATGTGCCTTACAAAATGGTTGGGCAAGGAGAATTGTATTAATGGTATGTTGTTCGACTATTTCACTAATACTGATTTATAATATTTTTTTTTTATTTTTCCATCATCACCATCTTCTCTAGTACTGATAAACCGCTACAGATAGAGATATAAATATTAACACATCCACACAAGACCGTAGTACATTTGAGATGATTAGTGGGTGTGACCATATTCTGAAATTTTCTAGTATTCATTTATGTGGGGTATTTAATACCTAATTACAACTTCGTGATATTTGTTGATGTGAACACACATATTTTTATTGTCATCGTTCAAAGTTTTAAATGACTAACCTCTCCATCTTTGAATTTCTAGATTTGACTTCAAGGTGAGCACTTGAAAATATATAATCAAGGGGCTAATAAAGTTAACTAGAAGCACACTTCAGTAGAAATCAATCAGCCTCTTACATGGTACAAGGAAAGGACCTAAATCCCATGAGGTGATGTGAAGAACTTATGATTTTTGTTTTTTTAGGAAGCGAATACACATTCAAGTGAAGTTATGGGGATGAATTTTACTGTTGCAGGCTGTTGTGGATCCCCCACCTAGAAATGAACCTGTTTGATTGGATATGGTCTCCATGGGGAAGGGCATGTCCTGGTTGAATGGAGAAAAAATTGGGAGGTACTAGCCTAGGAATAGCTCCATTCATGATGAATGTTTCCTTGAATGCAATTATAGATGCAAATTTCATCCATTAAAATGCAACAAAGGATGTGGAACTCCAACTCAGAGATGGTAAGTCTCCCCAACTCTCTCCCTTGTATGCAAATGATCCTGAATGATCACAAATCCGATGTTTTTGGAATGTCAACCCAGTTTGAGTTTGTTTGTTTTCAAGGGTCAAATTTGATGTGTGATAATTTGCTTGCAGGCCTCCCTATACAAGAACATCTATGATATAGAATTAACCGAACAGAACATGAACAAGGACATAATCAGCTTCTGCTTGAGATAGTTTCAAGTATGATATGTGTATTCTGTATATTCTCACATATACATATCAGTATAGTTTTGACCCTTCCTTTTCTTATTGTATATTTCAATTGGGACATAGTGGTACCAATGGATTCTGTATCTTGTCTCAATATAATAAAGAATCATATTGGGGGTGTCGATCTTCTCAGATGTTGGGTAAATCCTTCTTGGATAATTCCCCCTCTGTTAAATAGGTTGTTAACCCACTTTTTAAGGAGTACAATCTTGATCCTATGAAGATAGCTTGAAGGCCTCCAAAATCATAAACAATGATAGTGGTTAATGATAATAAGGAGGAAGTTAACCTATATTAAACGATTACTGTGGTATCGCTTGCCTCTAGGGATATTCCTTTAGGTGGTATAATTTAGGATATTATAGTGGAAATTATTCATGGAGGTAGTGTTTAAAATATAGATGATTTAGGATCCCTATAGAGGGGAGAGAAAACATAAAATGAAAAGGGTAAAATAGAGGAAGATTCTACGTGGCCAGAAGTGAGTTGTGAAATTAATATTCATAGATTGGACTCTGATGATTTATCTATGTGTATTGTTCAACGCAACATTGTTAACGTTCAAATTTCAATTGGTATTTATACTTGGAATAGGCATACACTCAATGGTAGAATGTCTTGTAAACTTGATAGGTGCTTTGTGTTAGTTAATGATGGAATTGATTCATGTTTTTTATCTGGTTTTACTCTATCTAGAATACATTCAGGTCATAATTAATTGATTATTGATTTTTTCACAATCTAGATGGGTTTTACCCCTTCCCTTCATGTTCAATAATGGATTTATTTTGATCCCTGGGTGTAGAGAAATTATTCCAGAATCCTAGGATATTAGTTTTCATTGTATCCTGATGAATCTATTTACATGTAAATTTAAAGTGGAGTTTTAGGTAGCACTTTTTTTCTTAGAATTGATAGTATTTAATGTCCTTATGGGTTCTCCAATACATTAATTATGTTTTGTTGGGAAAATATTCATAATGAGGTGGTTAATGCTATTAAATAATTATCCATTCATGCTAATATTCCTCGTGGTATCAATTACAACTGATATTATATTCTGATTTGTATTAATGGGTGCGCTGGAAGCAGGAAGCTGGAAGGCTGCAGGCAGCAGGGTGCCCTGGAAGTAGGAGGGAGGATGCAGTAGCTGGGTGCACAGGAAGCAGGAGAGAGGCTGCAGTAGTTGGTTGTGCACTGGAAGCAGGAGGGAGGCTACAGCAGCTGGGTTCACTGGAAGCCAGAGGCTGCGAGTAGCAGCTGCTAGTCTGGGAGAAGGATCTATGCCTACAGTTCATTGAACTGTGGGTATATTAGTTTTCCAGGAATCATATATACCCACGGTTCATTGAACCGTGGGTATATTAGTTTTCCAGCTATCATCTATACCCATGGTTCAATAAATCGTGGGTATGTTATCGGGCTGTGAAAATCTATTCCCACGATTCTGAAAACCATGGGAATAGATTTATAGCCACGGTTTAAACAAACCGTGGGTATTACGAAATTTCTATTGGATATCCCCAGGGTTTTAAAAACCATGGGTATAGGGCTATGCCAACACCACTACAGCCCACAGTTCATAAAATCGTGGGTATATCCTATACCCATGGTTTTATGGGATATACCCACAATTTTTAACTGTGGGTATAGGTGATATTTTCAGTAGCGCTTCATTGGATCACTCCACAACACCCCCTCACCACGGATTTATGAGTCCTACCCTTCTTCATGGGTCAGTAGGAATTAGTCAAGTATGTCCTAGGGGTGCAGAGTGAACCCGCCTCATCCAAGATGTAGGATGCTAAACTTCCAAGTACCATCGTCCTCAGTACATGATGGTAAACTCTGACCTCACCCTATGCATCATAAAAAGGGTGCCTCGGCTCAGACATTCTCTATGTCTGCTCATCCCAATGGGAGTGAGATCTTCCTCACATGGAATGATATCCTCTTTTCGGGAATGATTCCTATCTACGAGGAAGGGAAGCCATCCTAGTGTAATCCTCCAGCTTTTCATATTGGATGCAGTGTCCTTACTTCCCCTCTTCTCTTCTATGGTTCCAAGGACCATAGGGGGGATGGGAACTAGAACCCTCCTCTCTTCTGTACCAAATCCCACTTATGTTAGGTTTTTGTCACCATCGAGCCTCCTTCTTAGAGTAAGTCACAGTCTCTATCTCCTTGCGATACTAACCATTTGTAAGCCCCAATCCATTTTCCATAGACACACCTTTCACGATGTGATCATTAGGTCTTTGCTACCTCTTGTTTTCCACACCGACCATGACTCATATGGGCATAGAGTAAGTATCGACCATGACATCATCTCTGGGAGGCCTAGAGTGTAATATTCACACCATTCAGAACTAATAATAGTTTGATCCCTACCTAAGCAGGGTACGTAGGAAGCCTATCTGAGGTTCAAGCCAAACATCCTTTGGTCCCGACTATCTTCACGTCGATTCACCAAATCCCCCATCCCAATCTATGTGGACATGGATCTATTCCCCTATCAAGTCAAGGTACATAGGAATCCTCCCTGAGGTTCATGCCCTACACACATTGGTCACGACCACTCCACGTCGGTCCACCCCCTTCCAACATGACATTAATTGAGAACTGATTATATAATTCTCATGCATTGGAATACAATAATTCTCATGATTATTTATAAATGAAAACTGATCATATAAGTAGTTCTCTAATTTTATCTTATAATTCAAATCATGTAAATTTTAGGTTTTTCTTTTCGCCCCATTATGATACTAAACATAATAGGTGGTTTTAAAAATAATTTATTAATTGTAGCTAACATCTTCATGACATAACCATGGTCTTCAAGAATAACTATAACATGGGGATCATATAAGACCACTATGTGAATAATTTTTGAATGATTAATATAAAACAAACACTACATCTTATTTTGAAAATTAATTGAGAACCAATTTATGTCTTACAACCAATATCTATCTATTCTATTGAAAAATTTTTATATGTCACATCATAATAGCATTAAAATAATATTGATGTTAAATTCAATTTTTTTAGGTATTAAGTGTTCACTTTCTGTCAATATTTTTTAATACATTGAAATAATTTGAAAATAAAATACACATTAAATCACTCTCAAATTTTCTTCATAAATACAAAATTTAACCTACATGAATACATAGCTATACAAAATCATAATTTATCAAGATAACGGAAATTTCGTAAGGTAAATGGCCATCCTAAAATTTTCTAATGTATGTATTAGTAAACCATATCCTTAATTTCATTACATTATATCCAAGAATAACATAATAACACACACACACACACACACGCATATATATCCATAATATTGAGATTCATTATATTAATAAGTAATAACTATACATAATTCCACAAAAGAATTACATATATGGAATAGCTTAAAAACTATTCAATATTATAATTTTAATATAATAGACCAAAAAATATATCAAACAAGAAACATGGTATGTATAGTGGAGTAATTATCCCAAGTTAAAAATTAAACATGGAATCATTTCAGGGTGGTCTAGAAAGTGATTTTATTAGATGTAAACTATGAATTTAGTGTAGAATAGGGTAAAATAAATTATTACACAAAATAACCCACACAAGGAATAAGATATAAAAAATTTCTTCTAACATATCAGAATAAACTGATAGGGATTTTATATAAATGTGTTTTCTACATATTCTTTATAATTTATTAAATATGTTCTTGTTGAAAAATATCAACCCGTAATAAAAAATTTATGAATACAAGACCAATCTTTATTTTCAAACCATATATTAAATTTTAAATCCTAAAATGTTCAATACATATAATGAATGATTTATAATATTAAAATAAAATAATTAAATGAATAATTTCAAAACCCCTTCATAAATTCATAATAAAAAATATTATTATAATAATTAGTTATATATTTACCAAATATATGACAAAAGAATTTATAGTTTGAATCAGATTTAATTAAATGTATTGATTAAGTAAATTTAAAAAATACATCACATAAAATCATAGATATTATGAAATAATGTAATAAATATAATCCAAACTACACCACAAATATTTAATAATGAATAATTGTGACAAAAAAGAATTCTGGTTAGGGTTTTATAATTAGAAAAAATGAAAATGATTATTTCTAGAAGACTTGATATATTTAGAGCTAACCAATTTGATTTAAATGAATAATGAAATAATAAAATATTTTTGAATAGATTATCAGGCCTATGGAAAATAAGGAAACTCCACTCATGGGAGGAGTTGTGTTGGGAGTGATACTGGAGGATATGAGACTGCATGGATATGTTATACTTATAATCCTAAAAAAATCGTTTTTAAAATTTATTGCTATAACATACCTATATACCAATAGATATAAAATAAATGTTTGTATGAACATATCATTAAAAAGCCTTATCCAATGGTTTTCTTCAAATTTTGGTATATGGGTCCAATACTAATGGTTTTCTAAATCTCTTGGTATATCACTATTTTCCAATAGTGATCCAATAATGAAAATAAACAATAACTAAATAATATATATGTATGAAATGATTATAATTGTGTAGTTTAAATGGTAATATATATGGATACGGTTTTAAAATAATCTTTTGAAATGGATATTTTTATTATATGTTTATTTAAATTTCATTCATATAAGTTAGTAGTAATGGTATGGGTTTCTCTCCCATTCTCTATTATTAATTCTGATTTTGTATATTTAAATTTCTCTTTGTAGAATTTATATAATATTCATTACTACATCCGATTTTTTTATTCACCTCTAGTTATGTTTGGGAGTTACATTCTGTTTCACTATTTCCCCATCATTTGACTCATAGTTCATCCAGAATAACAATTTCTAGAAGAATTTTATTTATATTTATTTTTATTGGGAACCATTATTCGTTATCTTCATTTTAATTATATTGTTTCTTGATTTTAATTCTATCTTATTCAATGATTTCATAAGATTAAATACAATCATCTATACCATACTTATAAATTTTTGAAATGAATAATTGATCTGCCTTCCATAATGATTTTCACTCAGTTCTTTTCTTCCATAGTTTTCTATTTTTAACAACAAATACAATATATATTTTTTAAGATTACTAAAAATATATTATTATTATATTATTAATTTAACACAAACATTTAATTTCAATTACTTTTTTTAAATATGGGTTTCAAAATTTTAATGATATTATTTCTTATTTTTTAATGATTTTTATAATATACCCCTAAATGGTTTTTAATCTAACTCAATATCCATTGATGTTTATTTATGATTCTCTAGGGAAATGTTTCTTGGGATAATTAAATTTTTAAATATAAATGATAGGTTTACATGTCTTGTGAAAATTTTAATAAATCCCATTTCGGTTCCATTTCTTAATCACATTATGATAATTTTATGAATGTTTCCATATTTATGTGGCACACATATGTATGATTTGTTATTATTTGACGACTGTGAAAAAATTATATATCCCTATAATATAATTTTGAAAGTTTAAATCTCTTAATATTTTTTAATGAGACATTGGATGTTATTTTAGTCTACTATATTATAGGTCATGTTCGCCCACTAAGGGATGATGGTGTCTAAAATAAACCTAAATGTAATATATTATTTTTTATTATTTTTTATGTGAATCATTATTTTCCATGTAATAATACTAAGCCTCATTTATGATTCTATGAAAACAATCTTTTTTTATTCATGATTATGTTATATTATATAGAGTTCATTGTTTGTGATTTTCTTATCTTATTCACCCTTTTTGTCTCCACAATAGTAACATATATTATTGTGATTGATATCTCATATATTTAACCATTAATTAGTATCTGAGGTAAACATTTTCTTAGATTTAAATTCCCCATGTTTTGAATAAGAATATGACATGTGGTGTGTCTATATCGAAGACATTTGTAATGAAATTATGGTAAATAAATTCACTATATTGTAAAAATATTCATATATGTATATAATCTCCAAATACACTAACAAGAAGGTTATTATGATTTGATTAATCATTACATACAATGGATATTAAAATATAATGATGTATTATGTTCTTTTGTTATGCTTATGTATTCTCTGTTGGTATCATAGTGGGGTTTAGTTAATAATGGGGACTATGTTATTGATAATAAGGGGATAAAATTATAATCTACCAATATTTTTCATAACTGATATATATTTAAACAAAATTATTTTAAGATGAAATTAAGGTATCATTGGTTAATACATCACTGTTTTACCTTCATTATCATATTATTTCATAAAAAAATTATTATTATTAAAATCTCAAAAAAATAATTTTGGTTTTAGAAAATGATTAGAATTAGAAAATAGTGATATCAATGCATATTATTCAGTCAATAATTTTAAATACTTATTTATTTATTATTATATAAACTCATTCATATCATCAATGTCTTATAAGGGATTTTTTTACTACCTTAGTGATTAGATATTTAACAATCATTAGAAAATGTATAATGCACTGATGATTTTATACCTTGTCTAAAAATCTTCATTAGTTGTCTTTTATGTGAATGTAATTCCAATTTTTTTTGTACCTTCAGACAAATTTGATGTTATTTTTGGCACAAAATTTTAATATCAATAATTTCCATGTCAATTTCTAGTATAGCTAAATACAATTTAACATTAAAAATATACACATGATCTTATGTTAGTGCAAGTTTTATGAGTAACCCATTTTAGAAATTAAAATTAATGAACAAGATTGATTTAATAATTCATTTCACCAATATAAACCCCCCCACAAGACCCAAGGGTTGTTACTGAATGCCTTGGGATAGAGAAAGTAACTAACGTAATTAAGGATAATTTATGGGAATGATTTAAAACTCTTAATTTGTTAAATAAATTAGCTGATCTACAAAAAATTATGACTTAGAAGTGGGTTTTTACTATATATTGTAGTTTATTACCCCATTGTATTGTTCAGCAATGGGTATTTAAACCACTATGTATTTAAACGTTATAAATTATTTATAAGAGACATTTATAGTGTAGTAGTTTTTATTTTATGTTTTTATTGAGGTTCTTATTATTTGTTCTATATAAACTTTTCAACATTTTAGGGGTGTTGGATATTAACATAATGTCCATACAATTATTTATTGTCAGTTTAACTAACTACAGTAAAAATATAATCTAATCAAATGTAACCACCACTAAAAGAAATAGTGGTAATTATGTTTAGTGGAGTTTATTATAAATCACCTCTAACAAAATCAACTATAATAATTCCAAAACATTTTAAAAAATAATATTCGTATAAGAAAATAAATTAGAAAATAAACTATACCATAAATAACTAATAATACATGATCCATCCATACGTTATATATCCATATTTCCATACTACACACATCTAGAGTCATATACACAAAACCAAAAATCAATTAAATACTTAGTAATAATATAAATACAAATTACATATGTCTAGAATCATATCAAACTTGAGAAATACGTCAATCGTTCCATATCATCTCCATCCAAATACCACCATAGCTAGAGTCATCATACCTGAAATGACAACATCATGTTATCAACTGAAATAAATAAAAAACTTTAAATCATATATAAACATAATAATTAATAATTATAGTATAATTGTTCATAATATGTAAAAATACCAATAAACTATTATAACTAACCATGGTTTTGATCAAATGTGAAATTCCATGGGAAATTAAATATTGGAGATTACATGATGGGAAATTCTTTAAACTGAGCATCAGAATAAAATGTTGAGTGATGGAACACATCAAAGTGATGTTTTTAGACATGGGTAATTGATCAAGAAGTTTCCTGGGTGTCTCATTGAGATTTAGGGTCATAAGGGGCAAAAATTCAATGTTTTTTATTGTTTTCACAGGGCATATGGTATTTCTAAAACTATGTGGACTCCATTAGTCAATACTGTGGCATTAATAAGGTAGTAGAAACACCTTGCACATTCTACACATGGTTTACCATAATTTTGTTCCAAGGACATACTATTAGTGAAAATTTGGCCAGAATGATCACACTATTCAGTATAAAGCTGGCACACGGTTAGTTTATCGATGTAGGAAATACTATGCGAGGTGGTTTTCAAAAGAATGGCTATCACAAGGTTGATATTCATTTTTCCAAAATAGTGAGTTATAATTGTGTTCCTCGGTTTTGATGGTCGAAAAAAATTGTTCCCCATAATGAATCTTGAAGTATATTTTCCCCATTGCATTCCTCCTCTAGTGTGTGCATCCCTCCACTCTTCCTATCTAGTTTACTCAATGCCTAAGATATGTTTCCAGAGATATCCTCCACCAGATGACTGAATCAAGAATGGTTGGTGTCTATGGATTTTTATATGTAAGATATTGATTTATTTTTTGTCTTTCTTATTTTAGTTTCCACTTGACATAGTTATCGAGGTGAAATCTCTTTATCCAATATTTATGTTTAAAGTCATTTTCATAGATTTCTTCCAAAACTGACCAAATCGGACCCTGATATTAGACAAGTAGATCATCCATGGAATTAAATAGGTGTTCTAGAACTTTTCCTTCTTGTTTTGTTCATTTTATATATAGATTCATTGTGCCACACACCTTCCTTTTACATAAATTCCCTTGAAATTGGTTTATTTATTTTAAATTTATCATCACACCTAAATACACATATTATGATCAAAGTTATGTAAATTTTGGATGTTAACCTCAATCATAGATAGTTTTTGTGTGTGCTGACTTTAGTTTTCCTTTTATAATAATTTCTTAATGTGCCTAAAATTCCTTCTAAGAGTTTGGATTGGATTAATGTTAGGTATTATCTTTTAGAAATTTTCCCAAGAGGGAATTTCACCGCCTAAGATCCATTTTAAACTTATATAAATTGGATTTACCGGTTGGGTAGTTATTTCTAATAGATTCCTTTACACGAATTTAGTTATTCCTCTTGAATTGATGTTGAATTACTTTAAATAACCTTTTTGATAAACAATTTCCTTTTTTTGATAATAAAACCCCTCAGATGAGTTGCACTATCATTGAAATTAAAAAATAAGGATTAGTGGTTTATATATTTCTTGTCAATATTTTTTTGGTCCTTCCTCGATGATATTATGTCATTGTTTATGATTTGGAATGTTTAGGATACGGCCTTTTGGATGTTATGAAATTGATTTTCTCTCCCTCTATTAAAATATATAATGAACCAAATAGCCTTCTATGTGATTTTATGTCTCTTAAATTAAATTTATTATCCAAAACCTATCCAAATGACTAAAGGGTCAATATCATTAAAATGGCTTAGCTTTCTTAATAAATGGGTTTTCCATTGTTGGTAATTACCCATTTAACCATGGTACCTTATAAGTACCATTTTGTATGATTAATGGAATTTCTATATTTTTAATTTATTAAATGAAATGAAATAAATGGGATTTCTTGTAATGATGTTTTTCATTCCTTTAATGATTTATATGGCATGTATTAATGTGACTGGATAGTTTATTAATTATTTATTTACTAGAATGCTTAATATGGTACTAATGAACTGACATGATTGTGTTAGATTGTTTAAAGGGAATGTTTTGTTCATAATGATTTCCATCATTGAATGTAATAAACATTTTCTACTAAATTAATTTTCAATTATGGAATTGACATTATTTTAAGTCCATGCTTATGTTCATAATATAATTAGAATGCTATTCCTTGATTGTAATTGATTAAATAATGTAGAGCATTGAGAGGTAACAAATAATGGATCCATTTATTGTTATTGTCATATGATTAATCCTTGATATAATTTATTTTAAGGGATATGTTGAGAATTGAAAAAATTCATGCCACCTTACATTAGGTGTTGAGTTCTTCTAATCTCACACTAGTGATACTAGTAGGAAATGGGATGAAGCGCCACAACCCTAATTTAGAGTGATGACATGTTTTCTCACTCACCATCCTAAGTGTCATTTATGATGTCTCACACTGTATTGGTATATATGTAATATAACATATTCCATGAGCTTATAGGCTCGTTTAGACTGTTTATGGATGACGGAGTTATGCCCAATCTAGCCAACAACCATTATTCCATGTATATGACCACTTATATTCACACGGGCCTGGATCATATGGTAGGATGAGATTTATAACTATACTATGAATATATTGTTACTGTATATATATGGATATAGTTCAAAAACTTGAAAGTGATCTGAACCAGGTAGTGCTTTCAGGTGTGCATCTGGAACTTGAGTGGATGACTGTTATTTATTTATTTAGTAATGTTTATTTTTTTATATTACTTTAACAATTATTACATTTTTATTCATGGACTAAATTCAGTAATAGACACATTTTTTATAACCTATTGGTATTTATATCTCATACTCTACTTCGGCCACCATTTCACTATGGTACAAAGGAAGAAAATATGTTTTCAAGACCATTGCTGATTACATTATCTGTTTTTCCAATTCCTATGTGTTAGGGGCATATGACCAAGATATAGCTCGGGATGCTCGTGGAGTTCAGAATCAGGTATTTTATTTATTTTAATTATTCATGTATTATATTTGGTAATACTTCATATTTTAGGTATTTTGGTTTAGTTTATGTATCATCATTAGGACATGCATGCATTTGTTGTATATTGGAACTGGTCATCTTCTATATTCAATTTTTATATTTATTCATCCACTACTCTATCTTTTTTTATTACTTCATCTACCATTTTTGATTATTTATTATCTAATATAACACTATAATTAAGTGATCATGTGGATATATACTCCATACTATCACAACATTACACCCTCATAACTAATATCCACCCTTTGACATATGTGGATGCATGACCGAGTCCATATGAACCACTGATATGGCTACCTTATTAGTTGTCTAACATGCCTGGACATTCCAATATGGTGTTATAGGTATTATCTTTTCCTTTGACTAACTATTTTAGGCATCAATACAAGATATTTGGAAGGTTTTGGTGGTTGGTAAATATTTTTTTGGGACCGATCACTCAACTTATGGGGGAAATCCTATGTTCCCTAGAATATAACTATTGTTCAAGTTGTTTGATGTTACAGTTGTTAATGATTTCACATTATGGGACTGGTGTTCTTTCTACTACTTATTGGTTTATGAAAATTATGTTATTTTACCCTTTTCTTGGTATGTTAAGGATGAATCATTGCATGCATCATAATAGGAACATAGAAATTAAAATTCAATGCACATGCCATGCCATGTAGTTTCATTTAGAGGTTTTTTACTAATTATAATTTCATTCCTTGAATGGTATGAAATTAATTTGTATTTAATATAATTTATATTATATTAAATGTTAATTATTTTGGTTACATGCTTAGTTTTGTTCTTGTTTATGTAATTCTTCAGCATGCTTATTTATATAACATTCTTGGTTGACATATTTATCATGTTTTTAATATTATTTAGCATTTCTTCCATATGTACCATTATTCTCTTCATATTACAATGTATTCAGTGATTATTTATTATAATATCATTAATTTTTAGGAGATAATAAATTTGTTTCATTGTTTTTATATAATTGTTTGCATTTTAAATGGGAGCCAGTTTTTAGTTGCAAGGTTTGTGAGAACAGTATATTTGGGAAAATATATCCCAAGTATTTGAACCATACATGATCCTTGTGAATAATTTTTAAGAAAATATTTTTATAATCTAAAGGAACCTAATGCTTAAATTATAAATTAAATTGGTTTTCATTAATGGGGTCCAAATTCCAAAATTTAAGGTTTATAATCTCTTTATGGATTGGTAAATTTCCACCCATATAACTAAACCATTCTATATAACTATGTTTTATTCTAATATTGTTTTAGGTGTAAAAGGATGTTTAATTTTAATTTAAAATGACTGTTTAACTTCTAAAATACAAAACTGGAACCATAAAGGCCAGTTGGGAAATGTTTCTTATAAAATGAAACATTTGGGTATTTTTAATTTCTGTAATTAATCTTATACTGGGTCTCATTTTGATGAACCCTGGTTGGATTAAATGTCACCCTAATAGGTCATCATATTTTTTATAGCTTTAAAAGGAATGTAATTGATTAATTTTTTAATTTACAATGGGATGTTAATAAATGGTTAATGTATAAAAAATACAGTTTAATAAAAGATCCATGTATAAATTTGTGTTTTGGTATAATTCTTTTAAATGATTAATGTTTTAAGTTAATCAATAGGATAACCTTAATATAGAATCCATGGAGATTACCTTAATTTAACCCATATTGTATAGGTATATTGAACTTTTCTCTGAGTTTCCTTAGAATAGAACCATATGCATTTTCTGTAGGATTCATCCTTTTTAGAAATGGCATAAACGATTGGCACATGCCTAGTGAAATATTTTGGTTTGACCCATCAATAGGTTTGATGATTATTATCCTATAACAGGATAGATTGTGGTATGTAGAACCCTTATAGAATTAGTACCATGATGATATTAGGATATTTATAATGTTTGATGTCATTCAAGTTTCATTTTCCCTAGTAGGACTTATTATTTCAAAAAGGAACACTTGTACAGATTGGTTTTAATTGAATCCATAACCAATATATAGGTGTAAGCATCGAGTAATACTCAGTTTAAGCTAGTTCAGAATACAAATGGAATTTTAATCCTTTTATCATGTCATGAGACCCTTTCTTTTTCCCTTAGAAATGGGGATATTTGTATGTCTTTGACAATGATAATGGTCATATGGGGAAAAATGACGATGAGTTAAATCTATTTTTTGGACCACCTAATACATTGATACTAAAGGAGAATAGCCTATAGAAGAGATCAACGATGTTTTGTTTTGTTTATATAACCTCAGGGTAGTATGAATTAATTTAAATTGCGTTTTTTGATTTGCTAAATGATGTAATGAATTTGTTGAGTTTAGTAGAATTGTTGATCCTTGGGATATTGAGTACTTTCATCGGTAATCTTTGTAGTAGTGTGACCTTGGCGTTAAAGGAAATCATGTTTGTACAAATTCATAGAATGACTGCCTCATAGGATCATGTGTTTTGACATAGTGGTCAATCTTTTTTTTCTCTTAATCTAAATTCTATGAAATTTGTGATTGTGGATCAGAGAAGCATCACATTTGAGTTTATGGTGAAACTGATCTGGATCGCTTGTTAGTGTATTGTCTATATCTCATATTTCTATAGCTAAGACAATAATATGGTGGGGAGTGTACCATTATTTCTAGTTAATACTTTCCCTTCCAAGTATAAGGAACTAAACCAAGGAGGACCTTGGAAAATGATAGACTTTTCTCAAATTCCCTTGATAATTGTGAGTTGGGGTTATGTTAGTGCTTGATCGATAATATAAAATCGATGTAGTTGGAAGTGTTTAAAACATTTTAAAAATATATTGGTTTAATATGAGAATAAGTGGTTAATAGTTGGTGAAAATGAGATTACATAGGTGGTAAAGGCTTGTGATTTTTATTAGAGAGGGGTCTGAAGGTTAAGTCGAGCTTCATTCAAGAAGTCTACCAGCAGTGCTTCGACTGATCTTCTGGGTGAATATATGTGTATCCTCTTAGTGAACTCTAGTTTAGTGATGAGAATTTCCTCTATAACAACAATGTCATTGATGCACTAAGAGAGCATCGGTCTGACACATGATAAATCATTAAAATTTAATTGGGATTATTTGATGGTTTTCTCATCTTGTCATTCTTATACATTATTCATATCAAGTAATAGTTAGTCATTAGAGACCATTGGGTTCCTAAGTAGGAATATTATTGATAAACTCTTGGACACCAGATTTGTTTTCTAGTACATCACCTCCAAGAGGATACCACTCAGGGATCCTTCAATATTTTTTTTGTGGATTCCTTGTCCTTAGACCAATAACCCTTTTGTAAACATGGAGTATGGGCTACCATGGGTTATTTACATGGGTTATATTTGGTGGATTAAAAGTTATCCCATGTTATTTTTTGGGTACAGTGATTATTTGATCAGGGGACATCATCGGAAGTCAGGTATGGACATTGGCGAACATCATTATGTAGAATAAAATATTCCATAGGGGGGGAATTGTGGTTTAGTTTGAAATATACTGGTTGTCTATGCTGAGAAATTTAGAGATAAGTATGCTATATTTGATTGACTTTTTTTCTATATGTTTTAGTTTATATGATCAATTAGAAACCATTTAAATCACATCACAAGGTTATGGTGGGTGTGGTGTAAGGGTCAGTAGTGTCTTTCAAGGAAATCTTATGCCACCAGTTTCAATTGGGTTAATCAGGCTTCAACCTTTCTTTACAATGATGTCCCAAATATTACTTCCAATGAAATTGGGTTAACCAATTTAAATTAAACATGCTTTATGTTTAGATAGAAATAGTAGTGGTTTTATTTTTAATGAAATACTTATAGTGGAGATTCCAAGGTTTGGAATTGGCCCCTTATTATGACCAAGAATCATGTTGGGAAGAAGCATCGACCTGATGTTTAAAGCAGTGAAAATAATATAATGCCATTAGATAATATTTCTTGTGTAAGCTCTGATAAGGTAGATAAATATATTAACGAGTGTTTAATGGGGTCTTTGTGGCTTAAGCAATGTGTTCTAAATAATTGGTTGCTGGCGCATTGAGATTTTGGAAACACAACACCACCATATAAATAGGACTTCATACCCCTTGTAGGTTGGTTGATGTTTTAATTTTTCCTGAAGGATTGTCAAAGATTAGAAGTTCTAGGGTGGGGAGGTGGTAATGAACAATGTTTTTGTGCCAAGCTGAAATTCCGAGGGAAATTGAATTTTGGAAATTATTGGATAGGAAATTCATCAAACATGGATTTGAAACCTAATTTTGAGATATGTAACACTTAAAATAGTTGTATTTATACTAGGGTAAAGTCATGATAGATTTCTTGGGTTTATTTCTATTTTTTTGGATCATTGGGGCCAGAAATCAATGTTTTACAGTGTCTGTACAAGGCCCACAGTTAGTCTGCAACTATATTGTCCCCAAAAACAAGTTGTGTGTTAGCTTCATGGGAGATGAAATGCCCCCACATGGGCTATGCATGGTTTACTGATAGAAAAAATATTTTCAATTATTTTATTCTTAATTTCAAATTTTTTATTCCAAAAAATGTGTTATTTTAAGGGCAATTGTCACATTTTATGTTTTAGGAGTATTTTTGTGCTTAATTGGAAAAAATGGATTATTTTGGATTTAAATAGTTTTCATTTATTATATTGTTTCAGACATAACTTTTTATAAACTAATCTAAATTGAAAAATTATTCTTTTATAGTTTTCTATGTTTGATGAGCTTAATTTTATACTTCTGGACCCAAGGCTCAATCAATCATTTGGAAGCCTAAATCCATCTCACAAACCATGCCTTGAAATCTATGTCCAGAACTCGAGAATTTTATTTAGGGGACCATATATCATAAATTTCAGAACCATTGGAGCTTAAATTTTACATGGAGATAGTATAAATCCTTAGTAACAAGTGTCATTAATATGGACGCGCATTATTATTTCATTCTCAAGGTCATTAATGCGTTGGAACTCTGTGCATTGGAAGACGATGAGTCTGTTTGGCAGAATTTAATATCCAGCGTAAATTGGATATATCTCTCTCCCCAAGTGTCCAATTATTCTCAAAGTTTGTGTGTTGACAGAGGAGAGATAGTATAACAAATTTTGAGAAGGACCATGTTCCAAAATCTGTCATTAACGAGGCCATCCACATGCCTACATTCAGAGATGATTTTTGGAGCCAAAATGTCACCCCTTTCCCTATAAAAGTGTATCTCTGTTTCATTTCAAAGGGTTGGAAACTTAGGAATAGCCTTTTTGGCCATTATATGTAGTTTATTATTTTATTTTATTTTACTTTTATTCTGAAATAGCATTTCATATTTTTATTCAAGTGTTATCCTTTCTTCACCTTTCTTTCTCTCTTTTGTTTTCCCTCCCCGTTTTCTTCATCACTATGAACTATTATGCTCATGATCATGAGTAGATAACCCGAGGAATTTACCGGGGGATTAATTCAATGGTGAACCCAATTATTTGATTATTAATGTTTAATTGTTTCTTTTTTACTTAGAGTTAGGCTAAGGGGGATCTTAGTGGGCAAGGCGCCTTTGTGTCTCCGTTTTGCACCCGAAGCTTAGCTTTCACTTCTATCACATTCTCCCTCGATCAAGGAGGTGGATGTATGGTCTCTTGGAGATCGTTGAGTGTATCATATGTTCAAAACCATAGGAATAAGTGGATTTTCATGCATACTATGAAGCATGTTCATTAAGTAAATTGGAAACTAAAAAAGAAACGATGAAGGTTCACTTTGGATAAACTCCTGGGAGGATCTCTTTTCTGTCTAACATCATTCTGTTGGCATTCATTGTGTTTGCATTGCATCTGCATATTTAATTTTAGTATTTCATTCTCATTTTTCAAATATCTATTTCTGGTCATTTTATTTAATATATATATATATATATAGTGAATTATAAATATTGAGTGATTGACTACAAAAGGCTCCTCAAGAGATCGACCTAGGGTAGGTACTGTGCTGCACTTAGTAAAAATATTTTTAAGAGCGTGCACGACAACACAACATCAAATTGGCTCCATTTCTGGGGAGCTAAGTGGTCTTCACACATTATTTTTATTCAGATATTTTAAATTAATTTTCTTCCATTCATTTAAAAAACACAAAAAAAGTCATAAATTTCAAAAACTAAAAAACTTTTTTATTCATGATTTATTTCAATGGTGATTATTTTGCATGGAATGACCAATGACAGGTGCATGAAGAAGTTCAATATGATCCTGAATCATAAATTCAATAACTTAAATAAGAAATAAAAAATCTTCAGGGAAAATATGAAATGGTTGTAGAATATATCTGTTCAATGGTGCAGCAACCCGAACCTGAACCAGAACCAGAACCAGAACCCGAACGAGTGGTGGAAGAGATTCCACCAATCATTTTTTATGTCAAAGATCCTGAGGAGGGTGAGAAGGGGCATCTAAATGAATTAATCATATCATCCCAAACTCATCCATTACATGAGGAGGTACCTGATTTACACATTCCAATTGATGCACTTATAGGAGATCAACAATTTTTGGAAGAATCTTGGAATCACATTGTTGAAGATAACCTGAAAATTGATCTTCCCATTTTTTATATTGAACATTCAACACCTTTTGAACTCTCTCTTGCTTTGGAAGAAGAAAAAGAAGATGCACCAAATGAGATGGAGTTTCCAATGGTATTTCCAGAAAATATCAATTTCCAAGTCGACTTACTTGAAAGGGAATATTTCTTCTTTGATTCGTTATGATTTAATTATATTCAAACTGAATTGTTTTCTGAATTCTCCATTACTAATATTTCTGATACAGTACAAATGGAGAAGACCTTGGATTTCAATGATGATACCAGCAAATTGGTGGTGATCAAGGAAGAAGAGATGGATAAGTTGGTGGTGGTGCGACTGCCTCCTCTACAACAACTTTCATACCATTTGGAGGAGGACACCATAGAAGTTCACATGGAGCACCCTTATATTATATTCCCTCCCACTCCAGATATAAAATTCTATCTATATTATTTCTTGGGGGTTGGTAACTTTATTATTTTCTTTGGGGTTCTCCAATCTCAGTGTCTACTGATGGAAACTGGAAAAAGTCACATATGGTGGTTCATCTCAATGAAACCACACCCACCATCGGATTGGGGATAATATCCTCTAACTGCCTGACTAGGGGCAGTAAAAACCTAGCATCCGCTTGCGTGTCAAACCAAGAATTATCTTTTTTATATTCTCCTTTATATTTATTTTTATTTATTTTTCTTATGTCTTTTCATTTCTTACTTGTAGTTTTAAAGTGGTAGCAGCTAGGATCTTAACTCAAGGATTCTACTAAAAAATAAATCAGGTTGTGTCTTTCATTTCCTTTATTTTGTTTACTACACAATATAAATTCTGTGTGAAATGTTTCTTGACCTAATTTGAACTTAAAGGGGGTAGTAAATGGAGTAAGTGTGGGGGAGGGATTTCAACATGTTTTTAGGAATTTTGTTTCTGATATCATTTTATTTTTCATGTTTTTGTTTTTTTTTGAAATTTTCTTGTTTACCTTTTTCATTTTTTAGGTGTGTTTTTTGGAATCTTGAGTTGAATCGAATACTTTGGAAAATTCAAACCATCTTGGTATTTTTGTAACATTTCTTGATTTGAGTATTTGAGGTTTTAAATGATTTCTGAATGGATTTTGTTTTTGATTTCTGATCTTTTCATTTGATGATGTTTAATTAACTGTGAAACTCATGTGCACTAGTGCTGTCCAAATTGAAAATCTTTCCCAACCTAAGAGGTTTCTAAACCTATTTGACATATTATTACATTTATCATTTTCTTTAGAGTCTTGAGAATTGATGTGTGATCCAGAACTTCCTATTTTTCTCTTTTTCAAAGCTATTATAGTTCATGGAATGTGTTAAGTATGATTGAGGAATCACTTTGAAATCCCTTTTTTTCATCAAACTCTTATTTTGGCCTACCTTTTCATCATACCTTATTTAATCCCATAGTAGCCAAGAAATAATTTGATAAGTAGCCAAATTACAAGCCATTTATCCCTTTCCAACCTTACTTAGAAGTTGAATGCATGATTATTGTTAAACTCAAGTGTGGGGGAGGGAGAAGATGGGTTGTATTTTGATTTCCTGAAGAATCTTTTTGAGATGAATTGAAAGTGTGTCCATATTTATTGATGCTTGGGAGGAATAAATGTCATGATGGAAATATGGAAGGGTGTCCCAAAATATCATTATATATATGGGTCAGCTGTTCACCAATATTTGAAGATCAAAAGCTTCTACTCTTTTCCTCCAAAACATGATTTTGAAGAGAAATCTAGATCTGAATTCAGGCTGAAAAAATGCTACAAATGGGGAAAAGAG
Source organism: Viscum album (assembly GCA_963277665.1). Classification (NCBI taxonomy): domain Eukaryota; kingdom Viridiplantae; phylum Streptophyta; class Magnoliopsida; order Santalales; family Viscaceae; genus Viscum; species Viscum album. The sequence goes on from OY728166.1 coordinate 819,443,556, forward strand.
GAGTGAAGTTCATTGATTATGAAATTATAAGTGTGAACTTCCCAAAAGAAGAGGTTTTTTGGGGTGATTCATTTTTGAGCTGATTGAGGAGCACACCATTGTTGAGAAAAACTATTCTCATGCATTTACTTCACTTTAGAGATTAACCCTCCTCATTACGCCTCAGATGTTTTTACATTTTAAACCTGCCAACCCTCATCCTTAGAAAAACCCATGAAAAATACCTCATGATTAACACATTTTAGACTCTGTTAAGTGGAGATATTAGGAGGATATCAAGCCTATAGAGATCACACATGTTATTGGGAATGAGAAAAACTCCACATTAAATATCCTTGAGTGAAGAGAGAAATATTTTTTCGGGGAGGTAGGTACAACATGCATGTGCGGATTAACATGAGATTGAATGGATTCATATTATTTTTGAGGAGTTATGAAGTTATGATCTATGTAGGATGCATGATATTGTCTCTGATATAATAATTGAGCTGTGTTGTCATTTATGCTTTGAGAAGTTTGTTTTTGACCATGGTATAAGATGATTTTCCAAGAGTGAAATGTTTAAGTGTGGGGGAATTTATAGAAAAAATATTTTCAATTATTTTATTCTAAATTTCAATGTTTTTAATCCCACCAATGTGTTATTTTAATGGCAATTGTCACATTTTATGTTTTAGGAGTATTTTTGTGCTTAATTGAAAAAATGGCTTATTTTGGATTTAAACAGTTTTCATTTATTATACTGTTTCAGACATACCTTTTTTTAAACTAATACAAATTGAAAAATTCACCTTTTATAGGTTTCTATATTCGATGAGCTTCATTTTATACTACTGGAACCAAAGCTCAATCAACCATTTGGAAGCTCAAATCTAGATCACAAATCAGGCCTCGAAAACTGTGTCCAGAACTGGAGAATTTTATTGTGGGGACCATGTATCATAAATGGCCAAACCATTGGAGCTGATATTTTACATGGTTCTATTAGATATCTGGAGGAAAAAGTTTCATTAATATGTTCGTGCATGATTCTTTCATTTGCAAGGTCATTAATGCATTGGAACTCGGTGCATTGGAAGACAAAGATTCTGTTTAGAAGAATTTAATATCCAATGTACATTGGCTATATCTCTCTACCCACGTGTCCAATTATTCTTAACTTTTGTGGGTAGTCATAGGCTAGATATGCGAATAACTTTAAAGAAGGACCAAGTTCCAAAATCTGTCATTAAAGAGGCCTTCCATGTGTCTACATTCGGAGATGATTTCTGGAGCCAAAATGTCACCCCCTTTCCCTATAAAAGTGTATCCCACTTTCATTTCAAAGGGTTGGAAACTTAGAAATAGCCTTATTGGAAATTATATGTAGTTTAGTATTTTATTTTATTTTACATTCATTCTGTAATAAAATTTCATAGTTTTATTATAGTGTTCTCCTTTCTCCACTTTTGTTTCTCTCTTTCATTTTCCCTCCCCGTTTTCTTTATCACTGTGAACTCTTATGCTCGTGATCATGAGTAGCTAACCTGAGGAATTTACCAGGGGAGTAATTCAGTGGTGAACCCAATTATTTTATCATTAATGTTTTATTGTTAATTATTTACTTATAGTTAGGCTATGGGGGATCTTAGTGGGAAAGGTTCCTCTGTGTCTCCCCTTGCCACCTGAATCTTAGCTTTCACTTCTGTCACATTCTCCCTCGATAGAGGAGGTGGATGTATGGTCTCTCGGTGATCATTGAGTGTATCATATGTTCAAAACCATTGGAAGATGTGGATGTTCATGCATACGATGGAGCCTGTTAATTATGTAAATTGGAAACTAAAAAAGAGGCGATAAAGGTTCACTCTGGATAATCTCCTGGGAGGAGATATAGCCAATGTACTTCGAATATTCAATTATGCCAAACAGACTCTTCGTCTTCCTATGCACTGAATTACAACGCATTAATGACCATGAGAATGAAAGAATCATGCGTGCCTTATTAATTAAACTTTTTCCTCCGGACTTCTACTAGATCCGTGTAAAATTTCAGCTCCAATGGTTTGGCCATTTATGAGATATGGTCCCCAAAATAAAATTCTCTAGTTCTATACACAGTTTTAGAGGCATGGTTTGTGAGCTGGATTTGACTTCCAAATGATTGATTGAGATTTGGGTCCAGGAGTATAAATTGAAGCTCATCGAACATATAAACCTATAAAAGAAGAATTTTTCAATTTGGATCAGTTTAGAAAATGTTATGGCCGAAACATTATAATAAATGAAAACTGTTTAAATCCAAAATTAGCCATTTTTCCAATTAAGCACAAAAATACTCCTAAAAAATAAAATGTGACAATTTCCCTTAAAATAACACATTGGTGGGATTAAAAACATTGAAATTCATTATAAAATAATTGAAAATATTTGTTCTATCATTTACCCAACCCGATTAATATCTTACACTATTGGTTCCAATTTGTGAAGTATGATCATACTATTCACCACATAGATCGTGCACGGTTTCAGGAACCATTTGAGGAAAACCGTTCATGGTGGTTTCTTATAGATTAGGTGTCACACGGTTGGCACACAGTTGTCCAAAACCATGCTTCCAAATGGTGTGATGTCATTTTTAGGGTAAAATTGATTTTTTCCCATAATGAACCTTTACGTTTCAGTCTCTATTTTCTTTCTGCATCAAGCATGTGCATTCCTCTCCTCTTCCCTTGTAGGTTCTATCAATTCCTAATATCAAATTCAAGAGATCTCCTCCAATGGTTTTATAAATAAAGAGTCTCCAGTATCTATGGATCTGTATGGGTATGTTATTGATTCATATTTAGTCATTCATCATTTATTTTCCTCTCAATAAAGATATCAAGGTGTATACTCATTTGACCTATTTTTTGGGTGAAAATCTATTTTTTACATTTCATCAAAACCAGACAGAATTAAACCTTAATATTGGAAAATTACATCGTCCATGGTATATGGTAGGTGGCCTGTGAATTTATCATCATTTTTTATATAGTCATGTTGCACTGTACAGTAGACATTTATACGTGTTTCCATGAAATTGGATTGTTCATATTAAATTGATCGACGCACAATGATACAATCATTATAACCCCTATAATGTAAATTGGGGATTTCAACCTTGATAATGGAACCTCGTAGGTGTGTTGGCTTTAATTATCCCCTTATACTAATTGTTTTATGTGCCCAGAATACCATATATATTCTCGACTTTGATTAATGTTAGATTTTCCCTTGTAGATATTTTCCCAATAGAGAATAGAACCTCATAAGATCCATATTGAACATATATAAAGTAAATTCTGATTTTGGAAATTTTTTTCTAATATTTTCTTATACATGAATTGTGTTATGCCTATTGAGTTGATGTTTAATTTTGTTAAATGAATTTATAATAAACGAATTAATGTTTTTCTAATAAAACCCCTCAAAGGAGGTGAGTTGTATTCATAATTACAGAATTGCGACTAGTGGTTTATAGAGTGCTTGGGAAAATTGTTTTTATCCTTTATCTATCATTTGATTTCATTTATAGTGATGTGGCATGTTTGGGAAGTGTCCTTAATTGATGTTATAAAATGGAGTTTCCCCCCTTTTTTAATATATAATAAATCAAGAAACCATCTCTATGTTTATAGTATCTTGAATTAAATGTCTTATTCCACACCTGTCTAATTTACTAAAGGACCAAGCATCTTGTATGGGATGAGCTTGCTTAATAAATGGGTTTAACCTTATTGATATTTACCCATTAAACTATGGTACCTCCTAAGTACCATTTATTTTGATTAAATGAATTTCCATGTATAAAATGGATTATATGACATAAAATAAACAAAATTTCGTGGCATGATGGTTTTTCTTCCATGAATGGTTTAAATGGAATGTATTAATGTGATTAGCATGTTCGTGATGGCATACATTCATAGAATAGTTTAAATGGAACTAATTAAAAGACTTTATTATGTTAAAGGGAATAAATGTGATGGATTTTTCATGATGTTTTCTATACATGAATGTAATACATTATTTCTATTAAATGAATTGTAAATGGTAGAATGTACATTTCATTTAGTATATAATTATGTACATGTTATAATTGAAATTTTATGCCTTGATTGTAATGAATTCATAAAATTAAATCATTAGTGGTAATGACTCTTTTCTCCATTAATTATTATTGTTGTATGATTATTACATTATATACGTAGTGTAACTATGGTATGTGATTTTTTTTATCATGGCACAAAATCATGATTCCTTATATTCGGTGCTGATATCAATGTGTCTTGTACAAGTGATACTAATAAGACATTGGATGTGGCACCACAATCCCTATTTATAGTGATGATGTGATTTCTCAAACACTATCCCTAGTGTCATTCATAAAGAATCAAAATGTAATGGGATGTAGGTCATATACCCTATTGCATGAGCTTATAGGATATTTTGACTCGTTATGGATGACTGAGTTATGCCTGATCTAGCTGCAAACGTGTATCCTTAGAATATAGACACTAATGTCTGCACAAAAATAGTTCAAATAGGTGTCTGTAATATAGAACTATTCCTTGAATATATTATTATTATATACTTATTTTAATTTTTTGGACACTTATTTTTGTATTTCACTAATGTAATTATAGCCATCATGCGTCCTTCTAAAATCTGGGCAGTTTGGTTGTTAATTATTTATGCAGTCTTATTTATTCCATCAGAATGCTTGAGAATAGAAATGTCATGATCTGCTTCATATCATAGGAAGATCTGATACATTCCTATACTCATGTACCTCACAAATTATATGGGTCCCACTTCTACCTTCATCATTGGACTCATGACTTTCATATGAAGTGATACAAACCTTCAGTGGTGATTTGGGTTAGTTTCCCAAACCCTACCCTTCAATTTCAAAATCCTTCCATTATTAGGATACTCAGAAATACACTGGGTAAGTTTTTGTGCTTGTATAGACGAACGACTACTGTGTGCCCTCCTATTAACCATTGGGTGTGTGTCAAATTATATGTGTCATGAAAGCCTTCTGATTTTATTTGGATCACAGTTGGAGAGGAATTTTTCTCTAGGCAAGAGGTGGTGTTAAAATATTTGGTTGATTTTTATTTTATTGCATGTAGTTTGGAAATTCATTAGAGACCTGTATAAGTGGGTATCAATAGCAAGGTATGTCAAAGGGTGTGGGTGCTAGTTGTATAGCTACTCAGAACTATCCACTAGTTGGGTTCGGTTCTTCCCATAAGACGGAGGTGGATTTGGGAAACAAGTGTAAGGGAAAAGTTAACAGAGAATTGTATCATTTGGATGGACACCTGAATCAAGGATGTTCCATCTCAATGAGTGTTAGTAAAATAGAGATCACAAAATTGGATTCACAGGAGGCATTGGGGGATTTCATACTTGAGGTTGTCTAATAAAACATATGTTTTCTTCCCTTTTAAAGAGTACAATTCAAAGTACGAGGATCGGTCAGAACCCCCTGAAGTGAAAGTTGATGATATTTTTCATAAACTAAATATTGACCTTGGAGGTAGCTATGTTTTTGGGTCTACATGTTCAAGAAGTGAATGTGTAGTGGCTTCTACTTGGGCAGAAATGTATGTGGTAATTTATGAGGTGGATAATGGTATGAAGAAGGATGTAGTAAGGGCACCTGTACACAAGGAAGACAGTTCAAGCTGAGTGAAGGCTACAGGTGGGGTGGGATAGGGTAGAATCATCCAAAAGGATTCATTTTTCTATCGATTAGAGTGACTAGTGGCTGGAGACTTGTGTTAGGAACAATAGGAAGTTATTTTTTAGGGAGGTTCCTTCAGCTAGTTTATTCATACAACAAAAAACTACCGATCTCTTTATTGGCATCCAGTCAGTTGAGGTGAATGATCTTCATGATGTTCATGTTGATGTTGAGGAACCTCAAATGGGGATAGGGTTGGAGGATTCTCCACATGTGGATGGCCTCACCTAATATATTCAACACACCAACTCCCACAATGGGATTGATGTCACAGTTGATGAATTTGAAGGTTTCAGGGCCTCCAAGGATTGAAGGAAGGTCACCTGTGAATAGAAGGATTACCCTTCACTACCTCTCCCAATGGATACTATGTTGGTGATGAAATCTAGGTAGATGGACTGCTAGGGTAATTCAAGCATTTCGATTGAGCAATTCATGGAATTTACCATGATCCCTGAAGATGAAGTGGACGAAATTATTTTCCCTCTCAATGGTACTGAATAATAAGTTCTACAATGACGGGGAGATAATTAAGAATGAATCTAAATAAGGATAAATATGTGTAGATAGAAAAAAATTATCAATATTTGGTTGTGGGATTCAAAAATGGGGAGATCATCCTTGAGGAGTACATCAAATCCTCGGACAATATGAACTTTTGGTTCGAAGATCTTATAATGGATGGGCAGAACATGTAGGTAAATAATATGTCATGTAAATTATATAGGGATCTTATCTCTGGTAGTATTAAGTTGTATTTTAATGATTTTGATATCTCATTTTGTGTTTGAACTCAGGTTTCACACTTTTTTATTAAAAGAGTTTGTTAAAAAAACATCACTTTTTAGTCAGTATATACTGTTTATTTATTCATATTAAATGTACACTGATTACATTTTTATTCTTGGACTGGATTCACTCATAGAAACCATGTGTGGTAACCTACTGGTATTTATTATCACACTCTTATATGGTTTCCATAGAATTGGGGTACCCGTGTTGACCATTTTTTCGTAAGACCATGGTTGATTTCTTGAGCTGTTCAGTTAGTACCGTAGAGTTAGAAGAATAATACCAAGTAGGAACTCGGGATGCTCATGGAGGTCATTCTCAGAGATTTTTTTTTCTTTCTATATTCATGTATTGTATTGCCTCTTGCATATGTGTAGGCACATTTGAGGCCATGTGACTCAGCAGTCCGGATACTGCACTAATTATCCATCGGGCTGGGATGTTACAACTATGATCCATCATGACTACCTTATAATGAGGTTAATATATTATATTAGAAAAAATCCAACCTATTGTTGGAATCTGTCACCTATAGAAAAACAAGAACATTTTAGAAAACAAATAAAAAACAAGATATACATAAAATAAATTTAAAATTATTCTATAATTTTTTTATATTCTTAATAAAAAGATGATTTAAATTTTAACATAAAACAAATATTATATCATAATAAAAACTTGATATAAAAAACATGCATATTTATGATATGATTCAACACAATTAACTCAGTAGAGAATGTATACAACAATCCAATCATTTTTTATATCAACGTGTGATGATCTTGAAATTACTCAATAAATAATTTACATGTATATGTCATTTAATCATTTTTGATTTTTTAAAAAATAATTCAATGATGGTTTTATAATTATTTCATTTCAATATAAGGTCATTTTCTTTTATTTTACCGATTTATGCCGGTTTTAGTGTTTTAAAACAATTAAAAACCCAATAAGGAATCCAAGAAAAAAATGATATATTTATTTATGTGGTGTTAATTCATATATATTAAAAATAAACCCACCATCATTGTCTTATTATTTCACTTAAATCTGAAAACAATTTTTCAATATTTTATGATTTCTTATTGATTCATTATAAGAACACTAGTTTTCAGATGGATGTTTTTTCAAATAATACTGATCATAAATAATTAAATAGTGGAATTTATAGGATATCACATAAATATCAGATCTTTTGGGAAATAAATCCCTCAATGTTTCCTCTTGGTATATTTTGGGTGTGATTGTGTTTGTTGACAGAGCCTTATGACCACATATGAGTATGGTTGGTGTTAGCTGAAACATGTTTTTAAGGGGCACATTTTCCTAGTGTTTGCAAAAATTATATGACTCGAAATCGGGAATTTGTGTTTAGAAATTTATGGTTTTAATTATAGGACTAAATGGTGTGAGGAATAGAGAATGAAATCGACAAAGAGATAAAAATTATGATCCTGATACATGGATCACGTGACATCTTCCCGAATGGTGCACGACCATATACCAGGTTGTAGGAATGGTGTGCATAGCGAAAGAAACAGTTTGCGGAAATAGTTTATAGCAATGGGAGTGTGGTATGTAGAATAGGTAGTGGTTCTCAATATGATGGATGAGAATGATTTCACATAGGAGAAAAGGTAGTTTGAAAACAACCATGGAATAATGGTATGCTGAAGGAGTGCAGTTCGCGTTAGGAGAATCAGTGTATTGTGGAGGCTATACTAAATCAATGATTTTGTAAATCATGGATTAGTGGAATTTGCATAATTGTTTCCTATATTATGAGAGATAATACCACCTATAAGAGGTGATAGTGAATATCATTATAGGATAACGAATTTCTCCAAGATTTTGGAAAATTTCAAAGGAAGTTTTCAAAGGAGAATTCCTCGAAGACTGATGTAGTTCACACGGAAGAAATTCCACCGAAGGTTTTTTTGGGAAACGATTTCCTACTGTTGACACAACACATATATGAATAAGGATTGGTACGTAGGTGGTTTGTGAATTAATTACATGAACAAATAACAGTTAACTGATATAGGGTGTTTCATAGAGGAGTTTTGTGGAGTCGGTACAGAGAGGCGGTATGCGATAGCGATGTCGGAGGCAGTTTGGGGATGAAGGGAGGTTCACCGAAGTAGAAGCAGTACACATAGGAGGTGTTTTAAATACTTTAACTGGTACAAAGTATGTAATGTAACATGGTGGTTCCTGACATTCATAATGAATCTTTCTAAATCATAAAATCAATTTTCAAACTATTTTATTATATCTAACAGTACCTAGAAAGGTATATTTTAATTTCTGGGAAAAATGAACTTCAAGAGAGCATCTATCTAAAGATGAGAATGAAATAATTTACCAAAATTAAGGGACCGAAATGTCCATAAGATATGTTATACGTACAAGTATATAAAATTATAGTGGATTCATTTCCAAGAACGGTGAGAGAAGGAAGAGGAAGGTGATGTCGCTTTCCACTGGAAGTGAGCTAGAGAAAGATGCATATGGAGTGACCCTTGAGAATGTAGCGAGAAGACCCAACATATTTTAAAGGCATAGAGCCTAGGAATTAAAGATGTAGCCCAAACATTTTACTCATTATTGGTAGTAACCCTTAGTGAATTTTGTAGATTGGCACACTGCTGTTGTATACTCCTTGGACATTGCCCAGTGAGGGTGAACCAATTAAAAATTATTATGTCATGTGCATGATTTCATATCTATTTATATATTTCAATGGGAGGATGATAAAATTTAGTTTTTCCTAAAAATTAAACAAGATATTTTATGGAAAAGGTTTTAATCTGGCATACCCTAATTCCCCCCCAGGGAATTTTACCTACTTGACCTGACAATTGGTATCAGTGAAAAATATTGAATGTCAGTATTTCTCTCTCAGAATGAGAAATGGAGTTCTTCAATCATAAAAGAATTCTGATATTCAACTAAAATAATTTAAAAATATGGAAGAATCACATATATAACTACTTCCTATTAGTAGGGATGGGCGTCTCTAAATCATCTATTCATGGAATATCAGCCGACATCAATAGTGGTTCTCTATCAGAAGATGAATGAAGGGAATTGGATGTAGATGATAATGGGATAAATTATTTTGGGGAGACCTATAAAATAAAATTTATATGAAGGAGATGTATTCTAAAACATCACAATCTATGTAGGAAATTGTTTTGAACATTTATGAGGGCAACTGAAAATTCTGAGAAACCAAGTTGCATGTTCTGTGGAACAAATATGAGGATCTCAGAATGAACACCAATGAGAATATTGATGCATTCTTAGACAATGTAAATGTTTTTGTGGAAGAAATGTGGGGTATTGGATAATTCATTAAAGATATGAATATTGTGAAATGTATATTGAAGAAATGTCCATTGTGGGTAAATCCATATGTTTCTGTATTGGATGATAATGACTTAATAGAGCTGACACTGTATAACCTACACAGTGCCCTTTTAGCATAGAAATTAGAAATGATAATAACGATGTAGTGGGAGCGAGGATGTCAAAAAAAGTGGTATTCATGTTCATGAAGAATCTATCTATTGAAGATATTTCTAAGGAGGAAAGATTAGATAATGTCAATTAATTTCTCTCCTAAAATCTCCAAAGGGAAAAATGGAAGTATAAAGGTAAAACTACATTTTCATGCTTTTGATACGGAAAGATCATGAATTTTGTAGTAAAATGTTAAAATAATTTTGATGATGAAAATGAATATAGTTTTAAAATTCCTCAAAATATGTATTTATAAAATGAGAAATGTAAGAGAAGTACTGAAAGAATGTTCTTCAAACAGAATAATATGCTTTCAAAAGAAGATGAACGTTCAAATGAATCTGAGGCAAAAGAGTTGGAGGACTACACTGATCATAAAGTAGATGATTTGGTGGAATTTTTTGGAAATTCATTAATAATATATGAAAGTTAAAATGAAATAGGAGAAATTGAATAAAGTATAGATCTTCAGGAAGAATTAAAATATTCTCTAGAAGAGGTAGATATTTTGAAAGTCAAAACAATGAAATCTAACAATGTTGTTTATGGTGCCAAAATCTATATACAATAGCAGGAAGAAGAGAATTTTGATATGAATGTTGAAATTTAGAAATTGAGTTATTCAATGCCATAAATCTTAGAAATGGTTGTTGAGTACAAACCCAAAAATTTAGAATAGGAAATAGAAATAGATAGTTTGACTGAAACTGAAAAAGATCATATCAAACATTTCGAATAACTAGAAGTGGATGTTATCAGTCTACAAAGAAAAGTTAAAGATCAGAAGAAAGTGTTAAATCTATATTCAACATCATGAAAGAAGATAATACTGGCATAAAAATGATATGTTTTTAAAAGATTAGTCTAGAAGAATAGAAGCCACAATCAGCTCTGAATGATAAGGCTTGTATGAGGCATGATCTAATATAGAAAGAAGTTATGGATCAAGTCAGGCCATAAGAACCCACTCCCAGATAGAAGATTGATATGGGTACGAAGAAAAATAAGAAGGTTCACAGAACCCAAGGAATGTGCAGTGGTGCATCATTTCTACACATGAATGTACCTCACATAAGATTATATTTTTTGGTAAGGTTGGATACTCAAAGAATGTATGTTCCATATAAAATAGGTACAAAAGGGAACAAGAACAACAGAGGTGGTCATACAAAGTTCAAAAATATTGTTCATCATTTGATGGTATTTGGTTCAATTTTAAAGGACATGGAAATATTGAAAGATGTTATACATAATAAATTTAGATAAATGTTCTCAGAAAGACTATATTTGATCATAAGAAGCAACCAAATATGTGATCAAGAGAGATGAAAATTCAAAATCAATTTCCATCACTACATGTTCAAGCTGTTCCCTCACATACTGAGTAAGATCAAAATTTATATTCAATGTTGGGTATGAAGTCAAATGCTTGGGTCTAAATGAAAAGGGATTATCATGAATTGTTAATATAAATTTCATTCAATGATTCAGATCGAACTTGGATATGGAACATTGATAGTGGATGCACCTCCCATATGATGTTAAATAAGGATCTAATGATTGGAATTAGGTATTCTAAATAATGTATCATATGAATTTGTAATTCTGAGAGATTGAAAATTATTGGTATAGGAAAAGCCTTGTATGGATTAAAAGTCATGAGACGAGAAGATTTCATGGTTGATGAAGGTCTTAGACACAACTTGATTTGTTTCAATCCATTGTGTGACTCAGGGAATGACACAATTTTTTCAAAGACATTATGTATCATCATGGAAAAGGATGGTGCTATTTTATTGCAATAAAATCATACAAAATAGAATCTATACCTCATGAGTGGAGATGAGGATATTTGATTTCTATCCAAGGATGTAGAAAACAAGCTATGTCATACGCATCATGTCCACATAAGCCTTGTGTCCTTGGATGATATGGTAATGTTTGATGCTGCATGAAATTTCCCAATATTATCACATGATCATAATCATAGGTGTGTTTCCTATCTGTAAGGGAAGATTATTTGGATGACATATAAGCCAATGGAGCATAAGCCAATAATGTTGCTTGAGTTGGTGCATATTGATGTGTGTGTGCCTATTTTGACAAGGTATATTGATGAGAGGAGATATAATGTTCTATTCATTGATGAATATAGTATAATGGAATTGGTTTTAATAATCACCCAAAAATATGATGTGTTTAGATTCATTAGAAGATATTTATGAGATTGCAAGAATATGTTTTGTAAGAAAATCTGGATGATTCAGATAGATAATGTAACAGAGTTCACAAATATCAATATGGAGTATTATCTTGAGAAACATCAGATAATGCATCACGTTAAATCAGTAAGAACACTACATAAGAATGGATTAGATGAAAGAAGAAATCATATTGTCAAAAATATGTCCAGAACAATGCTCACTGAAAAAGACCTTGTGGATATATTTTGAAAAGAAGAAATGATGACACCGGTCTAAACATCAAATGGAGGTTTAATTTGTCCAAAAGTGGGGAATACTCTATATGAGTTATGATATGGAATGAACCCATCATTTAAGTACATTCTAGTCTTCGGATGTAAATGATTCATTATTAATAAGGACAAATACATTATGTTTGAATTCCATGGGGATGAAGGGATATTTCATAGCTACTCCATGAAATAAAAAAAATATAAATTCTTTAATATGATTATAGTAAAGATAGTAGAATGTCATGATGTGACTATAATAGAGAATGAAATAAATCTACAGAAAATACATGATCAGTCTCAGGAGGATAGCGAGGAAGTGACAAGAAGATCAAAAGAAGCTCTAGTTCTCAAGATAGATTCATAAGAAGGCTCAGATGATGAAAGTGGTGATATTAAATTAGTGTCGGCATAGATACTGGAAAGAAGTTCTAAAATTGATAAACAGTACATTGTTGGGGATCAAACAGCTCTAGTTAAGACAAGGAGAATGAAGTCTCTACAAAAAGCATCATACTTACCCCTAGTGGAGCCTAAATTCTTTGATGAATAAGCTGGAGATGAGAATTGGTTTTAGGAAATTAGTTAAGAGATTGACCAAATTGGGATGAATCAGACATGTGAGATTGTTTCGAGACCTATGGAAAAGAATTTCATTAGAATAAAATGGGTATTTCACAAAAAAATGAATGAAGATAGTGTTGTGATTCAAAACAAAGAATGACTTGTGTGCAAAGTATATTCCAAGATAGAGTGTATTGATGTTGATGAGATGATTCCACTTATTTCATGGCTGGAGATAATTAGATTATTCATGTCCATAGTTGTGAAAATAATTTTTATGGTTTCCCAAATATATTTCAAGCCCACATTTCTAAATGGAGTTCAAGAAGAGGAAGTATAAATTTAGCTACCACATGGTTTCTAAATTCATATGCATGACAAAAATGTTTTTTGGAAAAAGAAGGACTTATATGGATTGAAGAAAACACTAAGATCTTGGTATTCAAGGCATGATATGTTTCTAAATAATATCAGTTTCCAGCATAGTGGAGTTGTTTACATTATATATTTCTGCAGTGATAGTAGTAAACAGATGATAGTTGGGGTTTATATCAATGACATAATATTTAGTGGATCAGATGAAGCACATAGTAGACTGTTTTTTTAAAATCATGAAAAGAGGGTTCAAAATGTCAGTGATTGGTTAGATAACATTTTTTTCCTTATATTATAGGTGACCCATGGAATGAATTTCTCTATTATTTATCAATCTAAATATTCCATGGAGGTATTGAGAAAGCTTGTAATGGATAATTCAACAGATATGAAAACTCCAATAGATACCTGATTGGAATTGTGAAGGGATGTTGTAGTCATGGAATTTATTATCACAGAATATAGGAAAATCATTGGAATTCTGTGGTACCAAATAGTGAAAAGGACAGATATTGTATTTTACACATGCCCAACAGTGAGGTATAAAATCAATCCCAAGGATATACACATGAGTGTAGTGAAAAGTATACTTCATTATATCTTGTTAATAATGTATTTTGGCATAATGTATAATGAAAAATATCAACAAGAGATATTGGGGTATACAGATGTAGATTGGGCCAGTTCAACAGATGATTGGAAATCAAAGTCATGATGTAAATTTTATCATTGAAGATTGTGTATTTGTTGGTTAATAAAGAAATAAGATTGATATTCATTGAGGACAGTAGATATAAAATATATTGCGTCTAGACAAAAATGCCCACAGTTACTGTGGATAAATAGGATTATTGATGATATTGGAGTTAAAGGGAAGTCTCTAATCAAAATATATTATGATAATTCATGTTTTATAAATCTTAGAAAAATCCATTTCATTAGTCATGGATAAGGCACAATGAAATAAAATATCATTTTATCAAGGAGACGGTGGAGGAATGTCTTGGGAAGTTGAAGTATGTGTCTATAGAACAACAAGTTGTAGATATTCTTACGAGGCCTTACCCAAAGAAGAGTTTAAAAGTAATTATTGGCTCTAGGATTCCTTTCGACTCCCGTCACTTGAAGACGATTGGATGTGGGTGTCACACACCAACCGAGTTTAACGCGCGCGACTTGCACGCGACTTACAAAACTGTGCGACAACACGCAGTCCGACTCTGTGGGCGGTTAGTGCAAGGTGGAAAGGTTTGAGAGAACCATGCTCAACCACGCACTTGATAGCATACGATCCGTGCAGCTGCCCGACATTCAAAAAAGTAAATAAATTATTTAAAGGATAAGTGAGATGAAATGAAGTAAACTAATTTTTTTTATAAAATAGAGTTTGAGGAAAAAAATGTTTAAGCGTAAAATAATAATAATATTATAGTTTTAATAATAATAGTATCATATTTTGGTGGTTATTTTTATTATTATTAATTTTAAGATTATTATTATTATTGTATTATTATTAGTACAAAAAAAGGCACACAACCCTAGGGGGGTCGTGACTCCCCCATTTTTTTTTCTCCCCCACGCTGAGGTGTGCGACACCTCCTGCGCACCAGGCCGCTCAGGCCAAGCACCCCAGCGCTCTTCCCGACTCTCAGCTTCACCCCACCAAGCTCATGCGACCCTCTCCGGCAGCCGAGCTGCACTGACACATCCACTACCCTGCGCGCTCGACCTGCTCACGACAAGCCCCCATCATTCCCTTCCCTTCGCACCGACGACGCCCCAAGGCCAGACCTCTCTGTCGAAAATTTGCAACAGTGTTCTCCGGCCTGCCACCCCTCGTCCTCAGCCTTCTCCCGCTTCCATCCTGCTCTGACGACGATGACCTCACCAGACCCCAGCCGAGATTCCCCTTCCTGCTGGTCTCACCGCACGCCTCCTACCCTCCCCTCCGCCTACCAACCCCATCCGACCGTCGCACACCCACCCTTATTTTGGGTTCCCTGCGCAACCCCTGGCCGCACGATCTCCACCAGCTGAGGCAACTTCCAGAAATGACCCGTAACCTCCGGCGCAACTCCCTCGGGAAGGTTTCCCTTATTTTTCCTTGACCTTTTTGGTTTCCAATGGGCATGAGGTTTATTTTAGTGTTCTATTAGGATTCATTTTGATTCTCAATTCTTGATATAGAATCCAATTTGGATTCCTTGTGCGTTTTTGGTGAGATTGGAGTTTGGCACCAAGTTTTGAGAGTTCACGGCACCTGATATAAGTTTTTCTATCGATAAACATTTTTTGGGTGAGTTGTTTGTTTGTGTGATTAATTTATTATGATTATGATCTTATAAAAGTGTTCTTTAGTATCCTTTTTATGGTTTGAATGGTATTTTGAGAATTATTGTTGTGTCAGTTGGTTAAAAATTAATTTTTCATTAAGGATATGTCAATGTTTTGTTTTTTTGGTGCGATGTTTTCAAAAGGGTTTTTTTGGGATATTTGGTTTGTGGGAAGTTTATTTTTTTTTAAATTAACTTGGTTTATGTTTAATATTTTGTAGCCTGCTCATGGGAATTAGGGTATATTCTTTTGGAAGCCAACTGTGTGCTATTTAGCAGTTTTTATTAAATTTTCAGTTTATCAATTTAACTACATAAGTGGTGCACATTCTGACGTGGTGTGTTGAGAGTGCGCGTTTAACTATAAAAAGTGGTTTTGGTATGCAGTTGATTTTTATAGAGGTTTTGGGTAATCTTTGGGTTTAGAAGCATTTGGGGGTGTTATTGAAGTTGTTAAATAAGTTATTTTAATGGTGTTTTCATTTGTATAAACGTGCATACCATGTTTGGAAAATGTTTCGAGGTGCGTTTGTTTTTAAAGAGAGAAAATGTAGTATGTTTTTAGGGTAAAGCCTTGTTGTGCATTTTAGAAAAGTTTTATTATTTATTGAAATGATTTATTTATTGGAAAGTTTGATGCGAATGATACTTTGGGAAGGTTTCGATGTGTGCTTGGTTCTGCATTTGGTTTATGTGAGTCCCAGATACCTTTTTGGTCATGCTTTGGTCTTTTCGCATTAATTGTTTTTGGGTGTTGTTTAATTGTTGTAGGGTGTTGCTTCGACATGGCCGCGAATCCCCTCGATGGGTTCACAAAGGGTGTCTCGGGTCATGTCGGACTGCGCTCCGTCCGCCGCCGCCGAAGGTGAAGCGATTAAAATTGCTTCAGATTGTTCGCATTTATTTGCGGGGCACACCCTTTTTTTACCACATGTTTTGGGTTTGTTCTGTTTCGTCTGCACCGATTTCAAGGTGGGTTTTACTCTGTTTATTCTTTTGGATTATTTTAAGACAGTGTTTATGTGATTTTAGATTCTTTTCATTGTTGCAGTGCATTGGAAAGGTTTTTACATGTTATTGCGATCGTCGGCAAGTGGCGCGTACTTGTGCACAAGTTGGGACATACTGCATCATCATCGTAACCGGGCTGCGAGTCGAGGTAGGTCCCCCACTGCACTTAACTTAATATTTAGAATTTATTAATTGCTTGATGTTTTATTAATTTTAATTAATTGCAAATAATATAATATAATTAATTTTTATATGATTATTTGGTGTGAAAAGAGATGTTTATTTTATACCGAACACTTGAAACATTTTCTTGATGAGCAGACACCCAGTATTGAAAGAATTCTCATTTTTTACTTTAAACATAATTCACAGAATTTCAAATTTACTTCTAGTTTTAAAGATATATGATTTATTCTGAACAAGTGTTTTGTGTTTTCTCGAGAAATGAGGTTTTGATTTAAAATTGGTGAAGGCCCTTTCGACACTTTAATAAAATAAATTATTTTGGAAAACCCATTCAAGGGTGATCTTTGGTGTGCGTTGATTGCATGAGCTGTATGTGATTTTTGTGCATCGTGATTGATTGATTTACATTGTGGACACACCCCTTTTTATTGCATGTGTTGACATGGGAACCTATCATAGTGAGTGAATCTTCTGAGAATGATTGCTGCACTAGTTTAGATTACACACCAGCTAGTGGACCCATAGCTGGGGAATACTGAGTTATTGCTGCTATGGGGATTGGGCCCCTCGATTAGGCCATGTAGGGCTATGCCAGGCGTTAGGGCATTATAATGTCATCGAGAGTAGGCATGCCTTCAGGACGAGTCAGATGTATAGTATGTTCTGGATTGTTCACGATCTCCTAGGTTCGACCAATGTTTCCTTTAGTTTTTATTTGCATGTGGCATATGATTGAGAGGTCTAGTTCAATAGCTGACCCTT
Organism: Viscum album; assembly: GCA_963277665.1. Lineage (NCBI taxonomy): Eukaryota > Viridiplantae > Streptophyta > Magnoliopsida > Santalales > Viscaceae > Viscum > Viscum album. The sequence goes on from OY728166.1 coordinate 819,461,356, forward strand.
GTGTGCCACGTTTTCCATTTCCCTTAGTGAGTGTTGCGTGTGGTGTGGTTTTCCCTTTTTAATAACAGCTGGCAATTGAATTTCTAAATTGTTCGCAGAAATATTTTGAAATGAAAAACACATATTCCCTTCAACCATTAAACTTGTTTTTAAATTAAAAAGTGAAATGGACTATTGTTTACTTTAGAAATGAATGTGTGTGTGGAAACCCATATTTTATATAATTTAGTTAAAACCTGTAATTGATAAATTCTTTATTTAATAGTAGTTCTTTGGGAATAGATATCAGGCTAGCCTATTGTGTTTTAATACTCACGCCTCTAGTTCTTTTCTGTTTTTAGTGTTTGTTCAGGCTACAGCTTGGGTGCATTTTCCTTGGGTGATGTTTGGTCATGAGTTGGAGAGTGAACCGTGAGGTCACACATAGATACTGGTTATCTCTTTAGGTTAGTTTTATTTTCTTTTGTTCTTGTTTAGTTACTTTACTCTGATTATTTATTTTGTGCTACTCTATTCTATTTTTAATGATTTATTTATTTTTACTAGGAGAAATCGTTCCCTGGTGTATGTTTTGATGCCCGACACTAGTTTCTGGCCCATGGGGATCGTGAACGCCCTTCGGGGCATGTCGTGGACCGGCTCGGGTGACCGGTTCAGGGTCAACCCGGGCTGGTTTGTGAAAAAATGTTATCAGAGCCTGGGTTGGCTCTTAGCTGAACTCACATTTCAGAATGCCCTTTGTTATTTGGGATGTCCAGTAGATGGATATTAGGATTGTCATGGCTTAGGAGGTAGGTTGCGGGTCGGTTCCTGATCACCACCACTCATGATGAGACCTGAGCTACCGTGGGTAGTCTGGGTTTTGGGACTTTTGGATTTGTTGTGGATTGAGGGATGACAATAGAGGTGACTCGGTGTCACACTATGACCCCACATGAAGTAGTGACCCATGTGGAGCCTAGGTTCCCGGTTAAAGGTCCTATGGTGTTATGTCCTACTTGGGGCGTGGCTCCCTACCATGTCGCCGGGTTGGGCATAAGCACTAGTTCCTCATTCTAGTCATCCATTGTTGGTTGTTGTTTGTCTTGATCTTGGTTTGTTTTAAAGTGTTTTTGGAAATGAAGGTGGTTTTGAATTGGTGGGGTTTTGTAATTTAAGTCTTGTCTTGATTTTTCTAAAATGGAATTGAAAAAAAAATTTCAAGACTTGTTTTTTCATGAAAAGTGGGTTTTGGGTATTTTGGAGAGTGGTTTTTTCCTGTGTTTATAAATGTTTGATTTATGAGTCTGCTACCTTTTTCTTGTGGTGTTTCATTTGGTTGTGTTTGAGTTTGTTCGGGATTCTAGGCTGGTTGTCTCGGCTCGGGGTGTTTCTTTTGGTTGAGTTTTGGCCTAATGCCAGTTTCAATTTTGTTTTTTTAAGTTGTTCTGAATATACCACCCTGAAATTTCCTCAAAAGTTGTTAAGGAGTCGTGCCCAATTCTAGATTCTAAAGAGTGTTTCTTGTCTTTCGAGGCATTGGAGGTTCTTTAGGGGTAGTGAAGCAGTTTGAGGGGAGTAGAGCATGTATTCAGGTGGTTGGGGACTCCTGAGTTTGTTAAAGTTCATATTTTCTTAGGTTTAGTGGAGGGTCTAGCCTCAAACCAGTGGAGGTGGAATTTTCATCATACTTGGAGTTGGGATGATGTGGGAGGTGTTAAAGTCCATCTCCATCCAATGGATAATACCTGATGAGGTGAAGGATAAGAGAGGTGAGAGCCCGTCCATAGTTAACAAGGCCATTGGTTGGTGACGGCCTGTGTCGGCTACTTTAAGGAGTCGACATATGGAGCACAAGTGCTTGACAAATCCGACGCCTCTTGTCGCTCATAAGGGTTCCCCATTTTGAGAGCAGGGTGTCCGAGAGGAACCTGCCTCTAAAGAAATACCATTTGTCAGTGTTGACTTCTGGTTCATCAGACTACTCTCCAACGTTCCATCAGTGTTGCTGGTTCGAGCATCCTAACCCATCGTGTCTTACCATTCTGAAGTCCTGCTATTGTGTGACCATTCATGTCACTGGGAATGGTTCCGAAATAAGTGTCGTTCAAAGGAGTTCTGATCGAGGAATGTTTGTTTCTGACTATGAGACATATGATGCTTCTGCCATCAGAGCCCCAGCCTCAGGCCTCAGAGTGATGCTCGCACACAATCAGGGCGTCAGAGGCATGTGAGACCTTCCCATGGTTCTTTATCTTTTTTCTTGGAATGGAGACATTCATGATTTCCTTGTCCTTGTTTTCCCGCTATTGTAAGTTAATCTTTTGTGGTAATAGTGTGATGAAGTTATTCTTTCATGATCGTAGCAGTTGTGTTCTTATGAATGTGGTCTCTATAATTGTTTTTTTTCTTAAAAGTGTATTTGGCCCTTATGTGGGTTGGTATTGATTTCATTATTGATCGTTTGGAGATGTGAGTGTTGGGGGTTTTTGTCTTATGTCGAGAGTTCCGGGTTTCAGTGGAGGCATTGTCTCACTTGTACTAAGGGAGTTGGATGTGTTGATAGTTTTAGATCAGTGTGGGGAATTCTTAGTTTTAGCGGTTTTGTTATAGGGAGTTCCTTATTCCAGTGCCCTGATATGTTGGGTGACCTTGTAGTGGTTTTCCGTTTAAATTTCAACAGTCCTTTTCAACTCATGTGGAGAAGTCGGTAAGTTCAGGTTGGGAGTTCCCACGTTAGCCCCTCCTCGGGTTGGTGTGCATGGGGTTTTAAGTTTCCGTGTTAGTCAAGCCCTTATGGTGGGCAGAACCCTCTTGTGTTCTCCCTTCATTTTATGTCAGCGTTTGTTCGTGATCAGTCAGATGTGACTTGTGGAGTGAATCGTTAACCCGAGGTTCTTGATTTTCCCTTTCGCTCTGTTCAGGCATGGACTCAAGCTTTGGCTATCTTTTGACTTGGTGACTTTCTGGGGGAAGAAAGTGTCTATGGTGGGGAGAATTGTCACACCCCAACCGGGTTTGACGCGCGCGACTTGCATGAAACTTACAAAACTGTGCGACAACACGCAGTCTGACTCTATGGGCGGTTAGTGCCGGGTGGCACGGTTCGAGCGCACCATGCTCGACCGTGCATTTGATGGAACGTGAGCCGTGCAGTTTCTTGACATTTGAAAACGTAAATAAATAATTTAAAGGATATTTGAGATGAAATGAAGTAAATTAATATTTTTATAAAATAGAGTTTGAGGAAAAAAATGTTTAAGCGTAAAATAATAATAATATTATAGTTTTAATAATAATAGTATCATATTTTGGTGGTTATTATTATTTTTATTAATTTTAAGATTATTATTATTATTGTATTATTATTAGTACAAAAAAAAAGGCACGCAAGGGTTTTGAAACCCTGGGGGGTGGGGGGGGGGGTGTGGGGGGGGGTTGTGACTCCCCCATTTTCTTTCTCCCCCATGCTGCGGCGTGCGCCTCCTCCTATGCACCAGGCCGCTCAGGCCAAGCGCCCCAACGCTTTTCCTGGCTCCCGGCTTCACCCCACCCAGCTCGCGCGACCCTCTCCGGTGGCCGAGTTGCACCAGCACATCCACTCCCTTGCGCGCTCGACCTGCTCACGACAAGCCCCCAGCCTTCCTTTACCTTCGCACCAGCGACACCCCATGGCCAGACCTCTCTGCCGGCATGCGCAACAGTATTATCCGGCCTGCCTCCCCTTTCCCTTGTCCTTCTCCCGCATCCAGCCTGATCCAGCGGCGACAGCCTCACCGGACCCCAGCCGAGCTCCCCCTTCCTGCTGGTCTCGCCACACGCCTCTCGGCCTTCCCTCTACCTGCTGACCCCATCAGACCGTCGCACGCCCACCCTTCTTCTGGTTTCCCTGTACACCCCCTGGCCATGAAATCTCCACCAGCGACGACAACTTCCGACGATGACCTGCAACCTCCGACACAACTCCCCCGGGAAGGTTTCCCCTATTTTTCCTTGACATTTTTTTGTTTCCAATGGGTATTAGGTTCATTTTTAGTGTTCTATTTGGATTCATTTTGATTCAAAATTCTTTATATAGGATCCAATTTGGATTCCATGTGCGTATTTGGTGCGATTGGAGTTTGGCACCAAGTTTTGAGAGTTCTCGGCACCTGATGTAAGTTGTTCTATCGATAAATTTTTTTTGGGTGAATAGTTTGTTTGTGTGATTAATTTATTATGATTATGAGTTTATAAAAGTGTTCATTAGTATCGTTTTTGTGGTGTGAATGGTATTTTTAGAATTATTGGTGTGTTAGTTGGTTAAAAATGAATTTTTGATTAAGGATATGTCAATGTTTTGTTTTGTTTTGGTGCGATGTTTTCAAAAGGGTTTTTTTGGATGTTTGGTTTGTGGGAAGTTTAATGTTTTTTTAATTAACTTGGTTTATGTTTAATATTTTGTAGCCTGCTCATGGAAATTAGGGTACGTTCTTTTGGAATCCAGCTATGTGCTGTTTAGTAGTTTTTATTAAATATGCAGTTTATCAATTTAACTACGCAAGTGGTGCACGTTCTGATGTGGTGTGTTGAGAGTGCGCGTTTAAATATAAAAAGTGGTTTTGGTATGCAGTTGATTTTTTAGAGGTTTTGGGTTCTCTTTGGGTTCATAAGCATTTGGGGGTGTTATTGAAGTTGTTTTATAAGTTATTTTAATGCTGTTTTCATTTTTATAAAGGTGCAAACCATGTTTGGAAAATGTTTTGAGGTGCGTTTGTTTTTTAAGAGAGGAAGTGGAGTATGTTTTTAGGGTAAAACCTTGTTGTGCATTTTAGAAAAGTTTTATTATTTATTGAAATGATTTATTTATTGGTGAGTGTGATGTGAATGATACTTTGGGAAGGTTTCGATGTGCGCTTGGTTCTGCATTTGGTTTATGTGAGTCTGGGATACCTTTTTGGTCGTGCTTTGGTCCTTTTGCATTAATTGTTTTGGGTGTTGTTTAATTGTTGTAGGGTGTTTCTTCAACATGGCCACGAATCCCCTTGCTGGGTTTGCAAAGGGTGTCTCGGGTCACGTCGGACCTCGCTTCATCCGCCACCACCGAAGGAGAAGCGATTCAGATTGCTTCGGATTGTTCGCCTTTATTTGCGGGGCACACCCTTTTTTACCACATGTTTTGTGTTCGTTATGTTTATTTTGCACAGATTTCAAGGTGGGTTTTACTCTGTTTATTATTTTGGATTATTTTAAGACATTATTTCTATGTTTTTAGATTCCTTTCATTGTCACAGTGCATTGGAAATGTTTTTTCATGTTATTGCGACCGTCGGCAAGTGGCGCATACTTGTGCGCAAGTTGGGATATACTGCATCGTCGTCATAACCGGGCTATGAGTCGAGGTAGGTCCCCCACTGCACTTACCTTTAGATTTAGAATTTATAAATTGCTTGATGTTTTATTAATTTTAATGAATTTGAAATAATATAATATAATTAATTTTTATATGATTATTTGGTGTGAAAGGAGCCGTTTATTTTATACCGAACACTTGAAACATTTTCTTGATGAGCGGAAACCCAGTATTGAAAGAATGCCCATTTGGACTTTAAACATAATTCACGAAATATCAAATGTACTTCTAGTTTTGAAGATAGATGATTTCTTCTGAACAAGTGTTTTGTGTTTTCTCGAGAAATGAGGTTTTGCTTTAAAATTGGTAAAGGTCCGTTTGGAACTTTAATAAATTAAATTATTTTGTAAAACCCCTTCAGGGGTGATATTTGGTGTGCATTGATTGCGTGAGTTGTATGTGATGTTTGTGCATCGTGATTGATTGATTTACATTTTGGATGAACCCCTTTTTATTGCATGTGTTGACATGGGAACCTGACATAGTGATTGAATCTTCTGAGAACGATTGCTGCACTAGTTTAGATCACACACTGGCTAGTGGCCCCATTGTAGGGGAATACTGAGTTATTGCTACTATGGGGATTGGGCCCCTCGGTTAGGCCATGTAGGGCTATGTCGGGTGTTAGGGCATTATGACGTCATCGAGAGTAGGCATGCCTTTAGGATGATTCAGATGTATAGTATGTTCTGGATTGTTCACGATCTCCTAGGTTCGACCCATGTTTCATTTAGTGTTTATTTGCATGTCGCAGACGATTGAGAGGTCTAGTTTGGTAGCTGAACCTTGTGTGACACTTTTTCCATTGACCTTAGTGTGTGTTGCATGTTGTGTGGTTTTCCCTTTTTACTAACAACTGGAAATTGAATTTCTAAATTGTTCGCAGAAATGTTTTGAAATGAAAAGTACGTATCCCCTTCAACCATTAAACTTGTTTTTAAATTAAAAACGGTAATGTACTGTTGTTTACTTTAGAAATGAAAGTGTGTGTGGAAACCTATATTTTATATAATTTAGTTGAAACCTGGAATTGATAAATTCTTTATTTAAATATAGTGCTTTGGAATAGATATCAGGCTAGCCTACTGAGTTTTAATATTCACGCCTATAGTTCTTATCTATCTTTAGTGTTTTTGCAGGCTACATCTTGGGTGCGTTCGCCTTGGGTGACGTTTGGTCATGAGTTGGAGAGTGACGCGCGAGGTCACACGGAGATAGTGGTTGTCTCTTTCGGTTAGTTTTATTTTATTTTATTCTTGTTTAGTTACTTTACTCTTTTTATTTATTTTGCGCTGCTCTATTCTATTTCTGCTGCTTTATTTATTTTTACTGGGAAAAATCATTCCCTGGTGTATGTTTTGATGCCCGACACTGGTTTCCAGCCCATGGGGATCGGGAACGCCCTTTGGGTCATGTCGCAGACTGGCTCAGGTGACCGGTTCAGGGTCAACCTAGGTTGGTTTGCTACAATGGCCCCCCCTATCCCCAAGTTATTAAATTTATTTCCCTACTATACTGATATGCGTTATTTACCCTATTGCAATCATCCTTGAAATGCCCTCTTGGTTCGTTGAAAAAGGGGGAGAAAGTGTTACTATTAAAGGAGGAGAATGTACATGGGGATAAGCAATTATGTGGAGCAACGAGATAGGGGGAGTTGAAGCTGAGATGAAGCTGTTTGGAGAAAATTTAACTTAGGGGGATTGTTAAATCTGATGATCCTCAAAGTGATCAATCAAATTTTACATATCATGATAGTTGAGGTTTGTGATGAATGCAGTTCAGGTTTCAAGAGATGGTGTTAAAAATGATGTGAATAATTGATGAATTTTCCATTATAATCTTGTTTCTCACACCAATAATTTCTCATGTGGGCTTAGATTGTGTGTTCAGTAAATAATTGATTTCTATATTAATTTCATTAATTGAATGCCAATTGGAAAAGGAAGAAGCATTAATGAAGTACCAAAAATGTGATGACATATTATGAGAAGATTTGTCAACAATCATTAAATGGGATATAATTGTGAAAAAATACATCACTGTGTCATCTAGTTTTGTTTTGGATGTGATTGTGTTTCTTGATGAATATATAAGACCAAATATGAGTATGGTTGGTGTTTTCCAAAAATAGGTTATTAAGGTGGCGTAGTTTCTTTGTGTTCAGAAAATATTTGGGCCTCAAAATTGAGAATTGATATTTGGAAATGTATTGTTTTCATTATAGGACTAAATGGGGTGAATAATGATGAATGAAATATGAATTGGAAGAGAACCACAGAGCCTGACACATGGACCACATGCCTTCTTTGGGAACGGTTTACGACTGCATACCAGGCAGTGAGAGAGGTATGTGGAGCAGCAGAAAGGGATCACGGAAATGGTTTGTAGTAAAGGGAGTGTGGTATGTGGAAGGTGTGATGGTTTATATTATGTCATAAGATAATGGTATCTCGAAATAAAAAATTTAGTTCGTGGACATCCATGTAAAAATTGTATGCAAAAGGAGTGTAGTACGAGGATGGAGGATCAGTATGTGGAGGTGGAAATACTAAATCAATGATTTGGTAAATATTGGATTATTAGTTTTTGAAGATATATTTTCAAATAATAGGAGTGATAATACCACTGATTAGTGGTTAGAGTAAATAACATTAGAGAATAAATCTTTGCACCATGAATTCATTAATTTCTGAAAGAAGTTCTCCAGGGAGCATTCCATGAAGGTAATGTGGTTCCCGCTAAAGAAATTCGGCCGAAGGTTTTTGCAGGAATTTGTATCCTAGAGAGGAATTTGTATGTGGAAGAAGATGGAATGGTATGCTGGTAGCTTTCAAAGGTAGTAAAAAAATAGAGAACAGTTCGTGGACGTAGGGTCTATCATAGAGGATGTTCGTGGGGTCGGTCCGCAGATGCGGTACGTTATAGCTAAGGCGAAGACAGTCCACAGAAAAAGGGAGATTCATGGAAGAGGATGTGTGGTACATGGAGGTGGTGTTCCACATAAAATACCTAGTACATAGTACACGGTGGAATAAGGTGGTTCAAAATTTTCATAAATACACTTTTGAATGCTTCAAATCAGTTTTCAAAAGTATTTTTCAGTATCTAATAATAGCTAGAAAGATGGATTTCATCTTTGAATGAAAAAGGAACTTCAACAGAGAGTCTAACTAAATTTAAGAATGATGGAATTCATGAAAATGAAGGGACCTACATATCTATAAATTGTTTTTTACCTACATGTCTATAAAATGTGGTTGGATTAATTTCCAATAGCAGTGAGTGTATGAAGAAGAAGACGGTGACCCATTCCACTGATAGTGAGAGAGAGAAAGAGGCATAAGGAGTGAACCTTGAGTATGGACTAGGAATACCCTAAATGTTATATAGGCAATGATCATGGGCATATAAGTTATATCCTAAACATTATACTCATTATTGGAAATAATCCTTAGTGAATTTTTTATATCATCACACCGTCATTGTATACTCGTTAGACATAGCCCTGTGAGGGTGAACCAAGTAAAAATCAATGTTTCTTGGGCATGATTTCATATATTTTTATGAGAGAAAGATTGAATTGTGTTTTTTCTAACAATAAAACTAGTCCCAAAAGGAAAACAGTTTAATATGTCATGCCCTAATGTGATTTCTATTCAAAAATTTTATAAATCATTATACAATCAATATCTTTTGTTTTAATGAACATATACTTTCATTTTTGTGATTTTAACCCCAGAATACATGTTTTTAATACATTAATATATTTTAAAATATATTATAAATTTATTTTGAGAACACCACACAATAGATGGATGTGTTTTTAAAAGTTAATGTTGAGTTATTTCATAAACACCACACTTAAGATGGCATGATTTACTCCTAAAATTAAATAATAATTCAAGTGTTGGTTTTCCAAGATTTAATGTCAATATAATGTTTTTTGTATGGTTTTGACTATTACACTCCTGTTTTAGTGTTATAAAACACTAAAAAAAATTTACATACATCTTTAGCAATCTTTAACTCAAATTTACATTGATTAATTCCCTACATTTCATAAATAAATTTATAGAAATATTATGATGATTATAAATCCATTTAAAGATATTTTCCTGATTTTTACACCATATTGCATGTTTCAAAATACATTTTTATATTTTAAAACTATTTATTGATTCATTATGAGAACAATACAGGTCAAATATATGTGTTGTCTACTCATACACATCAAATATAATTAAATAAATGGTGTATCATGATTTAATGATAATTTGGGGTCATTTTTTATGGACATGTCCATTACACACGTTTTTTTGTTTTAAATCACTAAAAATGTGTTTAGGGGAATCCTATGAAAGCAGTAACTCGAACTGATAGGGTATTAGTTCATATATTTCAAAAATAAATATACATTATTTGAATTGTGATTTTATGACAATTTATTGTTTTTAATTGGTTTATACCACCCAACACACATTTTTAATTATAGTAGTTTCTTTTGAAAATTATTATTGAGTCATTCCAATCACACTTTATGTCATATTATTGTGTTTTCATCAAATAATCATAAAAAACAACTCAATAGTTGTTTCCCATGATTTCATGTTAATATTAGCACATTTTATATGGATTTTACCATTACCTGAATGATTTACTATTTTAAAACATTGAAAATGTGTTTATGTGCATCATAGGAAAACAATAACTTAGATTAATGTGATTTGGCTTAATTAATTTCAATCTATAGTCATCTTTAAATGATTTAATGGCCATATGATATAGTTTCCATTGTTTTGACCCATGGGTGCTTGTTTTTTAAGACTTTTATATCTCTAAATACTAATTATTGATTCATTCTGAGTGTAGCACACATCATGTGGATGTGTTTTTTTACTCGTCCGCATTATAAATAATAAAATAATGAATTTTACATGATTTTCCATCAATATAATGTCGTTTTATATGGGTGTTACCATTACATGCATGCTTTAGTATTTTTGAACAACAATGATTCATTTACAGACATCATGAGGAAACCATAACTCAAATTGAAATTATTTTAGTTTGTATATTCAAAAAATAAATATATGGTCTATTCTATATGAATAAATGGGAAAATGATTTGTTTTCATAATTTTTACACCCTAATACATGTTTTTAAATACATTTTTATCTTTTAAAACATCTAATTATGTCATTCTAACCAGACCACGCATCGAATGGGTTGATTTTCTTCTCGTACACAAAAAATTATTCTATTATGGGTTTCCCATGATATAATGTAAATATAAGGTTATTTTATTATTATCAAGTTTTACATATACATTTTAGAGTTTTGAAACACTCAAAACACATTTATAGTTAATATGTATTTATTTTACTATGTTTTCATGTCCATCCGACACTTATTTATTGGTTTTTAAATCCTGATGAAAATTTTTATATACATTGATATATTTTAAATTTTTTTATTGATTTATTAATTTATATTATAATTTACATTTTCAGGATGATCCATAATAATAGAAATTTCCTTAATGATCTTGACCGATATCCTTTAAAATATTGAAACTAATTCATTTTCCATTATCAATAGCCATTGATAATGTATTTCATAATTTTTTTTTCATTCTATCAATTTTAATATTAACCATTAAATTTCTATTTGTTCTTATAAATCAACGGTACTACTCGAACCACCACTTAGTGTAGGAGTAAATGATAATTAATCCTTACCAAATACAACTAATGGATTATGCTTAGAATCCATCACTAATAAATACATGGGGTTCTCATTCCAAAAAATGAATTAAATTACATCATTCAGGGAAACTGATGATAATTGTGAAGAGTCCACATCTCATGCATCATGATTTTTCAACAATTAATAAAATCATAAAAAATAATAAATTATCTAAATATTTTTGTATTATCTAATAAATAAAATTTTCATTACTATTTATATTTATTTAAGTACTATTAAAATTTAATAATTATCAATAAATTATAACAATAATAAATCCTTAAACCCAATTAAATGGGGATGACAACAAGTATTAAATGATACACATGGATCTATGTAGGGAAATTTTATCTATGTAGTTGGATCCATTTAATTCAATTTAATGACTATTTTTGATTAAATGTATTTATCATTATTATATATTTATATCATTGAAATGAAATTAAAAATTATTGAAAATTACTTAGTCCAATGTATCTAGTAGGTTCATTTTCAAAATTGTGATCAGGATTCCTTTGAACATTATGGAAAATCTCCGTTCAAAAAAACCAAAGTTAGTTATTTAATATTCCTTTATAAAAATATACAGACAACTTATAAAAAATAGTTATTTATAATATAATAATAATGGTTAAAAACACATTCATTATTATTTTTCAATAACAACTATAAGACCCATTTCCATGAGTAATGAATTTTTTTTCCTGATTTAGAATATTTTATAGATACATACTACTAAATAATGAAATATTAATAAAAATTAATAATTTTATTATGATTATGTTATTATGATATTGTAAAATTTTCTAATACTTCAAGATATGGACCATTTTTAATATATATAATCATTTTTCATTTCTCATGATACATTCCTTGTGAATAATTCATATGCATCTATTGATGTCTTTGAGATATTTCATTAAACTCATGCCTTATTCTTCTTTAAAAATATATCAATTTCTTGCACCAGTTTTTTAGAGACCATGGATATGAATTGGATTTATGGACTTATAAATGGGAAAAAATATTGAAATAAAATGAAAAACACTTAGAAATTATATTAATTATTTTACACATGCTTTCAAATTTTTTATAAATGAATATTAAATTAATACTACCATTACATGTCTATAAAACATCTAATTGTTCTTGTCTATGAAAATTTTCATCTAATATTTTATGTCAACGAGAATGCTTAATGGATTTTAATAACGATGCCAAATAATTTTTCCATAGATTCTAAATGAATCCCCAATAGGCTCTCATAACTCATGAAATCCAATGATAATCTTGATGTCTTTTAGTCCCCATACATTAATAGTTCCCATATTTATATCTCTTCTTCTATTTTATTTATATTTTTGAAATATTCATTGAAAAGAAGATAAAATATATAATTATTATATAATTAAATAAAAATTATTATTGGAAACTCACTAATATCCCCTTGAGAGATGGGTGACCAACTACGCCATCGCTGGAGGTGCATAAAATTGTGGGCTACAAAAAATATCTTGGAAAACATATAGTATCCACTTGTATCCATTAATGAATAAGGTATTTTTTGTGTTCTCTATGATTTTGATCAGAAAAGATCATGAGTTTTTGTGCTTCTAAAAATCCGGAACATTGAAGGGTTCAAAAAATATTAAATATCTTAAAAATAGAGAAGTAAAATATATTTTTAAAAGAACACAATAGAACAATGAATATAAATTTGAAACATTTAGAATTTTGAAATTATAATATAGTTTCAATACTAATTTATTTATTAAAATAATTTTATATTCACTATCTTCATTATTATCAAACTAATTTTTGATGAGCACTTTTTCTCCCTCAATTTCATGTCATATTGTATCAATATTTTCGGGGAAAAACAAATCAATGTGTTTTGGTTGATGAGGCTTAGTGTCCCTAAGTACCAATTGATCAATATCTCTCATATTATAAATGTTTATTTGTTTTATTTGGATAAAAACACTCCAAACATCATGAATTTCTTCATCCACAAAATAAGTGATCATATTGTGTGAATCAATGATAAATAAATCTTGGTTTTCATTATCAAAATTATGGATCATGTTGTAGAATTTGATAGATGTAAAATGTATTGAATATTTTATAATACCCTTATCAACGTTATCCAACTATCATTATTATAAGATAAATAAAAATTTTCAATGGTAGTTTAATTTAATTATATGAATCAAATTTCCATAGTATACCACCTCTACAAGTCTAGTTAAAGTACCATTTGGAGTTTTAATGTCTGGTTCACAATAAATTAAATGAACCTGCAGAAATGAATAATATGGACACTAAATATCTTAACCTACCTTTGATGGCATCAATCCAATAAAATCAAATAATTTTATAATTCTTCTTGATAATCTATATTAATTATCAATATATGTAGTGGTAAGGTGTTAATTTTTACAAAGAACACAAAACTACACATAAATAATATGATAATGACTATATACATACTTGATGGGTGAAATGTGAAAAAATATCATTTGAACCACCTTTGTTTAATCTGTCTCGTTTTGAGATCGGTTCCATAATCGTATCTTAATTTTAAATCCCATTTTATCAATAAATGGATCTCTAAAAAGGTTATTGAGTAACACATATATTTCCCCTTTTAGTAACTCCAATTCAGATAGTGTAAAATATTATCACTTTCCAAATGGTTTTATATCCTTTAAAAATATCAATGTCATGTTTTTAAAATAAGGAAAACTGGATATGTCATAAACAAATCCAACAATATTGAATCTATTAAAAATATTATCCAAATAACCATAATTGATGAAAAATAACTCATCAGATTGGAAACCATTAGCAATATAAACTTATTTATGATCTTCATTCATCCTATTTGATTTCAAATGACATCAATAACTAACAAAAATAACATAAAACATATTAAAAAATTTACATAATGAATTAGTGAAATTAAATTCATAAATTAAAATAATAATTTTATTTATATTACTCTCAATTGGATATATCAATCAAAAGTTAATAAGTCCTGAATATTTTGAATATGAAAAAAATGAATATTATAATAAATCATGATTGTGAAAAATGAATTGGGAGATAACAACTCAAAAATAAAATGTTTTAAAAATATTTTTTTGATGTTTATCAAGATTAGTTGGGTTTATAGTTTTTTCATTAATATAAATAAAGAATGTTCAAAAAATACAACTAAAATTACTTTTTCATGTAATGTATTATGAATTTCCATTGTAATCGACACTTTTATCATAATATATGGGTGATGGATTTTAAATCTTTATCACATTCTATTATTAAAGTTTATATACCGTGAAATGTTACCTAAATATCCTTTATGAATTTTTATATTATATAATGATTGAATAAATACATATTTATCATTATTTTTCCTTATTAATATAGTTAGTGGAGACATTCCATTCTCATTTTCACCGAAAACATGATTTATATTCATTGATTTTATATCCTAATGAGCATTGAGGTTATCCTTTAATTTACTGAGCTCATTATGAATTGTAAAAATTACATCGTCACATATTCTCTTCGCAATATATGTAATGTCATGATTATTACATATGAAATTAACATCTTAGTAAATAATTATGAATATTATACACATTTTATTTATCTTTTTTGGTTCCAAAAGATTTAGATATTGTACCTCATACAATTTTCTCCCTTATTTAAAGAGATTACATCTTAAAAATTCTGTAGTGACATTCATTAATTATTATAGTTATTTTCAACTATATTACACCATTGGTTACTTTATCAATTCAATATTTCTATTTAATTATACCTTTTTATCCATGAATTTATAAGAAGCATCATTAAATAGATGACGACACATTAAATACCAATTTAAAATATATGATAATCATTGAGGTTCAAAATAAAAAAAATCAATACTGGAAAATTCAACCTAGTTTGAGTATAAAAACAGGAATAAATTCCAATTATATTAATGCTAATAATTTTTCACATTTAAAAATATCGTGTTTTGAATAGTTTTAGCATTTTTTCATCATGTTTTTCAAAGACATCATGCTATAATTCTCACAATTAAATTATTCAAGGTTAAATGTATACATCAATTTCAATTCTAGGCCTTTTTATTGCATTAATAATCATTAATATAGAGGAAGAACTATTATTCATATGTATCCCTTAAGGATTTTCATAGGGATAAAAAAACTATCTATTTAATAAAATTATTACTTTATGTACCTAATGGGTTAAAATCATCACATGAAAATAAAAAATGCACATTCTTATGATCAAAATAAATATCTAGATACTATGAATCAAATACCTTACATGATGTTGAATCATTTAGATGCATTTCCAATTCATCATGGATACTATCTTGAGAATGTAAAATCATGTCATATGTAGTCTTAGATTAAATGAATAACATTTTCAATAATGATTTCAAAGAAATGTAAATGAATATATTTGTGGGTGTTTTCTTCTTCGTTTTCCTTCCTACTATTGCATTGACTTTTAATGTCATTGTTTATTATTTTAATTCTATCCACTTATATGACATATTATGAATTATGCTTAATATCTTCTCTCTAGTAAATAATGAAATCATTAATGAATGTATGTATGATTGTATTGTCATGTATATATTTTTTTGTGTTCTTCTTCAGGTCATATAATGATTCAATGATATTTAATACACAAAATTAATCACAAAACAACTCTAAAATCATAGATACAATATTGATATTAATTCTATCGAGAAACTTGATATGATAAAACATAGGTATAAAATACCACTTCAAGTACATGGCACACCATTTATATAGTTTTTTACACATCCTAAACTAGTTCATAAAAATTATTTTATTCTCATTGAAATAATGATAAAGATTTACCTACTCATGATAAATTTAATGATATCTTTTGCTGTTATAATATTAAAACATCTATCCTAAAACCCCAAAATAATTATTTTCATTTTTTGAATTTAATTTTCTTGCAGAAGATCACCTTTTCTTTCCTTAATAGGATATTTATTATTTTTCCTTTATATAAGATTAGATTTTCTATGCCAAATCCATCATACATATCATGCTATAAACTATTTCAATATCACATGGAAGGTGGATAAGAAAAATGTTAGACTCTTATCAAGAAAATGAGTTATGTGGAAGAAATATTAAACCTTGAATGGTAGGTGTTTTGGAGGGATGTTTTAAAAAAATTCATTATTAAAAATCTTAGTACTATAATAGAATGTGACTTTTTAGAGCATAAAAATAGGATGATGATTCTATTAATACCTATAATTAAAACATTAGAATACATTCAAGGTATTATATTAGATTTATAATTGACCATATTAGAAAAATTGATGAAATAATTTTAGTTTATAAACTATTTCATGGAATGGTGTCATCCATAAGGTAATTTAGTGATTATGAAAAAAATCATTTAATGTTAATTGAAGGATGAAATGAAGAGTGTGACCATCCAATATACATCATGTTTTAGAGAAAGGATGATAAAAATGGATTCTTAAGGGAACATAAAATGTAAATACCTTAGAGGAAGGTTATTTTTGCAACATACATGTTGAAAATATGCACAAAATGAATTAAGTAAATCATCTAAAAGAAACAAGGAAAATCATCTATTATAGAAATTATTTCCACCAAATTGAGTGATTAGTGATAGGGAATGAAAAGAATGATAAATAAAATATTTGAGAAGTATGATTCAACTAATGATGAATAATGATTCTAGTAATTTTTTTTAATTTTGTAAATAAATTTCTTATTCCCAGAGATAATGAGAAAGGTAACCCAAAAAACACCAAAGGAAAAGGATAAAGGGAATCCCTTCATTTTCAAAACTGATAATTGTTGGGAGAACTAAATAATTAAAGTTAAACAACAGTTAACTTTATATATGAAAATGTATTATCTGATTGAATCATTTCCCACTATTTTAAATAAGAATAATTTTTTAACTCTATCACATCACCAAATAAAATATTATATATTGTGTTTATAGTAAAACCCCATAATATAATGATGAATGTATATAATATATATATCTCAACTCTAACAGATGTGATTTGGTATTTACTTCCCAAAAATCATGATACTCTCCCTTTTGATGAATTTAATGAGATTTTTGGGATGGATTTCATTTCTCTATATAAATCCTATATAACTTTTCAAGGATGGGAAGACAAGTTTGTAAATAAAATCTTCTTATTATCATTATTCATTAAAATTATGAATATATTCATATAATGGATGTTAATTCCATTATATGTCCCATAAAAAAATTCACAAATCATATATATCACTAATGGTCATATAGAAACTGAAAATATAATATATTCATATTATTTTGGATTTTTGTAATTAATTTCTTAAACACCTACCAATTCATTCCCTAAATAAAGAACTTATATTTTCAATAGAACTCATGATTCATGCTACAAAAATTTCAAGGAATCTATTTAGCATGTCCTAAATGGATATTTTATAATTTAAGAATAAAATCCATGAGAATCTTGATAAAGGATTTATATATATGAGTGCATCAACATTGTGTGAATTTTTTTTTATTAAGAAGAAATATGGGTCCATGCTTCTTTATATTTATTATACTGAACATAATAATATCACTATCGTGAAAAATTATACATTACCTCCTATTGATAAATTGTTCAATAAACTTCCTGAATATTGATTCTTTTTAAATTTTTACCTTGATTCTAGATATCTTCAAATGTGGGTCAAGATATAGCATATACTGAATATATCCTCCCATATGTGGTATGGTCGTTATGAATTTATTATAATTACATTAGGACTCAAAAATTTCGATTATGTCATCTTTGATCAAATGAATTTAATTATCATAGACATGATCAATTTATGGTTGTATTTATATATTTTATTATTATATATTCCAAGTGTAAGGAAGATAATTATGTTTACTTGATGTCTATGTTGAAGACAATAAAGAATGAAAATTTTTATTATAAATTTAATTTTTTTAATTTTGGATATAGGAAATTTCATTCAGGTGTAATATAATCTTAGAAGCGCCATACTACTTATACCATGCTCTGACATCACTTTCCTCTACGTCACCCAATGTTGGATCTAGAGTAAAGGCTACAATATGGTTTTGGGTGAAGTAGATCTACATCGGATGGTTTTTCAAGAACTCCCACTCCAACTCATTCTTGTATTTGGATTCTATTTTTATCCACATCAATTACGTTGTTCCAAGTCCTATGTCATTCAAATAACTACCCGGAACTCAAGCACCAATACTCCTCTTTGAGTCATATCTGGTGTGGTGGTACTTTATAGGTTTCAGGAGGGGGTATTTGGTGATCGACAGATCTCTCAACGCGGTCTGATTCAGTGCCAATTGAAATATTCATGGGTTTGTTATAGTTTTTAGAACTTCTCTTCATTGTATTGAATTTTGTTACGTTGGTGGACTTCAGTTCTGTTCAAGTCCCTGTGGTTTGACTGTTTTTGATTTTCTATGGCATGGTGATGGGTTTTTGTGATGGTTACAACGAGATATGATGGTCTCTAGTGACTGGTGTGGCTTTCAGACAACGACGACGACAATGGTGAGGTGGAATATGTTAATGATGGATGTGATGATGCTATTGGCTAGAGATGGTACTTTACTAACATGGTTAATTATGATGGTTATTTCGATAGAAACAGTGGCATGATGGATGACGTGGTTCTGATGGGATGAAGGTGGTGGCTCGTGGATCCAAGTGTGTGTCGGTTTCTCAAATTTTGAATTCCATTTAGGTGTTTCATTTTGAATATTGAAATTAGCAGTTGGATGTTTTTCGAATTTTGGAATAGGTTGTCTTTGGTTTTTGTTTTTATGTATGTGTAGTTCCAACTCATCCTTAATGTGGCTTTACAGAAAATACAAAAAATTGCATTGAATGTAAAGAATTGGAGTTCGAAGAGATAATATTTTTCATTAAAGATATGGAGGAATTGACTTTATATGTAATTTTGTGACATGCATATGGATCATAAAAAAACAGTGTTTATATTCATAGAAAAATAGTTGAATATGAGGAGAAGAAGATGGTTAGAGTTGATTATAGATTTTGATGAATGAATACATTTCAACACAGGGTAGGAGAGTAAGGTAGATGATTCATTGAGTAAGAAAGACCATTCATGTTTTTCTATGATTGGGATTTAAAGCTATTTAATATTTATGGATTTATAGAATAAGGACATTAAAATTCTATGTAAATGAGATATATTATATCCATATCAGATGAATGATAAACCATCCATCAACATGAGTATTTAAGATGCATTGAAGGTGGATGTTCAACTATAAATGAAGGTAAGATATGTTCTTAATTTAAACAATTATTATGATGGATTCATACTATTTAGGAACCTTTATTGTATGGTCGAAAAATAATTTTGATGCATATTTTATTATAAATGGTCTTTTTTTCACATAAAATGATTTAAATTGATGATAATTAATTATTAATTTTATGGATGTATACCATGTATGATTGAAAAATGTGTAAAAATAATGAATTCAATATAATTATGATATCAAGATACAACTGATAATTCAAGGCCCGATCTCAAGGATATGAATTGAATATCATGGTGAAAATGGAACCAAATCTTCTAGAAACATACAATTCCCTTAAAGAATTTGTAATTAAAATATTAAAATGCACCAGAGAAGTGAGATGGAATAATACTTGAGGAAAAATTTACTTTATAGTATGAAAACACGTGTCATAGAATAAACAATACAGTCAATCCATGAAACACACCAATATCACCCAGAAAGGTTTAGAATATGAAAAAACTATAAAATGATTGGAAATGAATATTTCCCATATTAAAATAACTATTCATGATGTGAAAACATTGATTGGGAACACAAAATGATGTTATTGATGAAATTAATGATGGGTGGAGCTTTTTATCAAACATTATGACCCCTTATAACTAGAAACATATAAATGGGAGCATTTATGAAAGCTCAAGCACCCAAAATGCCTATAAATTGATGGACATGGGTGATTGGAAATCATTAGTTAATATATGGAATTTTCTAATGAAATGGGGAAGAGGGTTATAATAAACAATTTTGGGTTTTATTTCTAATTTGTGTATTTAATTTTTTTTTCAATTTAATTTATATTCATATTTTTAATTCAATTGTTATTCCATACCTATCTCTGTATCTCGTTCTAATCAAAATTTTTATATCTCTTCCAACATTCCATCATGATAACTTTAACACTTTATGGTATGTGACTATATTGATGCTTGGAGTTGGTATATGATTAATAATATTTCGAAATATTGTTCAATAAATTTATATAATTATTTAATTTTATTTTTAGTGAATTATACTGATGTTCATGGATGAGGCGATCACACAGAAGGGAAGTTGTTAGTAATAATCCTATTTTTACTACTAAAAATATGGCCTTTATCGTCTCTAGAAAAGTCCATTTATAACGTTAAAAAAGTGTTGTAAATATCTGCGAAGATAAGGGTGGTCTATTTTATCATCTCTAAAAATAGTGCTGATAAAGACCCATTTTATCAGCGCTAAAAAAATATATTATACAATGGGTATTTTATCATTGATAAAAAAAGTATAGATAAATGGGTTCTTTATTAACACTTTTTTAGTACTGATAAAAGACCTCTTTTATCAGATGTTTTAAAAAGTACTAATAATAGTTAAAATAACATTTAAATTTTTTATTCAATTTTTGGAGTGGATTCAATAGTTATAAATCCACCACCCCCTCCCTTAACATCACCCCCAACCCCACTACATCCCACATTCCCCAGCCACCCCCTGTCTTTAACAGTGCTAATCTTTATTCCACCCATGCACGTGCGACCTGGCTCCCCTAGATTCCAACTCATGACCTGTTTCCAGCACGCCTAAGCATTTACCTCTCCACCATATTGATTTTCTCTTCATTTATTAATATATCTATTTATTTTTGTATATATTTTTTATATTTACTCGTATATTAATATATATATATATTAACATATATATTTATTAACATTAATATATATATATATATATATTAATATATATATATATACATATTTAGTTATATTATTATATATAGTCATATTAATAAATATAAATATATTTATATAAATATATATATGGTTATATTTATATATTAATACATTAATTTGTATATTTAAATATATCTATAAGATCCATTTTAAATAAATATATTAAATATTCTTTTTTGTCTGTTATAAAATAAATTAATACATATATACGACACACACACTCACACACACATATATATATATTTATTATAAGGGTATATGTAATTATAATTACACATATTTACATATATTTACAAATATTTTATATTAATATGTATATACATATGTTGAGAATATATAGATAATATATATAAGTTTGTCAATATAGACACAAAAAATATATATATGTATATATATATATATATATACACGTACACATTATATAGGTATATAAATATTCATATATTTTTATTTCAAATAAAATGGTTATTAGTTTTATATTTAGATAAGTCATATACCTTAAGAAAAATATATTATATGTTAATATTTTTAATTATTTATTTATAAAATTAAATTTATATGCATTAATATATAAAAATTATGTATATATTGTTATATATTTGATTATAAATAATAATACATTTTGAAAAATGATAACAAGCCGTAAAACCTGAAAAATAGTTAAAAATGGAAAATCCTCAAAACTTGTAAATACCGATTAAAAAGTCTAATAAACCATAAACTCAGGGTAATGATGAAATCTATTGATATGGGAGTTTGTTCTTGCTCTACGACTAGTCAAATTGAAGATCATGATATGAGATTTTATATGATATGTGGGGGAGTCCAAATGGACAGTTGTATTATAAGCTACAATCGTTTGAAAAAATAATAGACATGACAAAAGTGCTAGAAATGGGGGCTCAAAAAAACAAACAACAGTGTCACTGAAGATTCCATAACATCTATTCCGGGTGTCCATTTCAGCTCAATGACCTGTAAAACCAAATATAAATGAAAAAACTATTACTTAACAGATGGTAGAGTCCAAAAAGACACACAAATCCGGAGTTATTACTATTTTAAGAAAACATTCACATGGTACCAGACACAGAAACCGTATTTTTGAAGCCTTATGATGGGTTTTTGGGTTTTTAGGATTCCATATAGGAATATAGCTTTCTTATAGTCAACCTGATGCAGAGATATCTTCTCTTCCTTTGATTTGATATGTGGTAGAGCCGAAAATGACACCCGGAGTGAACGTTATGGCCGTTTGAAGATGGAGATTTTTGGAGTGGTATAACTGATATGTCTTATGTTTCTTTGATCTTATCACAGTTGCAATTGGACACGGTCCTCACTCGTCCCACTAGAATCGATTTTACTAGTTTTGGTTCTCAAATGAACACCCAGGATTAGAAGTTATACCTATTTTCATGAGTTGCAAGTTTTATAGGTTTTTAGGTGATAAAAGGGTTGTTCAATTTCAAATGATAATAACTTCTACTCCATGTGTCCAATTTGAATCTACCACATATCAAATCGAAAATTGTGAAATGATACACACTTGGGTAACCACTTTAACCACTTAAAATATTTTTTACATCTCAAAAGGCTAAAAATAACTTCGTATGGTCACATGTTTGGATATGTGTGTCTATTTTGAAATAACATCTTCTTGGGGTATCCGTTTTGCCTCTACCACATATAAAATCAAATATTGCGACTAGAACTACACTCTAGTGACCACTGAAACAACTTCTCATATTTTTCAAGGCTCAAAAAGGCCTTTAATCCCTCTAAAAAGCAATAATTTCTTCTCCGGGTGTCCTTTTTGCGTCTACCCAATATTAAATCGATCTAAAACATATTTTAAAAAATATTTATTATATTTATATCAATATAAATATACATATATATCAATATAAATTTTTATAAAATAATTATTTTTAATAAACAAATAATCATTTCATAGAAAAAATAAGTGATAAACCCCCCAATCAATGCTAATAAAAAAGAACTAATAAAGGGGGACCCTTTAATAGTCCTAAAAATGAATAGATAAAGGAGGGGCCTTTATCAGTGGGTTTTTATCACTGTTAAAGTGTGGCCCTACTGAAACCTAGTAATGTGGTTGTGTTTCTACAAAAGGGTTATGATATTTTTTTAGCATTATTCGTTTCTTAGTCATATATAAAAATAACACTCAAGGATGAAAATATAAATTCATGTTTTGTGGGTTTTATTTACAAATTAAAAATTAATCAATAATAATAAATAATGAAGGAACCCATGTTACTAACACTAGATCCCATACTATTCTTCTATAACATCATTCTAAACTATTTCAATATTATGATAGTGTTTATTTTTTTACTTTTATGATTTTTCCAAACACCAAAGCAATTATTTTGAAAAAAGTATAAAATGACATTAATGTTATATTATCTGAATTATAATTTGAAATTTTTTAAAACTGAATACCCTACTGTGAGATGAACGAATTCCTCTAATATGCTACACTAGGAAAATAAATTTTCTCTTGTGATGCCCTACAATAAGTGTGTCAAAACTGTTATGATTTCTGGGGAGAAAATATACACCCCCTTTAGGTTTTCATTTTTATAGTTTCAAAATATATTTATTTTTTCTTCAAAAAAATAAAATAAAAACAATAAAAACATTTCAATAAAACCTATCTATGGAATATGGTTTTTATATTAATTATGTAGGTGATATTACATTGGAAGTAAAATTGTGTAGAATATTTATTCATATAATTGCTATCCTTTATGAGGGAGAATACCCAAATGATATGGGATATGAATTAGTGACCCAACCCATATCCCTCAAATAATTTATTAAACAAAAAAGTAATTTTAGTGATTACATGAGTTGTAATCAACATACACCAACTAGTAAAAGAATTGTAGGAAAAAATATTATCCAACATTAGAATACTGTGTTCAAACCACTGTAGTAGTTTCCAAATGAAAGGCCAACAAGTATTTGCACCATGGATTAATCCTCAAAGAACCTACCAAATAGTTCCGCCCAGAGGTAGAACTGTAGTGATGACCATGTGCATTGAAAAATTTCAATAAAACTCTAGATCCAGATCAATACAAATGCACAAATCCACTAGATATAGGTCTAATGAAAAATGTAAAAAACATTCTTTGTTTTCACCAAAGCATGTTCCGACCAAAACACAACTTCAAATCCTTGAAGAGTAAATATACAAGGCCCAAAGCACTCAGAACTAATATTGAGGCTTCTCAAAATCATCCCCGTGAGTTTAGGGGATAGCCCCCAGTGCCCACGACTAAAAAGAAAACAAAAAATCTGCAAAAAAAGAATGACAACTTGAATATCACAAAGCAAAGACCCTCTGAACATCATATCGCAGGTGATGGACAAAGAATCTCAACACACCAATGAAACCAAGATGAATGTTTACCATTTCCTCTTAGAGTTGAAGAACGTTGTCTTAACTTACACCAAACAGCAAGAAGCAGCCCTGAAAATCAAACATAATATTTATTCCCACTAAAGTTGAAGATATTTAAAATTAGGGTTTTGGTCAAGGTCAAGTTCCCATATACCGAACCTATCCTCTCTAATATCAACATAATCATAAATAGATATTTCATTATTATGATATCTTTTAAATGACAACCTTTTTGGTTCCTCAGTCAAAGGGTATATGTCCTCCTTGTATCCTTCCTTAATGATACATGTAAAATTTATAAGCTTAATTTTATCTTCTTGTTCCCCAATCCAAGACTATAGGACCACTTCATCTGATGAGGAGGATACATCTTCTTCAGAAGATACTGTAGTAGATGGATGTTCATTTAACAATGGTTGTGGAGGGATATTGATTTTAATCATTTGAATCCGTAAGGATCTAGTGACAACGGTTCTCTCCAACATAGAGTAATCAATGGGTTCTCATGTTTTCATAGGAAGTGGAGTAATAAATACATCAAGATCAGTAAATGGTTTCCTAACTTTCTTGGCACTAGAGTGTATATAATAATCCTCAATTTGATGTGATTTCTCATTATTAGCATAATTATAATAACAAGAAATAGAGTAAACTCTTGTACTCTCATGATTGGATGGAATTGGTCTGGAATTTTCTACCATAGGATCATCATTCATGACCGCATCCACAAACCCATAGAAAGCATTATCATGGAATTGGGTCTTTTCTAGGATGGAATATCTGGAAGATGAATACATAAGTGGGACCTTAGCATTATATGGTTCAACAGGCAGGGAGGATATTGAATAACACATTTAAGAATCCATGGAAAGGGAGTTGACTGATTCCTCCAATTAATTTTAATAATTTTGTCATGTGGTTGATGAATAAGAAGAGTCACTAATTTTATTTCTTGAATAATATAATTATATCTATAAGGTTGAGTCTTTTCTTAGAAAATAAATGCAACCCAAAAATTTCGAGATGCATATTCATATTAACCATGACAAACATGAGATTGAAGATGAATACTCATTTACTGATTTATTTTTGATAGATCAACAAGGAATGGATCATTATTAGAGTGATTGGGTATATGATGAAATGAAATTTGATCTCCATTTATACAACATAGAAGATTCAGAACCTCCTTAACAATCAATTTTCATTGAGGAACACAAAATGGCCCCTATGGTTGAATTTTGAAGAGGATGGAGGAACATGACTACCTACACCAATACATTGAAAATAAAGCCTAAGACATAATTTCAAGAAAATAAGAAATTAAAGCTGAAGCAACACAGTGAGATGGAATTTTATTAAAATAAATTTAATTTAATTTTCCATAATCTAAATCTATTATTTACTCCCCTTTTATAAATTTTACATATTCTATCAACTCATATTTTTCCCATAAGGAAAAAATAACATGACATATGAGCTGTTGATGATCATTTGGATCCCCCAAAAGAAATTGATCATTTATAAGAGGGATCCCTTGTTCTTATCCAAGTGGAACTATCAGTTAAAATAAATAAAGAAGATTATTAGACAAAAGTGGAATATGTCACTATTTATTCGTCCAATTTGAATTTCATTCAAAAAAATCTACATTATAACTTTCCCATTGTCTATTATTTTATATTGGTTATATATTGCAACCACTATATATAAATGAAAAAGCTACACAAGTAGTAATCAATATGGAGGATGACCCATACTTCATTATACCCCCACCAGGAAAGATTTATATCATTTTAGAGGGGGTGGATCATGTGTACTATCTACGTTTAGTCATCTTAAAAAAATTAGATAATGTTTACTAGAACAATATTTAGCAATTCATGTCTAATAATATTCACCCACCAATTTATTTTTGATGAAACCACACACATACCATCAAATGTAAATCCAAACTATAGGACCAATTGATGGATTAAACCATGATTTACCTATTTATTTAATTATAAAACATACATTTATTTTGTTTTAAATTTTAATTTCAATTAATTGTTTTTTAATATATTATGATCCATCCCCATTCCTCTATCATTATTATCATTATTTAAATGGTCCATGTATTTATAATGTGATGCTGAAGGATGAAATTTAAGAGGGTGTGTAAAGCTAGCTTACATTTTAAAATGGGATTTCACTTCATTAAAATGATTCATTTTTCAAAATAGAAATAGAAAATTTAATATGAAATAGAATAAGTGATGTGAAAATTTTATTTACACTATATAAATGATTCAAATAATTTAAAGCTACGGAGAATAATAAAACAAATAGAACCCAATAAGTAGAATAATTTCATGTGGATTATGAGTTTCAGTTACTAATCTTATTTTAATCTCATAATTTTTATCCTTTTTTTAAAGAAATTTCAAGCCCCAAATTGATATCATGTACTCTAGCCTCAATATAAGAGACATAAAACATTCATATAATAATAATTGTTCCCTATTTAAAATTTCATTTATAACATTATTATATGTTTAAAATATTAATTGAATAATTGGATCTAAGAATGATTAATTTTTTTTACAAATCATGACTTTTGGAAATATGTTTATAATATTAGATTAAATTCTTCCCCTATTGTAGACTTTTTGAATTTTTAAAATTTATAGGGAATAGTTTATTGCATTTTATTTGTTTTAATTCTCAGTTTTCCAAAACCGAATGTTCTAATTCTTATGAAAGTTGATAAACCAAATATTTCATACTCTTTTCTATGTTGTATTTATTGTGAGGCTTGAGAATGTTAAATCCAATAAAATTTTTAGAATATTGTTGAGTCTATGACTTTATATAATATTTTAAACATGATTGAATAATTATTTTTATTTATCCCTTTATCCTCAGACCCTACATGATATTGAATCTTATTATTTCACATAGAATCCATTAATGAACTTGTTTATAAGTGATCTATGTAAAACCCATAGTATATAAATCCGTAATCTATTCACAGTGTGCTGTATGATATTCAAAATACAATGTGTTTTGTAGTTTGTTTCTAGGGTGGATAGGGATATATTTCATTGTGGAACTTTTTTCAGGGGGTTTCATTTGATTTTATGAGTGGCCATGTAAAATAAAATGTAATTTATCATTAACATGGATTGTAAAAAAATATTTAATTTCAAAAATAAAAAAATGAAAAATAATCGAATTGAGTCATCTGAGGATCTATAATTACCATTTCCACACCGACTATTTTAACCATTTGGATTTTGTGGTTGATATAAAATTTTTCTTCTGAATAAAATTCAAAAATTAAAATAAAAATAAATATAGGATTATTCATTCACAATGCTTACCTATATCATATTCTCATATTTATATTTGTGGAATTATGAGATGGATTTTTAAAAAAAAATTTATTACTATTATCTTTTGATAATATCTAGTATTCAAAATAGCGAAACCTCTTTTTTTATATTTATTTTTATTCAGTATATATCTTCTTTAAGACTCTTATAAATATTATTCTTTATGAAAATACCTCATGATTAAATATTATTAGTTCCTTTACACGGTGAAGATTCTAGATGATTTTTAATCCTAAACCGACACGTAATTGGGGTTTTAGAACAATTATAATTAAATTTTTATAATAGGATATGTGAAAAAAAAAATAATTTTTGAGGAAAATTGAATGATTCATTCACATTAATGATGAATTATGAAATTAAATTTAAAGTTGTAATGACCTGTATTTTTCCATGTAATTTTTTTATTATATGGAAATATTAGGAGTCTATAAAAAATGACGGCGCATGATTCTGAGGCCCGGTGTGCCTGGAATAAATTTCGGAACTTTTATTTAAGTACGTTCAGTAAACCCGCGAGCAGCGTTTTGTAAATTTTGAAAAGTTTCTCCGAATTTAAATATGAGGGTAACGTTGAACTCATAATGCCAATATTTGCTTATTTAGACCTTCACCTTGACCACAGTAGGTCGAGGGTGGAAATTAGTTTTCAGAAATTTCGTGTGCCAACTTTAACTTAATTAATGAGCCAACTTCTAAATTTTTAATTAATAAAATTAACATATTAAGTTGTCTCCTCATCTCTTATGGGGAGGATTTTTGTTCGAAAAGGGGAATATTTTTAGGAGATATTTTGGGGGATTATCCTCTCCAGTGAAGAACCCCACCAACAAAGAAAGTCTTCCAAACGAAGAATGAGGAACTGACTTTGGAAGCGTCTTTTGGGAGAGATGAATGAAGGCGTCACCTTCATCGACTTAGTCTTATTCCCCATGCCGTCTCCAAGGAATGGAGATGGGGTTTTAAATTGATTAGGATTAAATCTATTTTGTTGATAATTCATACTCTGTATTCACAATGGCGATGACCAAACAATCATGGCCATCGTCCAACACATAAACCTTGCCTCTTCCCTTTTTATTCATCGCACGTTATTCATGTGTTCTTCATTGCCTAATAATTAACAGTGCTGGAAAAGAAATATTATTTTGAGTGTGACATATGGAAATAGAACCCTTGACCAAAGGATCATGGATATGTGATTTTTATATTTTTCTATCTTAGAACGAATATGCGGTGACCCGTGGAAGAGGAGGGACGCCGACACACTAGCCGTCCATGTGGAGGTAGGATGTTGTGCATTCTCACCAACGGATGAGTAGGAGGCTGCAACCCATCTTTCACGGTAGGGAAGGGTGGTTCCCACAATCCATCTGGCCACATGGAGGAGCAGAGGTGCATGTCCACATCGCTGGTGGAGCAGGAGGCCGCAGCCACTTCGCCACGGTCGACGCCGAAGTGCCGTCGGCACTTGGCTGACTGTGGTGTTGCAGTGACATGCGGTAGTGCCCCTAGGAGGATGAGGACTGTCCGAAGAACTGGCCCGCCTTTGTGGCACATCAGGACCCGCTCGGGTCCTGCTGTGACTTGGAAGTGCCTAAAGGTGCTGCCCTTTTCCATTCTTAATGGAAGGGTGGTCGCTCCCCATTTGGTTCCAGCTCGGACGGACCGCACCACTGGGCCGCGCCCAACAGGCCACACCCAGCGGGTGGGGCCATCCTCTTTGTGGGAATACCGGAACATGGGTAAGACCATTTCGACCCGAACAGGGTCATGTTGGACCAGGTCAGGTTAGGGTGGGTCGGTCCGACCGAGTCGGACCAGACCTGGGCCCATCCGGACCCAGTTTCACCATTTTTGCCATAACATGTGATCTGGGTGTACGTTTGATGAACCGTCTATGGTTTCAGAATACTTGGATCGATACGGTCCTTTTAATGTAATGAAAATGAGTTTTGGATAAATTTGGAGTACTTCTGGGTTGGATCAAACACAAATCCAACCACGCCCTCCGAACGGAAATGATAATAACGGTCAGACCGGGTGTCCAATTGATATGTCGTTAGTCATGTCGTATTCCTTTTGACAAGAAGGAAAATTGTGATAATTCTTCATAGGACATTGTGGAAAATGATGTATAGATTAATGACTTGAATAGAATAACCTTTGGAAATCAAGCATGCTTAGTGCGGGAACCTTGTGGCTGGCAGTGAGACCGAGGTTAGAGACAGATCATACAGAGGTCAGTACTGAGCAATCCTGTGTAGGTTAGCATCAATCCTCTGTTGGTGAGATCCTATGTGGATTAGACCTCAATGATCCTATGTGGTTCGTCACATTCCTATCTGGTTTGGGTAATATCCTGTGTGTGTAAGCGCTCATCGATCCTATGTAGGTCCGCACATACCGATCCTGTGTGCGTTTGATCCTATGTGGGTCATTGTGGGGGTTATTACATATCGATCATGTGTAGGTCAGATCATGAGTGGGTCATTATGAGGGTTAGTACTTATCGATCCTGGGTGGATCATATATTTTGTGGGAAATAAGGGGTTAGTACCTATCGATCCTGTGTGGGTCAGACTCTGTATGGTGAGCAGTAGTGCCTCTTGCTAGAATATGATGATCTAGCTTTGCGACTAATCATCTGAACTTATATAATTCACTGAAAACCTGGTGTGACCTGAGTCTGTACCATTTTTGTACTTACCTTTGTGGTATTTTTCTCTATGGAATTACCTTTCTGGTACATACATTTGGGGTGTTACCTTCATGCTATTCTTTTCTTAATGGAATAGTTGAACTTTGTGCTGAAGAGTTGGGCTTGTGTTCCTCATGGATAATATGGGTATACTTGATAACTTAGGTATATGTATGGGTATATATCTAGGTAAGGTTGACTATTGTTTCCATGCTTTTTTGTTTATAATTTTTGGATTTTAATAGACCTTTGGGGGTCTTGGGATCCCTACTGAGTATTGATATACTCACCCCAGCTTTGGCTATGCCTATACTTTGTTGTGTCTTGTGCATACGATGGGAATCCCTGTCTGAGGAAGTGGGTACTAGAACTGGAGGCTGTTCAGAGGTGGACCTTAGACGAGGCGTACTGTAGAAGAGACTGTTCGAGAGTTACACCTACCCATCATGTAGGATCCTTGGTGGGTGTTCACATGAGCTATTTTTCAGTTTTACTTGTACTTTCCTGTTGGGATTTTATTCTGGCCCTTTTACTACTATACATGCTCATTATACTATACTATTTACTTTCTGTTCATATCTTACTATGTGCTTGGTTGTGTTATTTTAAAGGTTATGTGGCAATGCCTTCCCCATTTTAGGGATATGACATTTCGGTGCTAGTTGCCAGCCCCTGGCCTATAGAAGGCAGGAAAGGGGTAGTCACGACACGAGCCCAGGGGGATGGGTATTGACAAATGGAATGAGTGGTATTATTATTTTTAAAGTGTAAAAGTAAAATTCTTTATTGTATTTATTTCATTGAATAATTTCGAGGTAAAATGATTATTTTATGTAGTATTCAAAAGATTATTTTCTGTTGAATTTGTATTTGTTTTTTTTGAAATTTATATATTTGTAGAATAGAGTTTCTCTTGGTGGGTTTGAAGATTAAATTCTTCAGTATAGTCATGTTCAGTGAACTAGGGAATTGATAGAATAATTATTTTCATTATTTTTTTACAAAAATGTCATTAAAATATTATTTGTTCCTATAATAGTTTTTTTTATTATTATGGATGTTTCACATGTCTGATTGAAAATGGTTTTAATATTTATGAATTCAATAGAAAGTTGATGCCCCATAGAGAATGAGAATTCAAGAATGGATTTGAATGCCAAAAAATGAAGGCCTTGGAGGAAACAGAGACAAATCTACTAGAGATATACAATTCATTTTTAAGTCAGTGATTCAAGAAGTGAAATGATTCATAGAAGTGAGGAGGAGAAAGATATGATGAATTAAAGTGAATTTAGAGCATGTAAACTTGTGTTGTGAGATGACACATTTGGTCATGTTGTGATACACCGCAACATCACCCAAATAATGTTCATAATCTGAAAACGATCTATGAAAATGATTCGCCTCATATTTTTCATTTAACAATCACTATTCATATGTGATACTTTTGGATGAGACCAATCATTGACATTCCTAACAAAGTTAATAATGAGAGGAACTTATTATAAACCCTTATGACCCATTACCATAAGAGACCCATTACTAGGGATATTTTTGAAAACATGAGAATCAATGATGATTGTTTTCATATATCTGGTGGTTATTTTGAATCATCGTATAATCTTACAAATCCGTCGATGCACTGGGGTTGTAGGTTGTGCTACCAATATTTTAGTTTTCATTTCCAGTTATTTTTTTTAATTTCGTTTTCAATGTAATGCACATTTATATTTTCAATTCACATTGTATTCCATCTACTTCTCTTTTTATTCATCAAATACAAATTTCACTCTCTTATATATGTCTACTATAATAGCTTTCACTTTGAGATGAAAACTAAATGAAATGTATATTTTCTATGGGTTAGGATTCATGATGTTTAGAATTAATTCACATTAAATTATTTGAATGAAGTATTTTAAATTTATGTAAATGAGAGGTAAGTTCACAGGTGAAAAGATCATCCAACAAGGCAAGAATCTCAAATTAATTCCTATTTTCAACCAAAAGGATGTGAAATTAGGTGTACAAAAGTGGTTCCTTATACATGTAAAAAATCCAAATCATAGTTTAGAATTGAAATCCATGTATGGTGGGATGTATTATCAAATTTAATATTAGTCAATAATAATAAATAATGAATTATCTCATCTATCCAAACCTAGAAACAAGACCATTATTATCTAAAATCATTCTATAATGAATATTCATTTTGGATAGATGGTGATTTCATTGATTTTTTTTTACAAAACCCCAAAACCATTATTTTAATAAATGTATAAAATCAATAAAATGATTAGGTGGCATAGATTTAGTGATTGATTTTCTATGAAGACCCTCAAGTTATAGGACAATGTTCAGACAGTATGTTTGACATGTAAAATAAATTATAATTTTTATTAATCTCGGATTGGTACATCAGTGTGCAATGTTAATAATAGACCTGAATGTGTTATTAGAAGAAGCTCATAGTTTATCATTCTATATAAAGCCTTGTAATATGATGAAGTATAAGGATCTAAAAGAGTATTTTTGGTGAAATGAAAAGAAAAGGAATGTTGTAGGGTATGTATCATAGTGCATGGTATATCATAAATGAAAGGCTTAGAGATATCAGTATATGAGAAAATACAACCATTAACTATACCATGATGGAAATGAGAAAACATAACAATATATTTAATCATTATACTCCCCAAAACATTAAATAGAAAAAAGTTATCTGAGAAGAAGTTAATTACATTTCATAGTCATCAAATTTCAATGATATTAGAGAATATTTATATCTAGATTAGCTTGATTGGATATACGTTAATAAAGTGGAATTTTTGTGTGGGGTAATACATTGTATTTATTATGACTAGGATCCAAGGTTCACCTTGATATATGGTTATATTTTTAATAGGACCTAGATATATATTTGATTTTTATTACTACATATCATTCTAATACAAATGATTAGTCATAGTGCACCATTCAAAAAATACAATATTTTTTGAATGAATGTTCAATGGATTTGAAATGTTTTGGTACCAAAGATACATCTTGTCAGGTTTTCTTACCACAATATCATTCCCCATGCAATTATAATACATCATTATAAGTCCCTATATGGGAAGAAGTGGGAAACTTCTACATTTTGGGACAAAGTTGTGGAAAGAAAGTTATTAATAACTGATCTAATTGAGGAAATTGTATAGAAGGCTAGATCCCATCACTATCACATTAAAAAGATAATTATTTTAGATATATTCTATATACAATAATTGGTGTGATCTAGAGTTTGAAGGGGGTGAAAACGTATTAATTTGAATATATCCTTGGATAAAGGCTATGATTTTTAGAAAAAAATGATTTTTTTCCATTGATATATTTGTCACATTAAAATTATGGATCATATCTGGATGGTTACGTATCATATACTGCATCAACCTAATATCTCTCAGGTATATGATGTCATCCATTTATATATCCTGAATAAGTAAACACATGATCCTTCACATATTCTAAACATAGAATTCAAAAAACATGATAAAGATCACACATATATGGAAAAATTGGTGTAGATTATAAAATGATGATAGAATATGTTGTAGATCAAGAACTCCCCCTTTTTCAATATGTAATAGAGAAAACATAAATTTTAAGAAGCTATTGTGTAACCCATGGAGGTGATGACGAACATTTATGTGTAGTTATTTGTATTAGAGTGAATGAATTTGAATGGAAATTGTTTTATCAGGGGTATAATGTAACAACCCACAATTTTATGATATATTTCACAATAAAAAAGATTTAATTTTCCAATATCTTTCTTAACATGAAATAATGAGCGTTATGATATCTCTGATATATTATAAATTAATATTATTTAAATTATATTTTCATAAACCATATATTAAAATTATAGACAATAATTGGAAGAATTCCCTTTTATAAAATGCGTATAATTGTATATAAAATAATTTTTTTTATCAATAATAAATAAAAAATTAATAATTTTTTAGTAAATTCATTTTGTTCTTTAAAAATAAATTTTCCTTAAATAAGGGTCTGTTTCATTTTTATAAAAGATATTATTATTAATTTAGTAAAAATTTACAAAATTTATCTTAAAAAATTCATATCATCATTAGTTTTATCATATCGAATTAACATTAGGGTTAATGTAAGATATTTCTCTAAAATAGACTATTTTTGAGTGAAAAGTGAAAATGACAGAATTTCCAAATAGTATTTCATTTTGTTAATTATTATAATTTAATAACTAATAAATTAAAATTTAATCCTTTGGAAAGACTATTTTGATTTTAAACTATTTTAGTGAATCATTTCATTAAATTATTTTGAATTTGTGAAGACAAGGTTGCCATATGTGAACAAAAGTGATTTTTTAGAAAAATTAAAAACTTCTTTTCTTATTATAGTTAATATTATGGTTGGAATATTACCTTTGATTTTTTCCTGAATTAAAAATATAAAACCATCCACTAATTATAATTTAACCCATAAATATTCATTTTATCCAACTTGTTACTCGATTATGGGGTGAAATGTTATTTTTTCTTTTATTCAGTTTTATCCCAAAAATTGTTTTTCATGTGTTTTTGTTATTATTTATAAGTAATTTTATACATTTATACAAATTGAATATGATAAA
The DNA here is from genome assembly GCA_963277665.1 of Viscum album. NCBI lineage: Eukaryota > Viridiplantae > Streptophyta > Magnoliopsida > Santalales > Viscaceae > Viscum > Viscum album. The sequence continues at coordinate 819,496,786 of OY728166.1, forward strand.
ATGGATTCCATAATATGTTCCATTATTTCGAAATTCTTTAAATAGTCCCCTTATTTTTCTTTAATATAATATATTGATCATGTTAAAAAAAATTATGTTATCATGGTTAACATTAAAATGGGTTTAATATTGTTTATCTATGTGATTTACATTAAAATATATCCAAAAAATATTAAATGTTATTTTATGTATTTATTTACAGCATTTCATAACTTATTTTCTTATTTTGGATTCCTTTTTTCAACATGAAATTATTATGATATATATATATATCAATAAATATTTTAAGTAATTTTAGGTGTGCCATTATTCTCACTTATAAAAGGAAACCTCTTATCCTTTATTATTGAACTAGTTTAAGCTATATTTATTATCTAATTAAAATTTTAATATATATATAAAATTATAACCCACATACATTATGTTCTTATCTTTAAAAAATAGCAAGCATTGAATGCATAATGCGTTAGACAACATAGGTTTCTTAACAAAGAGGCATGACTCTTAATTTGAGTACATTCTATTTTATATATTATTTAACATAATCTAATCCTATATATACAATATTAAATACTATTTTCAGTATTCTAAATATATTTAAATTTTTTTATGACTATATAAAATCATCATCCAAGTCCTTTATATCCTATGGGAAAATAAAACATCACACATTGAACGTGTGCACAACCACCTCTACGAAGCGATGTGTTTTTTTCTTTACTACATAATTATGTTTGTTATAATAATGGATTTAATGAATATATATATATGTTATTTTTGATATTATTATACTCCCTAAATTATTAATTATTATTTAATTCCATTTATTGTGTCCATTATGAAGTGGAAATATCACTCATGCATAGATATGGACTACAATATCCACGAAGTTAGATAATTCATTTCTCTACAGTAGTTAATATGAATATTTTTAAAAGTGAATATATTTTTTACATATTATACTCTTTAAATTAGTAACATTTTATATATTATGGAACCATGATCAATGTACTAGGACCATAACTATCGAAATTAAACATTTGGGAAACATGATGTAGTTGTCACCTAGAATAGTGATTTAGTCGTGATTTACTAATAAACTGGTCATAACATGTTATAAGTAAATATTTTATTGTTTAAATTATATAATTTTTTTTGCATCCTATTTATAATAAATATATATTTTTATCTTATATGTTCTAATAAGTATAATTTATAATGATAATTAGGGTAAGGAATCTTAATCTCAATAACATTTTAATCGAGATTGTTTGTACATGAATTTATATTTAAGGAAATTATATGATCCTTATCAGATAAACCTGTTTCATTTTTATCCTTATTTTATGTGTAAAATGTTTATTTTTTACTACCATTATCTCATTTATTGTACTAAAAATGGTTTACATTTTTTTATTGAAAAAATAACCAAATTTCTCTTTTTTTCACACAGAATCATTTTTATCTATATCCATGTTGACAAAAATGTTTTCAAGAATTATTTAAATATACTCCAATAGTTTTTTTCATCCAATTTTTTTTTTACCATTATATTTATATTTGGAAAAAGTATATTACTTTTGTTTTTGGAACCAGATGCATGTTAAGAAAAAATTGATTAAGGTAACATTGAATCATTTTGAGCTGTTTTTCTAACAAAGTGGATTTGTTTGTAAAAAAAGAGGGTTTACATGGTGAATTGTTGAGTTTTAAAGATATTTATGAAATAATATGTTGACAATGAACCATGAAAAAGGAATATTTGATCTATAGGCAGTACAAAAATAACAGATATTTGGTTGCACCGTTTTACAGTGGTTGCCAAATTTTTGGGCCTAAAAATGGAAAATGGGGAAATGTGTTATTAGAAATGGAATTGATGTGAAAGATTGAAGTTGGTTTGGAAATATTTTCCCATGTAATGTTTCAAGATCATAACATAAAAAAATGGAAATGGCATGACATGCACGAATGATTTGGACATGTGTGTGAAAGATGAGGTTACACGAATGAAAGTTGCACACCCAATGAAACATTAACTGATGTTTTTAATGCTCAAGAAGGATCATGTGTGACACGTAAAATCTTATATTAAAAGGTCCATGATGTATATAAATTAGATTTGACACCCCTTATTCGACAGAGCTGAAAAATTAGAGAGAATTGAAGCTCTATATCATGTAATAACTTTAAGAAGAGGGAGTTGTGTGGAAGATTTTGAGTTGCATGCTAGGTAATAATGTTGTGCATAAGATTTTAGTTTCACATAAGATTGATGTTGTAGAAAGAAGGTGTTTCTAGATAATAGTTTATTATTACATGAAATTCATTATAATTTAGCTCAAGAAGCTGTAAAGTTTCCACAAAAAATTTGGGTTTTAGTAGTACATCTTTGTTAAAGTGGTACTCATCAGTGGATGAAATTGGATCATCAATAAAGAATCTATATACAATGGAGGATTCATTCATTAAAGTTAATTAAGGGACCCATAATTCCATTAACTCTGAGTGGATCCATTCCCAGAGCAGTAAATTAAGGGAGAGGAAGATAAGGACCATTCACACTGGCAGTGAGAAAGAAGAAGATGAATAGGGAGTGATCCTTGGGAATGTATAGAGGAGAACATAAATTTTGTAAAGGTAGTGAGCCTCATCATAGAATATTTAGAAAAAACATTATAATTGGATGTGAGATTTAGTGGATTTGGGACATCATCACATCTTTGTTGTATACTCCTTGGACATAGTCCAGTGAGGGTGAACCAAATAAAAATTTGTGTGCCTGTGTGTTTGGTTTTCTACATTACATTCAAAGTGTCATCATCATCAGATAAATAATAAAATAACTATATCAAAAATAACACATATGTAAGAACAATGTATCCATTAGAATAAATATTTCATTATCTAGTGGGGTGGGAATAATTTTTTAAAAGAATACCCATACAATAATTCACCTCCCCTCTTGGTATCTAGTCTGGTTTTGGACCTAATAGTTGGTATCAAAGGAATATAATTATTTTATCATATTTTTTTTCTCTTCCTTGGTTCAGTTGATTTTTTAAACTAAAGATTCAGTTCTCTCTTATTTTGGGGTTCCCTGGAAAAGGGATGAACTTTGTAGAAGAGGAAGAATTCTAGTGCTATTCCTTGGATTCCAATTATCTGTATAAAGAGAGTGTATCAATTGAAGGAATTAAGTAGTCCATAGAATAATGAATTGGTTAAATAATATAGTGAAAATACTTACTCATTCAAATATATAGATGAAATGATTGAATCACCTAGTATTCCAAGGTATACTGGAACTACTGATAGTGAAGAAAATTCAAGAAGAACTGAAGTGTAAGGTATCCACAAAACATAAAAATCCAATCATAAACTTTTTGAAGAAATTAGGATCCAAGTACGAGATATTGAGGATAAAAATAGAACAATTTTAAATTAAAGTACTATCTATTTGGCTAATTATCTAAGGGATAAGAATGATTCCAAAGCTTAATAACAAAAAAATAGGTCTACAAAAAGAGAAAAAACAAAATTGATGATAAGGGAAAGAATTAGAAGTCAGATGAATTTCAGAATCTGAAATCCATAAATGAAGATCTTGCTACATAGTTGTCTAAACTACTTCATAAGAACCAAAGGATACATGAAGAGAATGCATGTTGTTCTAATTCTATATCTATAGATAAATTTAAAATAAAGGAGAAAAGTTACATGGTGGATAATATCACATGTGAATGAGATGAGTAAAAAAAATCTCATGAGAGAACATAATGCTCAACTGAAATCAATAGATATGATGATTAAAAAAATTATAGAAGAGAAAGAATTGATGAAGAAAGATGTCAATAAATCTAATGCCAAAACAAACCCAAATTGAAGGATGCTCTAAACATACTATTTGATTATCCTGAAGGAGGTGATGATGAAATGAAAATAAATAATGCTACTTCACATGAGAATCATGAAATGATTTTATGATCCCAATGGAATCTAGTTTGAAAAAACTTGTATTGGATATGATAACCCTATCCCATTCATGAGGGAAGAAGAGTCATAGACAGTTCTAGAAATAAAAACATCCAATAGTTGCTAAAGACCTACCTAAAAACCCTTACAAGATGTAATAACATCATGTGCTATATTTTTGGGATGCGTGTTCAAAAATCCTGTTTTTTTTCAGATGAGTTTGAATATATTTCAGGCTATAAATGCATAAATAATACTAAATCTAAGAATAAGAAGAATCTCCAATAATAGTTTGAAAAAACAACTTTTATAAGAATTAATCGATCAGATGTCATTATTATGGAGGATATAGAAATAATATGAGTATGTTTCAAGAAGTCTAGGTGCTCAATATCAGAGGGAAAATTGAAGATGCCTCAATATCTCATCCAAGAAATAATTACCCGAGGTATGTTATTAAAGGGAGATTTTTAATATGTTTCGATTATGAGAATTCAGCAAGATATTGTAGTATGAAGAAACAAATTAAGGGAATGTATCTCAAAATAAGACCCCAATATCTGTTAGTGTATAACAAGAAGGTATATATTGGAAGACAGAATGATATGTCGAAAAGTAGGTTAATTGCCTTAGGGGAATCAAAAGGAGCTCAATGAAAGTTGTATCAATTGCCTCATCTGAAACACTCACAATAGCTATATAGGAAAAAATGAGAACAAACCAAGATGAAAAAGGGATGAGGTAATCTAGTTGTGAGTAATTAGAAACAATGTTTACTAAAGAACTCAAAAACAACTAGAAATACCATGGAGACTCGAATAAATAATAAAAGAAAATTGAATTGATATTGTCTAAATAATATCAGATTCTTCACAAGGTGAGAACTAAAAGAAGGGGAATGTTCCCTCCAATGGAGAAGTAAGAAATATATGATGGCCAGGGGAGATATTCCTGCTCATATAAAGAATCATATGGAATATAATTCTTGTGGAGCCTCAAAGAAGTAAGTTTTTACTAGTGGGTATAAAACCCAAATTGTGAAGAAGGAAAACCCCATAGAACCTAAATATCAGAATAAGAATCAGAATTTGTGTAAATAATGTTTAGTCATATAGGTAGAATATTTTAGGATGGATAGGCAGTTGAAACAAACACATAAAGAGTATATTGATTTATAAGAAATTATAATAGGGTTGATCCAATAAGATTGACCAAAATCTTATTCATGAATATTATAGTGTATCCTATATCCCTATGTGTTTAAATGGTATCAACTTATGTTTATGTGGTTCAGGTTTTGGGTAGATATACTCCGTGGGAATAATGCCTCAAAAGATGAAATTTGGTGACCTAATGTGCATTAAAATATAATATCATTCAGATCAATTATCATAATTAATGTTGAAAGGATGAAATTGAGTAAAATGGATTGTGGTGATGATATTAACATTATCTGTGGTTTCCTACACTGATTCCCATCATATTACCCTTAGAGGTTTTATTAATGGCCCATTTCTAAGTGTCACATGTTGAGAAAGGATGTAAGAGAACAAGAATGTTTTTTGGTCTGAACTATAGGCCTAATAACTACAAGAGTTTCATATCAGTGGGGGATAAATATATATACTAATCAGGAAAAAGATCATAAAGGAATAGAATGGATGGACATTTATGTTCAATAAAATGGATTATGGGAGAAGAAACTAAATTTTTGTATCCCTCGATTATCTATTTTTTCTAACAATATGTCATCAGCTAACCTTTTTCAGGATACTGAGACAATTTGAGAGAATATTCACAAACACAATGAAAAACTACATAATTAGTGTGAGGAGAAGGAATGAAATATAGGGGGATTAGAAGTGGTAGATGCTGAATTAGAAGAAGACTCAGATGATGAGAAGGATGATAATAAGTTTCTATCTTCACATAGATAAGAAATAAGAGCAGAAATTTGTTGACAAAACCTCAATGGTGATTAGACGACATCAATGTAGACAAGGAGGATGAATAATCTACAAAAATAATCATACTTATCACACATAGAGCCTAAATGTTTTTATAAAGTAGTATAATACAATAATTGGGTTCATGATATGAATGCAGATATTGGCCAAATCATGAAGAATAAATCATGTGAGAATGTTTTGAGGCCAATAAATAAGAATTTCATCAGGACAAAATGGGTATTTCACAAAAATTTGAATGAAGATGGAGTAGTGATTCAAAAAGAATAATGACTATTGTGCAATGGTTATTCCCAGATTGAGGGTACCGATGTTGATTAGAAATTTTCACCTATTGCAAGGCTGTTGACGATCATATTATTCTTGTCCATTTAATTGAAACAAAAATTAATTGTTTCCAGATGAGTGCAATTTCCACATTTGTGAATGGGGTATTAGAAAAAGAATTGTATCTTAAGAGTAAAAATGGTTTTATCTATAAGGCCACAACCTTAAACCTTACTTAATCTTGAGTTATTACAAGATTACACATTGAGGATCTTTTCAGGTTTAGAGTTTTAGAGAATTAGATCATATAAAATTCATTAAATTCCACATATAAACAAAGTGGTTACATAAAGATAGTATTCTTCTTTACCATCAATGGAAACATATTTAAAATAAAACATGGATTCTTTCTTGACACTTCCTTGACACTATCATCATATCATGTACCTTTCCCTTGACCTGTGAAAAACATTTCAAAAAAGACTTGGGATGAGCATAAAAAGCTCAGTATGGGTTATATAATAAAAATATGGAAAGGAAACATGAGTTCATATATACATAAGAATGAAATCATAATTTACCCATAAAACATAAGCACTTTAACATACCTCATCAAATCATGAATAAATCATAGAAATCATAAGACATAAAGGTAACTTGAGGCATTCATAACATTCTTACGTAGGGAGTAACCCTCTTGGTTACGTTTGGAATACTCATCACAATATATTACCTAAATCTATTTGGAGAAACCTTAACGTTTCACTCTTTCACGTTACCCAATGCATTGGAGAGCTATATCAGGCTCACCCGCCCTTAGTTTATCACGGAACCACCCGTCTTCATAATAATGCCCAAGAACCTCAACATAATCATATCACATAAAACATGCATAAAGGAAATATAAAATTTCCACCTTTCAATCACAAGATATCAATACAACACATTGATATAAAAACATTATGAAAACCATTTTCAATACCAAAATAAAAGAAAAGTAAAACATGGTATTTATTTTTCTTTTAAAAAGAAGGTATGGCTTGTAGAGGAAGCCAAAACTAAAATAATGGTCACGGCGGCGGAGAAGTCGTTGTCGCCGCATACGTACGACAAAAACATTACCTTTTTTCATTTTGTAAAATGCTTCATATAAAAAAGTTTCTTTTTGGATAAACTTAAAAGTGAAAGTGGTTTATACACCGTATAAAAGAATGTTGTGTATAAAATAAAATATGCCTCAATGAAAGGAGATTGAGACGATGTCCCATACCTCGGGTCCGACTTGACTCGGTCGTTCTTTAATCTCCTGAATAATAAACTTGAGTTAATTTATACTTGTTTAAGAACCTTTTTCAAGTTCATTATTCCTTTTATATCACTTATTTCCATGTCATGAACACTATGTAATTATTTAAGTTAATAACAGTCATTCTAACGATCATTGGTACTTGAGTAAAAAATAAGCCCTTTATAATTACAAGTTGTTCATGTATCCATTATATCCAGAATTGTATTCATGATGTGGATATTATATATGTCATATATATATCCAGTACATGCATGCATTTATAATATTACATAATCATTTAGAGGTAAGAAATGAAATGCACCGTTCATGGAGACGGTAAGCCATACGTACGCATGAACGCTACTTTCATTTCTATTTCGTATTTTATAGAATGAAATCATAATGATATAAAGGTATATTATAATTACATTATAATATGATATATAATATCATAGTTCCATCCTTTATACGTCCCACATATGGTATTTAACGAATCAAATCACCTTGAGGGGGCGGTAGTCCACACTTCCTTAAATGAAGATATCGTGTTTACACATAATGGAAACCATAAAGGTATGCCCAAAATGAAAAATACAGAAGGTTAAGGAAAACATAAACATATTATATATCATATATAAATATAGTGTCATCTTAATGTCCACCTTTGAAGGTGTTAAAATAATGTTGAACAATCATCGTTTCGGGAGGCAGAAATTCGCCATCCACGGAAACAGTATGTTCTTTAACCATTAGATGTAGGTGTGTGTAAGTGTAGCTCGAATCCATCTTATAAAAAAATCCTAGTATATTTAAGATACTAGAGTTGTTACAAAAGAAATGAATAAAAAGAGTTTAGGTGGTTGGATAAGCAAATTAAAACAAAAGGACTCAAGTGAATACATTACCTTAAAATCGGGTAATTCCCTTTGGTTTGAGATCAAAGGATTCCTTGGGAAGACTTCTTCCCAAAGTGAGGATTCAAGGAGTAAGAGAGGGATGTGGAGAGACAAAATGGGCTGGGGTTGGCCGAGCTAAAGGCTTTGGAAGTGTGGGTAAGGAGGTAGAGGTGGGGGCCTTTTATAAGAGGAGAGGAGGGGCACTCTTGGAAAGTAAAGAAATATTACTTTATTTGAAAATGAATTTCGGATTTAAAAGGCCCCACATTGCTATAATTCTAGTATAAGGTGATAAGGGTTCTAAATATACCCACCCAATAGGTTTTGTACATGTTTAGGTCATAGATTGTACATTATCTTCTCATTTTATTTAAATCCTTTATTAATGAGGTAATCACTGCATCATCATGATGTCATAAATAATTTAATTTATTTAAAGTCTAAAAATTATAAAAAAAATATTATGATTTATGAAATATTTTTATATTTCCAATTAATATTTATAGTAAAAAATATGACTTGTATAACCCCATTTAAAAATTGTTTTCGTAAAACATATTATGTTTGTGTCATTTTTACTTTTTCATTAAATAAAAAGTTATTTATGTAATTTCCCAACCAAAGTGGCTCCATGGGGTCCCTAAGTTGACACATGGATTTTCTTGGTCTACCATGACACATCCCATGAGGGTAGGACATGTTTCAAGCTCATCTCATACTATTAAAACATTATTTTTACCTTAAACTACACTAATTACCACTAATCGCGATTAAAAACTTAACAAGTTACCATTCACCAAAAATTTATTTTAATCCCATTGGACCAAATTTTACTTCTTAATGACAACCATGTATGTCAGATTTATGAAATTCAAAACAAAAAGGTGGAAAAATTTCATTTAAATGGAAAATCAGTTTTTATAAGTACCACTTAGTGGTTTCACTATTCATCAAAAATTGAAGTTTTTCAGAAAAATACCCAAACTTCACCCAAAGCTATATTTGATATTCTGAATTCAAAAATGATGTCTATTTTACAAAATTCAAATCATATAAGTTACATTAATTAATTTAATAATTAATTCTCGCTGTCATGACAAATAGCGTGTTTTTATGAAACAATAAGTATCAAAAGATTAACACCAGTTTAAGTCGAATTTCAAAGTGAAATTGATTAAAATGACCACAATTGGATTAAATGGTAAAAATATATTCTAATTTCAATTAAAAACCATTTCAAAAGATAATATAATCATATAAATAAATTATATTAAAAAGAAGTTTTGATGTAAAATGCAGTATTTTTCACTATTCATTAGTAAATGAACATTGTCAGAAAAATACCAAAAATTCACACAAAGTAAATTTTGATGTCCCAATCATAAAGAATAAGTTTATTTTGATAAGATAGTTTATAAAATTGTCAAAAGATAGATTCAAAAATGGTTTTCCATCAAAAGGTAGTAAAACAATCTTTTAAAAATATTAGTGTATTCCATGCTTAAGATTGGATTTATTTTTCTTTTAAGCCTCTAAAACACTATCTAATTCATTAATAGACATAGATAAAAATATCTATTATTCATTAATTACTTGGGATGTTACATCCTTCCCCCCTTTAGAAAATTGCGTCCCCGCAATTTATTTACTTATCGAATAAATGGGGGTACTTATCCCTCATTGCATTTTCAGATTCCCATGTTGCCTCTTCCATCATGTGGTTTTTCCAAAAAACCTTTACCTGATTAATCACGTTATTCCATAACACTTGCTCTCTGTGGTCAAGAATCTGGATCGGTTGTTACTCATATGATAGGTTCTCTTCTAGCTGAATTACCTCTGGACTCAAAACATGAGATGGACTTGGCATGTACTTTCTCAGTATCGAAACATGAAAAACATTGTGTACCTGAGATAAACTCGGAGGTAAAGCCACTCGGTAAGAAAATGATCCAACTCTCTCCATAATTTCATATGGTCCAATGAACCTTGGACTCATATTTCCTTTCATACCAAAACACATCATACTTTTCCATGGTGATACTTTGAGAAAAACATGATCACATACCTCAAAAGATAGATCCTTCCTCCGGTTATCCGCATAACTATTATGCCTGCTCTGAGCTGTTCTCATGTGCTTTTGAATCAGCTGAACTTTTTCTGCCAACTCTTCTACCAATTCTGGTCCCATCAACTTCCTTTCACCCACTTCATCCCAGAAAGATGGTGTTCGACATCGCTTCCCATATAACGCCTCAAATGGTGCCATCTGTATAATGGAATGAAAACTGTTATTATATGAAAATTCAACCAAAGAAAGATGTTGCTCCCAACTTCCCTGATAATCCATTGAACAAGATCGTAGAATATCCTCCAAGGTCTAAATTGTTCTTTCTGACTACCCATCTGATTGTGGATGAAAAGCTGTACTAAAATTTAATTTAGTACCCAACGACTTCTGAAGGCCTTTCCAAAAGTTAGAAGTAGTCCTGGGATCACGGTCATATACAATGAAGAGAGGAAATCCATGCAACCTGACTATCTCTTTAAGATACAAGCGGGAAAGTTGATCAAGGGAAAAAGTATCTCGTATAGCAAGGAAATGAGCAGACTTAGTCAAGTGATCAACAATAACCCAGATTGCATTATTACCTCGATGTGTCTTCGGTAATCCCACAACAAAGTCCATGGATATATTCTCCCATTTCCACTCTAAAACTGGTAAAGGCTGAAGCATCCCTTTCGGTAACTGCCACTCTGCTTTAACCTGTTGACATGTCAAACACTTCACAGTAAAATCAGCAATATCTCTTTTCATTCCATCCCACCAGTAATACTCCTGAAGATCTCTATACATCTTAGTACTGCCTGGATGAACTGAAAATGGAGAACTATGAGCTTCACATAACAACTCTCTCTTCAACTGTGAATCACAAGGCACACACAATCTCTTCCCAAATCTCAAAACGCAATCATTATCAATGTTGAATTCAGACAACTTACCTTTCTGAACCAACTCTACCTTTTTCTGCAACTCACTATCTTTCTTCTGTGCTTGCTTGATTCTGTCTGATAGAGAAGATTTCACTGATACCTGAAACAAAACATAAGAACATCCTACACAAAAAACATCTATTCCAAATTTCATCAAATCTTTAACCAAAGGATCACGTTCCAAACTCAACATTGCTAATAAAGCATTACTTTTTTGACTCAAAGCATCAGCCACTTTATTTGCTTTTCCAGGATGGTAATGAATTGTACAATCCTAATCCTTGATTAATTCTAGCCACATCCTTTGTCTCATGTTCAATTCTTTCTAAGTGAATATATACTTTAAACTTTTGTGATCGGTATATATTTCACACTTTACTCCATACAAATGATGCCTCCAAATTTTTAAAGCGAAAACAATAACAGCTAATTCCAAATCATGTGTAGGGTAATTTACCTCATGAGTTTTCAACTATCGTGAAGCATAAGCAATTACCTGATCATTCTGCATTAGGACACAACCAAGTCCTTTCAATGAAGGATCACTGTAGATAACAAACTCCCCATTCTTGGAAGGTAGTGCCAAAACTAGAGCATTCACCAATCTTCTTTTCAATTCCTAAAAACAATCATCACATTATTTTTTCCAGATAAACTTAACACCCTTCCGAGTTAGCTTAGTCATTGGACTATATAACCGTGAAAAATTTCTAACAAACCTTCGGTAATAGCCTACCAAACCAAGGAAGCTATGAATCTCAGTTACATTTTTGGGTCTTGGCCAGTCTTCCACAACTTTTGTTTCTGCAGGATCAACAGTTATTCCATCTTTAGAAACAATATAACCAAGGAAAGAAATTTGTTGCAACCAAAACTCACACTTGCTGAATTTTCCATACAGTTTCTTTTCTTTTAAGGTTTGCAAGATAACCCTTAAATGTCTTTCATGCTCTTATTTACTCTTAGAAAACACCAAAATATCATCAATGAAAACCACCACAAACTTATCCAAGAACTCATGGAAAATTCTATTCATTAAGTCCATGAATACAGCAGGTGCATTGGTTAGCCCAAAATGCATTACTACAAATTCATAATGGCCATATCTTGTATGGAACGCGGTCTTCGGAACATCTTCTTCCTTTACCTTCAACTGATGGTACCCCGATCTCAAGTCAATCTTTGAAAAATATTGAGCTCCCTGGAGCTGATCAAACAAATCATCGATATGAGGAAAATGATATTTGTTCTTGAAAGTGATATTATTAAAGGCCCTATAATCAATGCAAAGTCTCATAGAGCCATCTTTCTTTTTAACAAATAAAACAGGATCACCCCATGGTGATGTGCCAGGTCGAATGAAACCTTTCTCTAATAAATCTTGCAATTGCTCCTTCAACTCTAAAAGTTCAATTTGAGCCATTCGATAAGGGGATTTTGAAATTGGCTTAGCATCAGGAACTAAGTCAACAATATACTCAACTTCCCGATCTGGTATTATTCCAGGCAACTCATCAGGAAAAACATCAGGATACTCATTTACCACTGACACATCATTAATCTGAACAGTTCCTTTATTTTCAACAATGTGTGCAAGGTAACATTCATTTTCATATTTTACAAGTTTCTTGGCCTCTTGACAAGTTATCAACAGTAAGGGTTCATTCTTGTACACAAACTGAAAGCATTTCTGAAAAGAAACTTCTTTAGCTCTACATTAAATCTTCTCATGGTAAATAGAGAGCCAATCCATACCCAGGATAACATCAAACTCTACTAGAGGTAAAACAATAAGGTTTGTAAGTAGGTTATTTCCACAGATAAGGATAAGAAGATTATTATAAATTCTTTTTGACTCAACATTTCCCCCAGGTGTTTTTAAAAAATGTTCAGGAGTCATTTCTTGAGATGGTATTCCCATTTTACTAGAAAAGTTTTCCAAGATGAAAGAATGTGTAGACCCCGAATCAAACAACACACTGGCATAATCTGAAAAAACAAACAAAGTACCTGATACAACTTCATTTTATGGACCGATATCTGCTGAAGTAGTTGAAAAGGATTTCACCACCCCATTCTGCTTGTAGTCTAACGGATTCCCATCACTCATGCTCTTTGTCAGACACTCATTTGTATAGTGACCCATCTCATTGCACTTATAACATTTCACTAGCTGTAAATCAAATTTGGTCTTACCATCACCCTGATCTTTTTCAGTGAAATCAGGAGCCTTATGTCCCATCTTACCACATCAGTAGCACTTTCCAGAATTCTGAAGACATTCCCCAGCATGCCTTTTTCCACATTTATCACAAACTGGAAACTTAGTTTTCTTACCATCGGACTTTTTTGAAGAATTATTACCTTTCTCCTGCCACCTCGGTCTCTTCTTCTGTTGGTTGTTATAGAACACTTGATCATTGACAAACTCCATTTCCACCTTCTCAGCACATCGAACAAGCTTTTCATAACTTTTAAACTCACGAGAAGCTAATGCCCTTCGATATTTTGGCTTTAATCCTGAGTAAAAATGATTGATTTTACTATCAAGGTCTCGGATAAACTTTGGAGCATACCTTGCCAATTGAGTGAACCTTTCTTCATAGGCAGCCACTGAGTCTTCCTCTTGCCTCAATTCCAAGAATTGCTTTTCCATCCTATGTCGAACAGCCTTAGGAAAATACTTCTCAAGAAACATACCTTTGAATTTATCCCAGTCAAGAGCATCAATCTCATCAGCGTCCCTAATATTTTTAACCATAGACCACCACTGATCTGCCTCACCCTCCAAACAACAAATAGCAAGACTAACCTTTTGATTGTCTGAACACCCCATGACATTGAAAATCTTATCCAGTGCTTTAATCCACCCTTCAGCTAACACAGGGTCAGATGATCCTCTGAATGATGGGGGATGTTGCCTCATGAAATGTTCAACCACTGACATGTTCCTCTGCGGTTGATCTGGATGATCTCGTGCATGAATACCACCACCATTTATCGCTCGAGTCAACTGCTCCATTACTGCAACAAACTGTTCAGTTCCAATTCCGACCATCTCAGGATGCTGATTCTGAAGGTTATTTCCTTCTGTATGCCTTCCTAGCACTGCTTCCCTGTTTCCTCTGCGAAAAACCATTCTAAACAAACATATCTTAGATGAAGCAACATGGTAATCTTCAAATGCTATATCACTTCAATTTGACCATAAAAAAAATATTTTTGGATAATCATTTAATATAATTCTAACTCCTAAAGTTATCTAAACCTGCCTCTGATACCAACTATAAGGCCCCACCCTTAAACCTTACTTAATCTTGAGTTATTACAAGATTACACATTGAGGATCTTTTCAGGTTTAGAGTTTTAGAGAATCAGATCATAGAACATGCATTACATTCCACATATAAACAAAGTGGTTACATAAAGATAGTATTCTTATTTCCCATCAATGGAAACATATTTAAAATAAAACATGGATTCTTTCTTGACACTTCCTTGACACTATCATCATATCATGTACCTTTCCCTTGACCTATGAAAAACATTTCAAAAAAGACTTGGGATGAGCATAAAAAGCTCAGTATGGGTTATATAAAAAAAATATGGAAAGGAAACATGAGTTCATATATACATAATAATGAAATCCTACTTTACCCATAAAACATAAGCACTTTAACATACCTCATTAAATCATGAATAAATCATATAAATCATAAGACATAAAGGTCACTTGAGGCATTCATAACATTCTTACGTAGGGAGTAACCCTCTTGGTTACGTTTGGAATACCCATCACAGTATATTCCCTAAATCTCTTCAGAGAAACCTTAACGTTTCACTCCTTCACTTTACCCAATGCATTGGAGAGCTATATCGGGCTCACCCGCCATTAGTGTATCACGGAACCACCCGTCTTCATAATAATTCCCAAGAACCTCAACATAATTGTATCACATAAAACATGCATAAAGGAAACATAACATTTCCACCTTTGAATCACAAGATATCAATACAACACATTGATATAAAAACATTATGAAAACCATTTTCAATACCAAAATAAAATAAAAGTAAAACATGGTATTTATTTTTCTTTTAAAAAGAATGTATGGCTTGTAGAGGAAGTCGAAACTCAAATAATGGTCACGGTGGCGGAGAAGTCATTGTCGCCGCATACGTACGACAAAAACATTCCCTTTTGTTGTTTTGTAAAACGCTTCGTATAAAAAAGATTCCTTTTGGATAAACGTAAAAGTCAAAGGGGTTTATACACCATATAAAAGAAAGTTGTGTATAAAATAAAATATGCCTCAATGAAAGGATATTGAGACGAAGTCCCATACCTCGGGTCCGACTTGACTCGGTCGTTCTTTAATCTCATGAATAATAAACATGAGTTAATTTATACTTGTTTAAGAACCTTTTTAAAGTTCATTATTCCTTTAATATCACTTATTTCCATGTCATTAACACTATGTAATTATTTAAGTTAATAACGGTCGTTTTAATGATCATTAGTACTTGAGTAAAAAATAAGCCCTTTATAATTACAAGTTGTTCATGTATCCATTATATCCAGAATGGTATTCATGATTTAGATATTATATATGTCATATATATCCAGTACATTCATGCATTTAGAATATTACATAATCATTTAGAGGTAAGAAATGAAATGCACCGTTCATGGAGACGGTAAGCCGTACGTACCCATGAACACTACTTTCATTTCTATTTCATATTTTATAGAATGGAATCATAATGATATAAAGGTATATTACAATTACAGTATAATATCATATATAATATCATAGTTCCATCCTTTATACGTCACACATATGGTATTTAACGAATCAAATCACCTTGAGGGGGTGGTAGTCCGGACTTCCTTAAGTGAAGATATCGCGTTTACCCATAATGGAAACCATAAAGGTATTACCAAAATGAAAAATACATAAGCTTAAGGAAAACATAATCATATTATATATCATATATAAATATAGTGTCATCTTAATGGCCACCTTTTAAGGTGTTAAAAGAATGTTGAACAATCATCGTTTCGGGTGGCAGAAATTCGCCATCCACGGAAACAGTTTGTTCTTTAACCATTAGATGTAGGTGTGTGTAAGTGTAGCTCTAATCCTTATTATAAAAACATCCTAGTATATTTAAGACACTAGAGTTGTTACAAAATAAATGAATAAAAAGTGTTTAGGTGGTTGGAGAAGCAAAATAAAACAAAAGGACTCAAGTGAATACATTACCTTAAAATCGGGTAACTCCCTTTGGTTTGAGCTCAAAGGCTTCCTTGGGAAGACTTCTGCCCAAAGTGAGGCTTCAAGGAGTAAGAGAGGGATTTGGAGAGACAAAATTGGCAGGGGTTGGCCGAGGCAAAGGCTTTGGAAGTGTGGGTAAGGAGGTAGAGGTGGGGGCCTTTTATAAGAGGAGAGGAGGGGCACTCTTGGAAAGTAAAGAAATATTACTTTATTTGAAAATGATTTTCGGATTTAAAAGGACCCACATTGATATAATACTAGGATAAAGTGATAATAGTTCAAAATATACCCACCTTATAGGTTTTGGACATGTGTGGGTCATAGATTTTACATTATCTTCTCATTTTATTTAAATCCTTTATTAATGAGGTAATCGCTGCATCATCATGATGTCATAAATAATTTAATTTATTTAAAGTCTAAAAATTATACAAAAACACTATGATGTAGGAAATATTTTTATCTTTCCAATTAATATTTATAGTCAAAAATCTGACTTGTATAACCCCATTTAAAAATTGTTTTCGTAAAACATATTATGTTTGTGTCATTTTTACCTTTTCATTAAATAAAAAGTTATTTATGTCATTTCCCAACCAAAGTGGCTCCATGGGGTCCCCAAGTTGACCCATGGATTTTCTTGGTCGGCCATGACACATCCAATGAGGGTAGGACATGTTTCAAGATCATATCATACTATTAAAACATTATTTTTACCTTAAACTACACTAATTACCACTAATCGCGATTAAAAACTTATTAAGTTACTATTCACCAAAAATTTATTTTAATCCCATTGGACCAAATTTTACTTCTTAATGACAACCATGTATGTCGGATTTTTGAAATTCAAAACACAAAGGTGGAAAAATTTCATTTAAATGGAAAATCAGTTTTTATAAGTTCCACTTAGTGGTTTCACTATTCATCAAAAATTGAAGTTTTTCAGAAAAATACCAAAGATTCACCCAAAGCTATATTTGATATTCTGAATTAAAAAATGATTTCTATTTTACAAAATTCAAATCATATAAGTTACATTAATTAATTTAATAATTAATTCTCGCTGTCATGACAAATAGCGTGTTTTTATGAAATAATATGTATTAAAAGATTGACACCAGTTTAAGTCCAATTTCAAAGTGAAATTGATTCCAATGACCAACATTGGATTAAATGGTAAAAATATATTCTAATTTCACTTCAAACCCAATTTAAAAGATAATATAATCATATAAATAAATTATATTAAAAATAAGTTTTGATGTAAAATGCAGTATTTTTCACTATTCATTAAAAATAGAACATTGTCAGAAAAATACCAAAAATTCACACAAAGTAAATTTTGATGTCCCAATCATAAAGAATTAGTTTATTTTGACAAACATAGTTTATAAAATTGTCAAAAGATAGATTCAAAAATGGTTTGCCATCAAAAGGCAGTAAAACAATCTTTTAAAAATATTAGTGTATTCCATGCTTAAGATTGGATTTATTTTTTTAAGCCTCTAAAACACTATCTAATTCATTAATAGACATAGATAAAAATATCTATTATTCATTACTTACTTGGGATGTTACATTATCATTAATGAATATAATAACCTAGTTTATAGGTTGAAGAAAGTGCTATATGGGATGAAACAAGCACCAATAGTACTGTATATGATAATTGATCAGGATTTGATGAATATTGGCTTTCTGTGTGGTGGATTTGACTACAATATCTTTTTCAAAAACAAAAATAGTGAAAGTATGATGGTTCTGGTTTATGTCAATAACATAATATTTGGTTGATCAGATGAAGCACTATGAAAATAGTTTTTTGAGTTCATATAAAATGAGTTTTAAATTTTGATGATTGATGATTTGACATTTTTCCTTCATTTAAAGGTGACACACTGAATTAATTGAACATTAATGTCTTAATATAGGTATGTCAAGTAGGTTTTTAGAAGTCCAGGAAAGGAAAATTCCAAATAGACAAAGACATTGGTGGCCACCTGTATTAAACTATCACATGATGATGAAGGAAAGGTTGTTAATATCAGAGAGTAAAGACAAATAATTGGATTCCAATTTTACATGAAAATAACATTGATTGATATAGTTATTTCTACATTCCATGTGTCGTGGTATCAAAGTAATCCAAAATAAATTCACATGATTTTAGTATAAAAGAATAATTATGTATATCAAGGGAACTTTGGATTTTGGTGTGATGTATAATGAAAAAATACATCAAGAGATATTGGGATATACATATGCATATTGGACCAGATCATTAGATGACAGGAAATAAATTTCCAGAGGTTCATTATATCATGGTGGAGAGTGTAATGATTATATGAGAAAGAAACAAGATTTCATCTCATTGAGCATTGTAGAAGTTGACTGTACTGGTTCTAATCAAGCATGCACATTTTTATTGTGGATGATTCAATTTATTGATGATATGGGAGTTGATGTGATGTATTCGATCAGAATCCATTTTGATAATTCATGTTCTATCAATATTAGAAAAAAAATCCATTATATCACTAACGGATAAAGCATATTGCCATAAAATATCATTTTATCATGGATAAGATGGAGCACAGTCTTGGGAAGTTAGAGTATGTTACTATAGAATAAAAAGTTGCAGATATTCTAAAGAAGGCCATACCTAAATAATGGCTATAAGAGTTCATTTGACTCCCCACACTTGAAAAATTGTGGGTTAGGAACACCATCTCCCCAAGTTATGGTATGTTTTTACATAATGTAATAACATGTGTTATTTACCTTGTTGAAGAACAAAAATGAGTGATTTTTGGGTTCTTTGATAAAGGGGTAGAATGTGTTGCTCTATAAAGGGGAAAATTGTTGAAATATAAGGAAAAAAGGATTAATTCTAGACATGTGGAGAAGCTGATAGGTGGACTAGTAAGATCGGGGGATTTATGAATGATAGATGTAGAAGTAGTTAGGTGGAGAAATATGATAATAATTCTCATTATTATGGGTATTAGACTGAGCTTATCTTGGACATATTTAATAATTTTAAAACATGAGAACCAATGTAGTAAAGTAACGGGATTATTAAATATGATGATTCTAGTAGTGATCAGTTGAATAAAATATATCATCAATGTTAAGGACCGTGATGAAAGAAAATGATTTTTTTCATGAATTGGGGTTATTAATGGAGTGATTCATTGATGAAATTTTCATCGTACTCTTGTTTCTCATGTTTATCGTTGCTCATGTGGGTTAAAGTTTGTACAGAGTGAATCCATGATCGTTATCTAAATCACATAATGAAAATGGTGTCAAATGATGGATGGATCATTAAAGGGGAATCATTATATGAATGTTTTTTCAACAAACCCAAAGGGGGATATTTTTGGGCAAATATCACTCAAGGTAACATTGCTATATTTAGGATTTTCTTATGTTTCTTGACAATGTTTGTCTTTCTATTAACAAGGACGGTTTCCATGGTGAATTCTAGAGTCCTAGAGATATTTTTGACAACATGTGTTTACAAATAAACATGAAAAAGGAATGGTAATTCTGGAGTTGGAATAAAAAGATAAAATATATAGTGCCACCATTTTACAGTATTTTAGGAAAAGGAAGTTGTGCACAAGGTTGTAGGTGGCTTGAAAACGTTCTTGAATGAAATGTTTCGATATCAGAACATTGAAAAATGGAATAGGCAGGATATGCACAAATGATTTAGAAATGTTCACGAAATATTAGGTTTTGTGAATAAAAAATTTTCACCCAAGGATATGTCAAATGGGGATTGTAATGATCAAGGAGGATCTTGAGTGACACGTTGAATCTTCCACAAAAGGGTCATCGATTACTATAAAAAAGAAGTAATCATGATCATTAGAAGGAGATAAACACATAGAAATAATTAGATCTATATATCAAATAATAATTTTAAGAAAAGTGAGTTAATATAATGATTTTGAGTTTTGTGTTTGCTAAAAATGTTGTTCATATGATTTTGTGTGGTGGGAAATATTTAATTTTCACACAAATAGGTGTTTCAAAAAAATAGTGGAATCCTGTGTGCATGGAATTAATGTTGCTCACAAGATGCAGAAAGGGTTTCGTGAAATATTTTGAGTTTCCCAGTACAGTTGTGGATAAGTTGTATCCATCAGTGGATGAATGTGGAACATCAATAGAAAATCTACATAAAGTGGAGGATGAATTAAATAGAGATAATAAAGGGATCCATAAGTCTATATACTATGAGTGGATCCCATCCAATAGTAGTGAGCGAAGTAAGAGGAAGACAATGATCATTCCCACCAGTAGTAAGCTAGAGTAAGAGGCATAGGGTGTGACCCTTGTAAATGTAATGAGAAAACCCAAAACATTGTAAAACCAGTGAACCTTTGCTTAGAAGAACTATCATGAACATTATAATTGGTCATGATCTTTAGTGGATTTGGTACATTGGAAAATCATCGTAGTATTCTCTTTAGATGTTTCCCAGTGAGGGTAGACCAAGTAAAAATATGGCTTCCTATGGGCTTTCATTCCTAAATTACATTCAAATCATCCTCATCATTATATAAAGATTGAATTAATACAATCATTATTTTCACTTAAGTGCAAACCATGTGACCCTGCTAATAAAGAGTTTGAGATCCAGTGGGGATGTAATAATTTTCAAAAAGAATATCCATACCCTGATTCAACCCCCTCTCATGGTATGTGGCCCCCTTTTAGACCAAAAATTACATTCCACTGAAGGTCTGAAAAAAATAATTATTGAAAATGATGAATGAAATAATATAATTTCCCTCTATCCTAACAGCTCAATGCTCTGAATATTCCTTTACATGTAACCATGGTTCTTATTGTGAAAAATTTTTCTATTGTATTTGGATATATTTATATTTTATATAATATATTTTTAAATGAAAATGTTGTTTTCTTCAAGATATATTCCAACGATAGATTGAATTATTTTTCATCTTTGATAACATACAATGATGTTAATTATTATTAATTAGTGATTTGATGAAATTATACCATCCATATTCTTTCTTTTTATGGTGTATTATTATGATACTGAAAAATTAATTAAACCTATTTATTTTCAATAGTTTATTTTATGTTAATATGAATAATTTTTTGGATCTCTTGGAATTCTTGTGATTTTATTATGATTATGTTTATGTAGGGACCAAAAATATATAGACCACCAATTCATTAGACAATGAGATATTAAAAACTCATGAAATTAAGTTTATATTCATTGACATTATTTTAAATATATTTTTCATATTTTTTATGTGTGATTATTATTTCATATTGTTACACACACAATATTATTCATGGACATGATTGAGAATTGATTTGTTCACATTTTTATGGGTAAATATGAATGTTTATAGATACAGTCACATGATTTTGTGTATAAATGATTATGAATATCTTTGATTCCAATTTTAATCAGGCATCAGGATCTGACATGTTTTTTGTGTTTATGATCTAATGTTTTCTAGGTTCAAATATTTTCTGTCAAAAACATGAACACAGTAGTCTTATCATACCCTCATGATCATTTTTTATTATTATGATTGATATCTATTATTTATACTCAAATTGGGCATTTAATCTCTTGACTTACTACATTCGATATTCTGTAGGATATAGAGAATTGTTTAATGTATGATATTTCATAAACTATTATATATTTAAATAATTATATATATATGAAATTTTTGATATTTTGTTAATCATTTTTTTGGTATCCATGTTTTGAAACACAATGAACTATTTTTATTCTAGTGTGTATTGTAATTATATATCCAGAATATCCATCTGATATGATTTAATATTTATTTGTGAATTTTTTGTTAAGGTTAATTGGAAAAATAGTTGATGACTTTAGGAGTTTATTTCGTCGAACCATCCATATATACATTTGGTTGAATTTATTTTAATGGAATATAATGTTGATTAGATTATATTATTTCATATAAATAATAAATTTGAATGACTTAAATTTCATAATTTCCTATTGTTTCATTCACATTGAAATGGTTGTTGGAGTTCCCTTCAATGAAGATAACCTAGAAATACCATCACAATATTCTTAAACCTTGATCCATTGTTGGATAACAGTCTATAATGGGGCCCATAGTATGTTGAACATTGGTTATGATTACTCATAAGAAGATATAACATCATCTCATGAATATACCACTTAGTAGAATTCAACATGCGAATTTCTGAGAAATTATCCTCCAATTGAGATTCATCATATTTATGTTTCTAAGGATTTTCCTATATGCAATTTTGTGTAATGGTATTTAGACTTTAAAATTACTAATAATTAATTCCCTTAATTGTACACTTATATATATTTTCATAAACAATGATAAAAGGTTTTATGATTAATTTGGGTATGTTGGGTGAATCAGAAATGACACATTATTAATTAATTAATAGAGGAAGTGTTTTTCTATTCCATATTTAATGAAGTTGGTATCATGACCCTTTTATTGAATTTTAATTTTCATATTAAATTCCTTATATATGGTGTAATGATGAGTTTATATCATCTATTAAATGAAATAATTATCAATCTTACAGATTAATAAAATAGGTTTGAAATATTCTTAACGATGAATCATGATAAAGTGATTATATTAAAAGTGAACCTGTGTATATGGTTATCAATGTTTTGAAATTAAATTCATTCTCTTAGGTTCCTTTACCCCTTTCTATATATTAATATTGAACATTACACATGGTTTCCTTATTCAAAAAAATAAATAATCCTACAAGGTAACATAAGAAATGTTTATGTTGATCTCAATTAAACACTATATTATTTTAACTATTGGAATAAATGTTATTACCAAATTTGGGAAATAAATTTATACATGATTTATTGAACACATAAATAAAAGAAATATTTATTCTCAAGGTAATTATTTAAATATTTTGAAATGTAATTTTTTTCTTAATTAATTAAAATTTTAATTGGTTATTTTATAAATTTCATGGAAGAATATTAGACCACGATCATGTCTTCTAATAAATATTAATATGAACGTTAGTGAAATACTATTTACCACTATGCCAGATAAGGAACTCCGTGAAAAATAATTATTCCCATTATTATTATTATTACATTTAATGAGATAATAAAAGGATTAATATATTATTTAAGGGGCCTTATAAATTTAAATAATATTTTAACCCCAAACAAAAATGTATAAATATGTGAAATTTTATATTTCTAAGAGATTTATTAAAATTGATATTCATTGTACACAATCAAAATTGCAGAACTCTCTCACATGATTAAATAAAAATATTTATATTCTCCTTCCACTTCCATCATCTTAAGAATTATAGTGCAAGAAAGGCACTTTTTTTTTGAGGAATCATCATAATGGTCAAGAATAACACCACAAGATAACCGACCGTCCACACTAGCACCCATAAATCCATTTGCATTGTTTAGATATCAAGGGATCATGTTTTGATGCCCTCTTAAGGGATTTTACACAAGAATACTATAATATCACAAAAAATAGATTATTAATGGTTTATAATGATAAATATATTCATAAAATAAAGATCTCAAAAAATTTATACCTTCTTCAGATCGAGTAAAATTAATTATAAAATTAACATGAAAATTATCTTCACTTTGTTTTGAATGCCAAATTTTTAATTTTTATTTTGAATAAAATTATTTTTTCAAGGTATTAATAGAGTTTAAAATTTTAAATAATCCATAAAATCCATCAATTTAAATATTCACTATTGCCTCCATAAGCTCTTCCACTACTCCATGATCCAAAATGCTTTATCATACTAGTCACATTAAAATTTTTAATTTTTTATTTTTTGTTGACAATTATAAATTAAAAATTAATTTTTAGTTTCATATTAAAATTCAATCTTGATACATCATTAAAATATATTATTCCACCTATTTATTGTTTAATCACATGACCATGATCATTAGATAATTAAAAAGGAGTGTATATGAAGAACCAATCCATAGGTTCCAAGAATTCTGGATGGATACTAAATGGTTACATGATGTGTACTCCATTTCCACATGATGTGTATCCTTGGTCACAAAAAAGGACACCTGTGTGGAAATTGGGTCACCATGCAATGAATACACATAACATTCATTAATTGAAATTCATATAGATAAACAATGGTGCTATAATGTATTATCGAAATACACATCATGTGTATTCCATGCACACAATATATTCCATGTATTTTCAATGTGGAAAATGCAGGGTCAAGACATGTTGTATAATTGATACAGTGAGTGTTTTTAATATATGATGTATACAGGCTAGAAGCCATGTAACATGAAGTACATGTATTTTTTAATTTTAAATTACACTTACTTTATAAACGTATTTAAGAGGTATAAGAAGGTTCTAGAACAACATAATATAGATATCCATCATAGATAAGTACAGGGCTTTTTCCCTGCTTGAACATGAAATGGACATTACCTATTTATATGCAAATATTTAATTTACATAACTAAATCGTTAACCCACATCAACCAGATTTCTATATTTTAGTAATTTTATAGTAGACATAGATCATTGGGTTTTATATTATGCTAAATTATTAATAAATTCTTCATAATATTACAAACATTGAATCATATATGATCAATACAAACTAAATTCCTATCAAATTAAATTGTATAGAAAATGATAATTTAATGTGTTTCATGTGTCATTAATTTAACTATACAAAACATGAATTTTCAGCACATTCCATGTACCAAAATATATAATATGATTACAATGTATACCACAAGAACTACACTGATTCGTTCAAATAGGTAGTCATCGAGTTTCTTCTAATTACAAACATGGGTAATAAATAAATTATTTTTTAAATAAAATTAGGTTATTTATTTTATTTAAAAAATAATTTGATGGAAAATTAAATGATTATTGGATAAAACGAGATAAAATGATATAATTTTTTAAAAATACCATTAATAAAATTAATTCAACAATATCTTTATTTTTCCAACTAATGTATTGAGAAAACACCAGTTGGTTGTTCTAAATTTGTACTTTTCTCATATGTATGGCAGATCAAGAGCTCATATCAGACCTGTGTATATGTTTTTTTATTTAATTTAATTTTATATTAGGGTTTTTAAATTATTATTATTTTTTGGAATAATAATTTATTTTGTGTCATCCATCAATAAATTATTAATGTTCTCCGTATTGCAATTCATGGTGAAAAATTACATATATTGATTATGGTATGCATTAATATTCCATGTGTCGGTTTCCCCAAATGAATATACACATTTATTATGTTTTCCATATTCATATGAGTAATTAATTGGATTTAATTTTGGATTTATGGTCCTATAATTAAATTTCCCTTCACTATTTCAATAGGTCTTATGATACAAATTAGTTTTCTAAATCAGATGGATTTTTAACAACTATTTTATACTATATTGTGAAATATATTTAAATTATGTTCTTAATTTCTAGAATAATATATTTCATATTTATAAAATCATTTATTGGTTTCTGTGTGAATACTGTATTAGTATGTATATTTATGGATAAGTTTAAAGCTCATGTGATTATTTATTTAAATTTTCTATTATATTTAATTCTCGTTAAAGTATGAAAAAGATGTTATTTGAATTTAACATGTTTTAGTTATTTATATTTCAATATTGATTATTATTATTTATTATGTATACCTTCCATTTTATGCATACCCTTATAGAGCAACTGAGCTCATTCCTTTCATATGTTTTATTTTCCCTATGATAATATGAAGTGTTTTTTGATTGATGTGAAGGGTTTTGCTAAAGGGATTAATGATGTTCTCAATGAAAACATTTTTTATTTTATTTTTATAAAATATAATTTGAATTTCATGTTTGAATATAGATAACCAATACTAAAAGACTATTCAATGCTTTGGTGGGTGATTTCTCATATCCACAAAAAAATTAATAAGGTAAATACTGGCTTTGGTTTAATAGTGTCTATTTAATTAATCTTTGTACCATAGAAAAATTAGTAGATAAATTGGGAACTAGATTTATAATATCATAGATAATGGAATATAACTTTATTTATATAAAATCCCAACCCAGATTCCATTAAACTAATGCTTCAAGCATGTTCTCCATAAGTCCCTAAAATCACTCCTCCACACTCTAGAGGTTATGGACTTAAAGTGAGGGACTAGTGTTTCTTTGTGGAGGGAACATGCCCTAATATTAGATTAAACACATCAGGGATTACTAGATATCAACTAAGGATGTGAATAAATAATGGTAAGAAGTATTAAATAAATGAATCATACCATGGGGTAATAATAATTGAAATGATACAAAAGCTCAAAAAACCATGTCATACATACAATAGAGGTCTCAAACAAGGTTGACTATACATGTGAGAGTACATTAAAGGAAATGGAATTAATATACAAGTATATACTACTAACATTAATCTATATCACATACCTAGTCTCCATGAAACTGATGAATTTCTATATCCTAGTAGAAATAATCTACCTGAGAGGCTCCACTTGATCATGCAACCATGGGCCTCGAATCTATCTATCATGTATATGTGTTGAACCAGAAAAGTAGACATAATATATATATAGACAATATGGTGTACATATAGGAGAGAGAAATAATTATTGTAGGCCAACCTAATGGTTAACCTTTAAATATATTATCATAAGTTCATTCTCATGTAATATTCTTTTCATAACCAAGAAAAAACTGGAATGGTAATGAAATAATGTAATGTGAAACCATCATCGATCCTCAGGTTCATGACCTCGATCAATTGGCATGGTGAGATCATGTATATTTATATTTACTAGTGTTTATATATATTACCTTAAATATATTTATATACATACATAAAGATGAATATTCTTGATCAAGGTGAAAAATAGAATAAAATATAATTCTATCTTTGGGTCTGTAATCCTACATTATAGACATCCTGTAAAATGAAATTGAGTTGAATGTCATGTCACTCAAGCCAGGAATCATTATATTGGTCATCAGACCCATAATACCAATTGACAACACCTACTGCACCTAGTTATAGGAATTTATTACACCATGAAATGTCACCATAGGAGGATACATGTCCTCTTTTTGGGTTCACTTGTACTCTCCTACAATCATTGTATGGAAGGATGTTGAATGCCGATGAATAATCCAATAAATATGATATAGAGTTAGACATAATTCCAAATTATCTATATATATCCTACATAATGTATGTTCCCTATGTTATGGTCCATAAGCAGTCATGAAATTATGAATTAGATAATCCTGATGTACCTGTCCTTGATGGGATATATAAGGAGATCTCACTGGTGATACATCATTCCAACCCCAAAAGGTATCTTTCGAGGGAGATCATAACCATGCGCATCACTCAGGCGAGAGTAATAATAAATTGGAATATTTCATGTCAAATTTAAGGAGAACTATGTCCACCAACCAAATAAATTATTTTATCAGTGAGAGTTTAATCATCATCATCGGTCAAGAGAGAATAATTATCCATGAGTATATGTCCTACCAATGGTGAGGAGCTCCATATACACAACCATGATCAAGTAATTAATCAGGGAGAGGGTAATCATACTCATTGCTTATAAGAGTATAATCATACATGAATATCATCAATGGGGTTATCATTCTTGTATATCACAATCATGGGAATGCAATGACCAAATATCATATCCATAGAATGCCTTTCAAATATATCCTCCCCATGGGATTACATTCCATAATATCATAGCCTAGGGGCACCATTACTATAACTTATAATATCTTATTAATAGACATATCCACATATTCCCTTATAGACATACCAATTATATAATAATCAAAAGGCTCAAAATTCATATCCCATGAAGTACATCTAAGAATCCCAATAATATAATAATCCAAAGGCTCATTTGGGACCATAGGAAGTACATCAAGGAGCCCAAAAATATAATAACAAAAAGTAATTGAATCTTGACCTCAATAAGTACATCTGTTAATATGAATCATATAATAATCATAAGGGTCTACATAATTACCCCATAAATTACATATGGGAATCCAAATAATATAATAATCAAAATGAGTAGAATCTAGACCCCATGAGGTACATTAATGAATCCCAATAATATAAAAACTGTAATGCATTGGGCACATCATCCATTGAGTACAAATCCAATCTTTATATCATAGAAGCATTAATAATAACCATTTGAATTAATAATTAAAGAGTGAAGGTGTTCTAATTTATAAACCCACAATTACTACAAAAGCCTAAAGACTTACAATTTAGGTTTGGATTCTATGATGACATCTACTACAATCTATACCCAAACCCAAATTACTAACAAAGGGATGATAAAAAATCAAGGAACCCCTAGGTCCATAATTTCATAACACTATAGTGTAATCCATCATGCGATCCTCTGGGTTTACAAATAAGATAATCCATCCTAATTTGGATCATCAAATGTGAAAGCTGATCAATGTAATCTGATGTAGGATCCTTGATGATATGTAAATAGAGGAATCCGACAATAGATCCTAGGAACAAAACAATAGAATGATCATCCATCATTGGGACATAAATAATTTTTATCCTAGGATGATTTATCCCAAATGGGACACCAATAATGGTAATATGATGGAGACATTCCACGTGTGATCCTCTAGGTTGAAATGTTAGTAGAGGCATCCTACATTGGATACTCAGAAACAAGTAACCTCATAGACTGTTTGGATAGAAGGGTGCATGATGATTGGCATACATAATAAAGGGGAAATGTACATAACAATTTTTCATGGGAGATGGCTCATGGGCCATCTTATACTAAGGTATCACTCTTTAGAGACAACTAGATTTTATTATCAGGGGAAGAACATCTCTATTTAGTAAAAAATCTCAAAGCACCTCCTATAAGTCCTCAAATCACATTAATGGTTTTACTATCCCTATATATATAAAATGATACTATAAATGAACTAATAGTGTGCCTAATTCCAACATCTGGATTTGAATATACAAAACATGCTCAAAATTGGTATAAATGTATTGTACATGACTTGTTTATCCAATATATAGATATTTCTCCCAAAAATCAACATGGGTATGTACTTTATCCGGATATGGAATTTAAAAATCCATGTATATGGTGTGTTGATCATGTACATAGAATGTACCCTAAATGGTCTAAATACTCATGTACCTTACTGATCATGGAAATATACATCGCATGGTTGTGCACCTCAACATAGTGTGTAACCCACATGGGATATGGTTGTGTACTCTACAAGGCTAGATTCTCTTGGATGAGATATCTATCAAGTACTTATATACATAGTTGAGTCCAATTACATGGTGTGTATACCACATACAATAAATGTAATTATAAAAATTCACCTTCTTTGATTTTGACGAACACATGGCTTCTGTTCCTAAACTACACACCGTTTGATTGGGATTTCTGATTATGAAACTACTCAAATCGGCCGAAAATAAAATATTTCCCCAAAAAAGATATAGATCATCCCAAAATATGTCTATGTAGTGATAATAGGGGATTAAACATATAAAATGGTAAATCAATTTTGATTTCTGAAAAAAACCTAAAAATAGAATTATGTTGGGTAGAATTTGCTGAAGCTTTGCATGTTTCCATGATCCACATCTTCCTCATGAAAATACGGATCTGTGCATGTATATTTGTTCTATTATACCCATTTTTTCTCTCTCTCTATATATATTTATCTCCCACTTATATCTTTTTTGTGGAGAATGAAACTAGCGTAGTGTGTGCACTAGATTGCATGAGAGAAATAAAAAATGAAAAAAAATTAAATGGATGAAATAGAAAAGATAAAGATAAAGGGTCTGTCCATTGCCCAGATTCCTAATGTTATTTTATGCCTTTAATTATAAAAAAACATCATTCAGGGCTCAAAACATAGATATAATCTCAATATAATTCCATGTTCAAATGATATGGAAAAACAAACTGACATGAATAAATTTATACTACTTAAATAAATAATAAATATTCATTATTCTGCTAAAATTTGAATGGATTTGAATTCCCCCAAACTCATACCCTTGAGTAATCACATTATAATGGTGTAAAATGAGTGGTAAAAAAATTATCTGAGATCATTTGATAATGATATTTGAAAATATTACACCTTATAATCATCAGAGAGAAAAAATGTAGATTTCTTCTCAAAATTATTTTCTGAAAAAACATGGGTTCTTACAATCTCCAAAACATAGAGATTCTCATACCCTATAAGATATAGTAGTGAATATAATTCATAAATTCATCAAAAAAATTTAAAAAACTATGATTTATAAACTATCCAATGGCCAGTCTCATAATGTCAAAAACTATGACCTTTATGGGAGTCATTTTATTAAAACTAATTTGGTCCTGCCCATCATATGTGCATCCTTATATTCATGTCACAAGAAATATTTGAGATCAAGGAACATTTAAAATAATTAATTTCAATTAAAAACTAGTTTTACCATTTTTAAACCATCCATGGTTCACTCCCCACCATATGAATTACCTTATATCGTTCAACAAGTGAAACCTCAATGGGTTTCTTTATCAGTCCAAAAAATATATTTTAACAAAAAGAAACTATGAATAATGATAATGTTCTACAACCACACTCTTGATTATATCCTAATAGATAATGAACATATTTAACAATAATTACCATTGGATTACATGTAAATGAATGTATAGATCTCTCAAGCCACATGAACATCAAAATACGATTCACCTGCCTTATACAACATTTAACACCAAATATCCTAAAATTGTGTTCCCATGTCCATATATGGGTCAACTAACTTCTATCAAATGATTTATCTTGGATGTATTGACAATCACAGAGGGACATCTCAAATTTAATTACAATAACAGGGAAAAGGGCCATGATAGATTCTTGAATCCATCGGTCCTCAGCTTGCACTAGGTTACTCACCGATTTACAATTTATGTGGTACCATGTGCAAATAGGGTATACCTTGATTTCATGAATCTTAATCTATCAATTATTTTGTTAAAAATACCATGATGACCATGATACGTGGAAATTTAGTCATATAAATCTAGACAATACCATTGAACTCCTCCAGATAAAATTGAACCTCACCTGTGCCATGATTTACTCCATAACCAATCTTCACATGGCTTGGACCAAGTCATGAGTTTCTACCCAAGATTTAACTACATTAAAAACAATTTAAACACTAGTAAACATATCTAGGAACCCAAAAAATCTACCCCATTCAATCTAGTATTGATCAAAAAGTACCTTAAGAGCATCCTCAAAAATCGGAGGCATCACACCATGCCTATTTTGTGAACCCTGAACACTAATTTGAAATATGTTTCATACAAGAATACAACCTAGATCAGTTCCAAAAAAGGCATCTAAAATCCCTAGAAACCCACTCTTGTCAATTTCACTTGATTAAAATGAAATGTCAACAAATAAGGGTTTTAGTCAAAAATAAGGTGTCTATATCACCCACCTGGGCTTAATGATCAATTCTCATAACATGGTATCTTTCTCTAAACATCTAGTCCAAATGTCAAATTACTACAAGAATGGTAAGCATAAAACTGACTTATAATAATTAGAACAGTAAAAATCATCCTAAGTAGTCTCTGATCCACTATTAGAATCCACATAGGTTACTGCTCCCTAGAAGTCACAATAACAACAACATATAAGTGATTTTGATCTGAAACACATTGGGATTTAGTATGTGGTAATACCCCCATGAGGTCCTATCCATGAGAAATTTTTTGGTACCTATCAGCTTCGTATATAGAAACCCTACTAGTAAACTAAAAAATATGGTTAGTAAATTAGAATGCATTCCAATATATGTAGTAAATCATTGTAAAGTTTGTTATTAACACTATAAATAAATAAAAATAAAAAAACACCATACAAGGCAGCCAAAAGTTTTCCATGTTATGCACTATCAACCTACTAGGTTTACTACAACACTTTTGTTTGATTATTGATTCATAAACCTCACCATCAAACATCTCAACCAAGATTCACATAGCATTCCATCAGAATGAAAAATATATAAATTTCTTCTGAATTCAGTAGAATTACACCAATAACCTATATGTGATAACAACATTTAGGATTTTTTTGACTATTATCAATTGGAATCTTTTATTACTAATAATCTCACTCTATATTACTGATAAAATTTGAATACTAAATTCCAAATACTATACATGAGATCCCTATGTCATTTTTTAGCCAATAAGCAAAATCAATCATCAACCTCATTCCAATTACCAGGATCCAAAGAAATATAATAAATAAAATCATCAACACAACATGTTTATTACTCATATATAATTCCATATGAAATAATAACATCACATATCCAAACAGTAATCCTACAACCATAGAAATTAAAAATTCTAACAAGAACAAGTGATCTCAATGAAATAGTCCGATATCCATCAAATTATTCGGAAAATTTATGATATTCATGTAGAACATTTTCAAAATTGTAAATTAAAAGGAACGGAGCACCTATTAGGACAATTTATAATGTCCCACTAAAGATTCCACTTATTTAGTGCTCTGAGATAGTTTTTTACAAGTCCTCAAGTGTTCCCCCACCATATTCCATTTGTTTTTGACTAGAAATTAGTGCATATAGTGTGTCCTAGGAGGGAATATAACCTTTTATCAGAGTAAACACATAAAAATAAAAATATATCACCTATGATAGTAAATAAGTGTAGTTTATATGTATTAAATAACCGAAATAGAACATGTTTTAATAATAAATGAAATGCTATAAAATCTGAAACACACATGACATATATACAATACAAAGTCATCTGGTGGTCTCACCACACATGAAAGAGTACAAAAAGGAAACTAAAATTAAATTACAAGAATCTACTAATAAATATGATCCAAACCACTTACTTTGTCTCAATGATACTATCATGATTCTTCAACAAGTTAAAAAGAATCTACACAAGTGGATCCACCTAATAATACAATCCCGAGCCTTAGCCAAATCTATCTTGTATTTGTGCTTAGACTGAATAGAATACATATTATTTTCATGCACACTGGGGTTCACATATAGGGTTAGTAAATAACATCTGTAGGTCACCTCCATGATGAACCTATAAATATTATTTCATAAGTTCATGCTCATGAAATTTGGTCGGACTAGCCGAGACTCAACTGGAACAATCAATAAATTAAATAACATTACTATAGTCGATCCTAAGGTCTGTGATCTTAGTAAAATGTGAAAGGTTATATCATGTAAATTTTTATTTATATGTGTATATATATATATTCACACACACACACACACAAAGATATATATATATATATATATATATAATTATAATTATGAATATACATGAGTTCTATAAAAAATATCATAAAAAATAGTAGTCTATCCCTAGGACCGTAATCCCAATCATTTGGACATCCTATAAAATAAAATTGAGGTTTATGTTTAACCACTCAATCTATTTATAATTAAGTAGATATATAGGAATTTAATCCCAATTGATAATACATGCATCATCCAGCTACAAAAAATGTATCGGAGAATGATATGTCACCACACTAGGATACATGTCCCAACTCGAGGCTCACACAAACTCACCTCCAATCACAATAATGATTGAATCAGTAAACTAATGGAAAATATAATAAATATTATATAGATTTTTTCACCATGAAATTATGTCTCAATAAATACCCTCCAATTCAGTAGTCCAAGGTCTTGGTCCATAGGGGTCATGAAAATGTATCTCAGATAATCACCATCGTTCTGAACCTTAGGTGGGGTATAAGGAGATCTCACTAGTGATACGTCATTCCCACCACTCAAGGTCTCTGATCAAGAAGAGAATAATAATCCTCATCACTCAAGAGGGTACTATCATCCATGAGTATATGTCATAAGAATAGTGATAATTTCCATGTCCACAACAATGAACATGTAATAGACCAGGGAGAGAATAATCATCCCCAAATATCATAGGACAATAATCATCCATGATATATGTAATGTTAATTGTCAGGATCTACATGTACACTATAAGGATCATGTAGTTGATTAGGAAGAGTGTAGTCATTCGCCTCACTCAGGGCAGCATAATCATCCATCAGTATCATCAACAAATACATTATTACCTTATATCACAATAATATGGATTCCATGCCTCAATATCAAAACCTAGTGGTCACATGCTTGTACAAACTATCCAAGGGAAGATATGATAAAATATCATAACCAAGGGACACCATTCCCATAAATCATTATCATATTCTAAAGACATGGATCCTAAGAAGCACAAATGGAAATACAAATTATATAATAATCAAAAGGATCAAATGTTAGACCCTAGGACGTACATATAGGAATCCCAATAATATAATAATCAAAAGGATCAATAGCTAGACCATATAAAGTTCATATAGGAATCCAAATTATATAATATTGAAAATTCTCAATAACAGGACCCTTGAATGTACATATGGGAATCCCAATAATATAATAATCAAAAGCCATATAAACTGGAACCTAATAAGTATATCTTAGAATACCAATAATAGGATAATAAAAATTCTCAAAATCAAGGCCCCAGGAATGAAATCATGGAATCCCATAAATATAATAATAATAATATTCTGAATCATGACACTACTAAGGACATCTATGAATCCTAATAATATTATAAAATTTTATTTGTTCTCCCCATTGTTCAAGAATCTAGGAATAACCGATGGATATTTTATATAGATCAATAATAACCATGTGAATGAATAAATAAATTTATAGGGTCGATGAATGCATAAACTCATCACTACTGGATTATCCACAAGGAATACATATTAGGAATGGGTTTTATGTTGACATGTTATACCATCTCTACCCATACCCTTCATAATAAAATAGTTTTTGAATAACATCGGGGAGACCACTAGGTCCCTAATATCATAAAACAATAGTAGAATCTAATATGAGATCCTCATGGTCCACAGATAAGAAATACATGATACTAAAGATCTTCATATATTAGGTTTAATGAAATAATCCTACAAGTATTCTTGATGGTATGTAAATAGGGGTATCTTATACATGATCATTGAAATGTAACATGGGAATGGAATTCAAAATGGGACCTACAATAATATTATATATAGGTAGAGGAATCCTATACAGGGTCTTTTGAACATTAATAATATTGTTACATTCCATATAGGATCATCTATGTTGAATTGTAATGAGAGGCATACTATAATGGATCCCGATAAATAACTAACCTAAAGGCCTTTTAGTATAGAATGGAACATCTCATAACAGAGATGTCATTATGGGTAAATATATCTAATAATTGTTCATCAGAGAAATTTGTTGACCCATATGAGATGAACGTCTCACTGTCAAAATAAAACAGTATTTGATTACTATAGGTAGAACCTAATTGTTTATGAAAATCAACAAACACCACCTAGGAGTTCTCAAACAACCTCAATGATTTTACCATCAAGATTAATTAATTAATATTATGCAAATTGAAAACTCGTGATCCCAATTCTGACTCCTTCTTGTGATGATTTATGAAAACCTCAAAATATGAAGAAAGGGATAGTACAAAACATGAATGACTATTACATTCCATATTCTCCAAAAACTCTACCAGGGCATGTACTTCATCCACACATGGAATGTAAAAATCCAATTACAAGATGAGTTGTTTTTTTACATGGTGTGTAACCTACATTGGTAACATAATTGTACACCTCACATTCCTAATCATTTACTTTATCTCGTCAAGTAACTCTACATGGAATGTGTCCCACATGAGATCTAGTTGTGTACTCTATAAGTCTATGTGCCCCTACCTTGTGTTTTTAATTATTTAATTGAAAATACAGATGAGACACAGCAAACAACATTTATACCCTATACATGACATTTTATTCTTAAAAATCATCTTCCCTAAATGTAAATAACACACGATATGGTTTCCTAAAATACATGTTGCGTGATAGGAAATTTTAATTGAGAAACCCCACAAATCATTCTAAACCCCATGTTTTCTTTTATCAATGAATAGATCAACCCAAAATGGGAAAATACACATTTATAATAGGGTTTTACTATTGAAAATACGAAATATATGGATATTTATGAACAAAAAATTCAAATGGCCAACCATTTTATTTAATCCTCTGAATATTTGCTCGTTTCTACAATACCTGGTTGTCATATGACAATCGGACAACTCTCGAGATCTGCCATGGTACCTATCTTCAACTCTCCATCATCTATCTATCTCCCTCTCCCTACCTTCTCTAATTTTTGGAAATGGGAATTTTTTGAAAGAGTTCCTAAAATTCTAGGGGAGAAAGAAGAAATGAAAAGGTAAACAAATAGATGGAAAAAAGAAAAGGGGGATTGGGCATGACCCTAGTGACCGACATGAGTTTATTCACCGCCATGGAAAAAAATCCTCATTTAAGAATAAATGGTGGAGACAGAATCTAAATCAAATGATATTTTAAAATAATATGGTTAGAAAACCTTAAACAAGTAGCCCATACCCAGTTTCTTAATTTATTAAGTTTTATAAGATACAAGTAATTGCCTCCTGAAGGACTGAATAATTTTATAGTATAAGTAAACTAGATTCATACATGAATTATATATAACATTTGAATACAAAAATTACAATTGAATTTTTTTAGAAATTAATTATTACTTATTTTATATATGTGAATTTTAAACACATTA
This sequence comes from Viscum album, assembly GCA_963277665.1. Lineage (NCBI taxonomy): Eukaryota > Viridiplantae > Streptophyta > Magnoliopsida > Santalales > Viscaceae > Viscum > Viscum album. Next base: position 819,534,355 of record OY728166.1, read on the forward strand.
CACTTTATGGATTCTTTATAAATGAAACAAGATAATGGTGAGTGTAAATATTCAATAAGGTTTATGTATTGTGGATGAATTCATGAATAAATGAAGTATAATCAATGAGGAATAACAGATATGTGAAGGTAAATACCTGAACACAAATTCCATTTAAAAAAATTATTAGAATAATCAATGTTATGGTAATTAACGATAAAAAAATTCAATTTTATCAAAAATCTGATAATGAAATTCAACCTCGATTAATATAATTTTGAAACTATCATGTATAATAATAAATAAACTCTAAATTATAGAAATTCATATAAATTGGATTTATGGTTTCCCAGGAACATGACACATTTACCATCCTGATCTATCATCAAGAAAGTTTAATATAAATTTATATAGACTCATATTGTTTGGCCAAATAAATATATACTATCAACATCTTTCCACACGTATGTCTAAAACATTTGGTTATAGACACAAATGGTTTGGAAAACTAAATTTTGACTACTAAGACTACTAATTCATAGATTCAATTTCATTAACTAGTCCATGAATCATTTATTTCATGGCTAAATCATTCCATATATGTTGAATATTCATTTTAATTAAAAAATCTTCCCTCCAATTTAATATCTATATTGGGTAAAGGATACCAATTTTTCAATATTTAACTAGTTAATCATATAACTATCTATATAAAAAATCTATGTAAAATGGATATATTTTTTTATGGAATAAACATATCCATAGTAAATAATATTTCATTTAGGGTAAATTAATCATCTATAAGAAAGTGAATTATTCAAGTCAATGTTAATTACTAGAAAATTGAATCAATGATGTGAACATCAATACATTATTAGTTTAAAATGATAGAAAAATAAATAGACAAAGAATGAGGATAATATCAACATAATATATACATATTAGAGTAAGAATAAATGGTTTATGAAATTTATGAACATAAATTAAATAAAAAAATCTTCAAATTCATTCTTGAGGAAAATATCATATTCAATTTGAAAACCATTATAAAAATAATTTCTCTTTGAAAATAACATTGGAAAACATTTTCTTTAAAAATATCCTTCTAAACATGAAAATGAAGTGTTAATGAATTGAAGTTCAAGATAGAGAGTAAGTTTATATATTCTTTTAAAAAAATAACTTTCCATTTGTACTATAAAAATGGTCGTAACATTCCTTCTTAAAAAAAGATGTTTCTCATCACATTTTTGGTAAAATACAAACTATCATTGTTTTAACAGACACATAAAGATAAATTGAAAAATATTAAAAAGGTTAGATTTTAGTAATTTATTTAAAAAATTCATTTTGTAATGGTTAAAAAAAATTTGGAAATAATTTTACAAAACATGGTTTTGGAAGAAAAAAATTTCAACTATAGAGAGAAATGAAGTCTTATTTTATTAAAAACCATTATTACATTATTTTAAGTTCTATTGATTTGGTAAAATGGTTTTATTACTTAAAAATATAAATAACAACCATAGTTTAATAAAATGAATGGTTTTATTATATAATTATCAAATTAAACCCTTAACATAAAATCAAAAATAAATAATATTGATTAGAATGATACTGTGAAATAAACCAATAAAATGATACAATGTTGAAGTGATAATTAATGAATGAATCAATTATGGGTATCAAAATTACTTCCAAATAATGCAAGTTGAAATATAAAATCAGATATTAAAATTCATTGTACACATAATATTATATTTTTAAACAAAAAGCAGAATAAATCTAACCAAATGAATTGAAATTGAGTTATAAAATTCTTTACCGATTAGAAGATATTAATTCAAATATCCTAAGTTGAAATAATTCTAATGTAAACTTAAAATAAAATGAAAAATAAATTATTAAATAATTTTCATGTGAGATTTTCCTTATATACCCCATATAAAATAAATTGGGTGCATAACATTGAAAAATAATTCAATGAAATGTAATTGAGATGAAATCCAAAATATTACGCTTATTTTTGTTGAACATGATCTAACATCATGTAAATGTTGTTCTAAAAATGTTATTTACTTATTAAATAATTATATTAATATTTATAATATCATACATGTTTTTTTATAACATATTATTACTCGTTTAGAATAACCATTCATTATTTTCATTATTTCAGTTGTTAATTGGCTTGTTTTTTCATGGGAATTTTTTCAAGAATGTTATAAATCTTATGAACATTATATAGTTCTATAATATTTGAAATAATAATAATTAAAAAATAATCATATTATAACATAAATTTTACTTTAAAAAAATTATTAATGAAGGTTATTAAAAATAATATACATTATGATAATGGGGATGGTAGGTCATATGTACAAATGGGTAACATTTTAAATTTCGATGATAATTATGAAAAAAAGGTGGGTAATATTTTAAATTTAAATAATTATAGTAACATAATTTATAACATATTATATTCGTATTTATATAATCAATATAACTCCCCGAGATCTTGTGAATTATTTTTCATCGAATTAATTTATCTTCATGATATTTTTCATTTCACATGACACTAGAAATAGTTAAATATATATATATATATATATTAGAACACTAAGTGAAAAATTAATTTCACACAAAATTGGATTGGATAAAACAACACACAATACTGATTGGGCTTGTGCTGTTGAGTTAATAATGTTTTCTTATGACTTTTCCATTCCTTCTTGTTTTGAAAATCACAAACACCATATATTACCAAAAATTTCATTTACCCTATGTTTTACATGATAAGGAAAATTTTCCTTCTCTAAGGAAAATTTATCCTTAGCATGTTTCTCAATGTTCATATAATGTCTAAATATAAATTTGGATTCATATCCAAAACCACAGAATTCTATAAATTCTTAGATATAGAAAATTCTGTTTTTAGAATCTGAGTTCAGACTCTGAATTCTAATGAATTCTGACTCTAAACATTTTATGATCAGACTCCAAATTCTAATTAATTTAGACTCCAAATATTTTGATTTCAGACTCTGAATTCTAATGAATTCAGAATCCGAACATTCTAAGTTTAGACCTTGAATTCTAATGAATTCAGACTTCAAAAATTGTATGTTCAGACTCCGATTTCGAATGAATTCAGACTCAGAACATTATATGTTCCGACTCCAAATTGTAATGAATTTGGACTCCAATCTTTTTAAGTTTGGACTCCAAATTATATTGAATTCAGACTCCAAACATTCTAAGTCCAGAATCCAAATTCTTATGCATTCAGACTCTGAACATTGTATGTTCAGACTCGTAATTCTATTGAATTCAGACTCTGAATTTCCTTTTAAATTTAGACTCCATAATTCTATATAATTTAGGTTACGAATTCAATGGAAAATAGAATCCCAATATTTACGTATTATAAACAACCAATGGTTTTTGGTTAGACTTCGAACATTTATTTTCCTTACATTCTGAAAAATTAATTTGGTCAAGCAACCATATTTTTTCTAACTCATGTTTTGGTTATAAGATTATGTCATGCATTTAGTTACTAACTAACCGTTGTTTGAGTGACACATGTATAGGTCCCTCCGAAAATCATGGTAAAATATGTCATTTGAAGGATGGATCTGACCATTGAATATGTGCCTATAAATAGGAGCTCATATGATTGAGCTCACAATAATTTAATCAATCTAGAGATTACATTCTACTGAAGTGATTTCTAGTGAGATAGTCTTTCATGCTTTGTGCATACTGAATATCTTGTTCAAAATTGCTTCATACGACTCTGAATTTTTCTGAGTCCATTTAAGGGCTTTTGGGGATAGGAAGACAGAGGTGCCAACTACTTTGAAGTTTGAGGGCTTTTGGGGATAACAAGATAGTTTTCAATCTTCATATCAAGGGATTACCCTTGTGTGGGTAAGACAGACTTTCTTGAAAGTATAAATCAAGGTACATTTATCCAAAGTTGTTGGATACCCTTCTATTTGGGTTAAAAGATTTACTACTTGTTACTTCTTTTGTCCCAAGTGTTCCGCTGCATTTTGGTTGTTGAGGAAAGTATAACTTTGTTATAATTACTTATACTTGTACTCTGATTAATAAGATTCTATACGCTTTAAGGTAGAATCTTTATCTTTGTAAACTTTCCATAAGATTCATTTTTGGAACCACATTTCTAGAATCAAGCATGTTTGTAGAACTAAGAGGTCCTGTGAATTTACTTTGTTTATCCTAGTTAAACACTACCATCTTTAAAAGATCCAAAATAATTTTTTAAAATATACAATTTACCCCCTCTAGTATATTGAGCATCAACATCATTATTCTAATACTACAATTAGTATCATTTCGATCCAAAAATTGGTATCAGAGCCGGTCTCTGAAATACTTATATTCACATATAATTTTTCTAGCTCATGTTTTTTATTGTTCTATATTTTCCTTGCTTAGGATATTTTTATCCTTGATTACAAACTTTTTATTACTAAAATGTTTGTGTGGAAAGATTTTCATTAAGATGGCAAGAATGACTGTTGGTTCTACAGACAACTTAAATCCTACTAGACCACCTATTTTTTGATGTGAATGATTAGGAATATTGGAGAGATTGTACGTAGAATTTTGCCATTAACACTGGAGTGGACAACTTTGTTATGCTTACTGAAGATTAAAAGATTCCAGATAAGAAAGTAAAAACTCTTAATAATCTATAGAATATAGAATATCAACATAAATATAAGGTAAGAAATACTTTGTTGTGTTTCATGACCTAGAATATATATAGCCATATTTCTCCTTGTGAAGCCGAAAATTGTATTTGGAAGAATCTTGAAGTTATACATTTAGGTACTTCCCTAGTTATTGAAACTAGAAGAGATATGATTAGAGATGAGTTTAATGGTTTTTTCTTTCCTTATAGAGAACCAATATTTAAGGTACCACAAAGATTTATGACTATTGTCAACAGCTTTCAAACCTTGGGTGAAAAATTTCTGGATGATGAGGCACTTGTAGACAGGATCATAGACATCGTGCCAAATGAGTGGGAATCCAAGAGAAAAACTATAGTTGAGAATATGAAAGTCTCACAGATTACTCTTGATTATCCTTTTGGAACTCTTCTTCAACACGAGACTAGAATGAAGTGAGATGCTGATAATTTTAAGAAGATGAATGGGAATGGATGTTTTTCTTTTATAACTACTTCAAATCATATGAAATATAAGACTCCTGAGAGAGTTACCAAATCTCTTTCTAAGAATGTTACTGTTTATCATAATCAAGTGCAAGTGAAAATTCTTATAATGATATAGCTAATCTTGCTCCAAGGATGAACAAGATAGTTGGGAAGAAAGGCTTTCAGTATAGATACAAGATGAAAGAAATGAAAGACAAGAAAAACTCTGAAGTCACTTGTCATGAATGAAAAAGAGCTGGACATATAAGGACAGATTGTCCTATGCTTAAGAGAAAACATAGAAAGGAAAATAATTCTCAGAGGAATAGAAATAAGTACTACAAAGCTTAATATAATAATGTTTTGAAAGCTAATGACACCTGTAGTGCTAGTGTTGGAGACTCTTCTATTGCATCCTAAGATTATGAATCTTCTGGATAGAAGAATCTTGGTCTAATAACCTGACTACTAATTGAAAATCGTTGTTTAATGGCTATGTTACACAATGCTGAATCAATTACCAATGTGTCCTTGAATTCTAATTATAGTGAGAGTAAATATTATGAATCCTCAGATGAATAGTATTATTTTGATAAATATAATACTTTATCCACCTATGAAGAAGTGTCTAGGATTGTTATGCTTCTTAAGTATGAAAATTAAAAAGTCAATATAAATATTGATAAAGAAAATTCTAGGATTTATATTCTTACTAAGGAAATATTAGATCTTTCTAAAGATCTTGATAAGAAAACCCATGATTTTTAAAGTTTTTCAAAAAAACCTAAGGATGTTAATTCTGAGACAGATAATTTTACTAAGGATCTAGAAAAAGTAATTTCTATGAATTTTTTTCGAGCCTAACTCTAGTGCTAAATATGATGATTTTGAAGATAAGAAATCAGTTATTAGAATAAAGTTAGTAATATTTTCCTTAAGGAAGTGTTTTTCAAACTTTACCTTTGGAAAGGAAGACTTTGAAAAAATGTATTCTCAAATTTGACCTCTAATGAATAATTATGGTTTTGGTTATACAAGTTCAAAACCGATTTTTATTACGAATTATTTTGTTCCTCAAAGTGCTCTATTCTACACTAAGTGTCAGTGAGGTGGGAATTGGGAAAAATATTGTTCCTTATAAAAAACTCATTCTTTAGGTTTTCATAAATCTTTTTTCTCTAAGAAAATGTGGATACCTAAAATTTTCCTTTTTGTTGTTTCTGGACCTAGAAAGTTTGGATTCTGAAAGTCTAACATTCTTATTTTCATAAAAATAAAGAAAACAAAAACAGAAATACTTGTACATGGATAGTGGATATTCCCAGTATATGACTTCTAACAAAAACATCCTTGAAAAGATTATCAAGATAAAAGGAGGAAATGCAACTTTTATAGATAATGCTAAGGAAGAAATTATTGGTATAGGTAACGTTGTTCTTCTTGAAGAAACTTTGATTTCAAATTTTTTATTTGTTAATGGTCTTAAGCACAACCTCATTAGCATAATTCAATTATGTAACGAAGGTAACCTTGTAAATTTTAGGAATGAAATGTTCTTAGTACACAATTCCAAGGAAGAGTTCATTCTTTCTGCCAATAGGATTCAGAATTTTTACACACTAAACATATAAGAACATGAGAGACAAGACCTACCTTGCCTTAGAGCAATGGAAGATCATTCTTGTTTGTGGCATAGAAGGTTAGGAAATTTTAACCTTATGAACTTATGAAGACACTCTATGAAAAGGCTAGTTAAGTGTCTACAAAAGATTATATTTGATTCATCAAAAGTTTGTGATCTTAGTCAATATAAAAAGAAACATAAATCATGTTTTAAAGTATTCAGTGAAGTCTGAACAACTAATGCATTAAAATTAGTGCATATGGATCTTTTTGGTCCAAAAAAAACTGGAAGCATTGGAGGACGATATTATGTATTTTTCTTAGTTGATGATTACACTAGATTTATGTGGGTTAATTTTCAAGCAAAGAAATCTGATTCTTTTTCTTATTTCAAAACATATAGAGCTAATGTTAAATATGATAAAACCTTTCCTTGATAACTATTCATAGTGATCATGGAAGAGAATTTCAAAATTCTTATTTTGAAACCTTTGGTAGTAGAAAAGTAATTACTCATAACTTCTCAGAACCCAGAACACCTCAAAAAAATGGTGTTGTTAAAAGAAGAAATATAATTATTCTAGAGATAACAAGAATAATGTTGAGTGAATATTCTATAGCCAAACATTTTTTTTCTGAATCTATATCTACTGCATTTTATACTATAAATCGTGTTTTTATTAGACCTTTTCTTAGTAAATCATTTTATGAGTTAAGGAATGGTAGAAAACCAAGACATTCTTACTTCAAGAATTTTGGTTTCAATGTATTCATTATGAATAGTAATGATAATTTACAAAAATTCGCACCAAAATCAGATGAAGGAATTTTCTTAGGCTACTTCCAACTTCTTAGGATTATAGAGTTTTCAATAAAAACAGTAGCACTGTTGATGAAACAGTTCATGTCAAATTTGATGAAACTGACTCTTTTGATTTTAAACAACCTCAAATAACATCTTCAGATGTGTCTTCAAAAACTTATTATCAACCTTTTTTAGATGATCCTTTTGATAAGGAAAGTGTTCAAGAAAATATTTCTAAAGCATTTTCCCCAAAAGAATTTATACCCTATGTTGATGAATTGGTTTTACAAAACCCAAATCAGTTGTTCTTAATGAATCATCCAAATGATAGTATCATTGGTGATGTAAATAAATCTGTAAGGACTACAAGTTCCTTAATAAATGACATTGAACATCTAACCTTCATTTCCCAATTAGATCCAAAAAGCACGGATGATGGTTTAGGTCATGATGATTGGATAAAATCTATGCAAGTTGAGATAAATGAATTCGAAAGGAATAAAGTCCAGACCTTTGTTGAAAAAACTAAGGAAACATTTTTTAATATAGTAAAATGGGTCTTCAGAAATAAGTGTGATGAAAATGAAATCATAGTAAGAAATAAATCTATACTGGTTGCTAAAGTTTATAATCAACAAAAAGAATATACTATGGATAAACCTATTCTCCTGTAGCTATACGTGAATCTATTCGTATTCTACTTTCCTTTGTAGCATTCTTAAATTTCAAACTCTATCAAATGGATGTTAAATATGCCTTCTTTAATGGTTATGTTCAAGAGGAAGTTTTTGATGAACTACCTCCTAGTTTTGAAGATAAAAAATATTGTAAACATGTTTTCAAACTTAAAAAATCATTTTATGGACTTAAGCAGGTCCCTCGAGCTTCGTATGATTGACATACATGATTTTTGTTTCAGAATAATTATGTTAAAGGAAATGATGATCCAAACCTCTTTATAAATAAATTTATGATAAATGTTTTGATTGTTAAAATTTATGTTGAGGACATTATATTTGGTTCAACTTAGCAATCATTAACTGATTCCTTTGCGGATCTAATGAAATTTGAGTTTGAAATGAGTATAATGGGTGAGTTAACATTCTTTTAGGGTTTTCAAATTTCTCAAAAACCAAAATAAATCTATATATCCCAACATAAGTATATTAAAGATAATCTAATTTTTTTTGGATATAACAACACTAAGAGTATAAGTACTCTCATTGGTACCTCAACTTCACTTGATCTAGATGAAGCGGGGAAAACAGTAAATCAAACATCTTTTAGAGGTATGATAGGAAGACTACTTAACATGACAGCTTGTCATCTAGAATTAATGCTATCAGTATGATTATGTAAAAGATATCAATAGAATCCTACAGAATCTCATATAATGGCGGTGAAAAGAATTTTTCTGGACTTAAAGGGAACCATGGATCTAGGACTCTTTTATACATCTCTAAATGATTTTGTTTTAAAAAGTTTTTCGAATGATGATTTTGTTAGATGTAGAATGGATAGGAAAAGTACATCTGGAACATGTCATTTCATATGATATTCATCAGTTTCTTGGTCTTCTAAAAATAAATACTCAGTTGGACTTTCCACTGCTAAAGTTGAATATGTAGAAGCTGTAAGTTGTTATGATCAGGTGTTGTGGATACAACTCACACTCACAGACTATGGTATGAGTTTTACCAAAACACAAATTGTGTGAGATAATACTAGTTCCATTGCCTTATTAAAAACCCTGACATCACTCTCGTGAAAAAAACATAGATATTAGGCATCACTTTCTTAGGGATCACACACAAAAAGGGGATATCATTCTTCAATTTATCAGAACAAAAGATCAACTTGCTGATATTTTCTAAAAATTTTACCCACTGATATATTTGAATACAGTAAACCGAATTTGGTAATGATAACCGTAAGGTAATATTCCATATTAACTTCTTGTTGATTCCTATCCCCTTAGAGTAACAAAATCCTTTTCATAGGGGGAGTAAATTTTCTTTCTATCTATATTCTAAATTTTCATAATGAAGATTTTCTAAATTATCATAATGAATATTTTCTAAATTTTTATAATGAAGATTTTCTGAATTTTTTGTAATGAAGATTTTCTAAATCTCATTTGTAACGATGTTTTTTGAGTTAAAATTTTTTTGTATTGAAGAATTTTTTAGTTAAAAATATTTCGTAATGAAAATTTTTGTAGATAATTTTTTTTGTAATGAGGTTTTATTTAGTTAAAAATTTTCATAATGGAAATTATTCATAGTTTTTTTTTAAATTTTCATAGTTTAAATGTTTTAGTAATCAAAATTTTTGGAATCTAAAGTTCTTCAAGAAGAATTTTCCTTAATAACAATAATCTTCCTAAAAATCTGAAATGTATGTTTCCTTTATTAAATTTTCGAAATCATATTTTTCTTGTTGGTATTTTCTTTTTTTTAAAATTCTTCTATTCTCTTTTTGTTAAATCTGAATGTTTTTATGAAAAATCTTCAAAAAATGGATTTCATCAAAATTTCCTTCCTGATATCATCACAACCGTTAGATCAGATCACAAGGTTTCTCAACCGTTGGATTGGTTATGGAAGTTGATCTGTCGCGCCAATCTCCTATATAAAGGACCCCTGATGGTTATCACAAATTGAGATCCAAGATTTCACATGCTGAATCCCTTCCCTCCTACATAATCTTGTTCCATATATTCAAGGTTTCCTCCAATATGAATGTTTGTCTAAGTATCTTCCTAGAAAGACATGTAAACTATCAAGCCAATTTCTGAATGGAAGATTTACAGAATAAGGTTGGTATATCCAAATTTCATTGGAATGTATGATTTTATCATTTCAAAGAACATCAAGCTGAATGGATGGGAAAGTGTTTGTATATCGAAAATAGGAGCTCATGATCATGTATATCTGGAATTTTTAGTTGAATTATATGAGTTAGTAAGTTTTTTCATAGAAGAATGAAAAGTTAAATTCTCCTTCTAGAGCTATGGGAACACTTATGCTATGTCTTACACCAAGGCATCCAGTTTTATTGGAGTTCTTTATGATGGTGATGCAGAGTTCTGCTCACATAAGCTGATTGATGTTCTAAGAAGATTCATTAAGGAAAAATCAATGGCTTGTCTTTGTCTTTCAGATGTAAAGACTTCGACGATTATTCACTTATCTATAAATTTTCAGATTCTTTAATTGTGGGTTAAAGGATTCATCATTCTGAGAAAAGGGGACAAGGATACTTTGAAGAAGAGTGATATGTATATCCTTGATTTCTTGGTGAATCTAATAAAGAAAAACTTTTTTAAGCACATTCTGATTACAATTGTGAATATAAAGAATGTAAATCTAAAGGATCTAATTATCACATATCCATCTATTCTCTCAATGATGATTGTTCAGTGTTTAGAGTCCTTAAAAATACATTGTAGTTATAAGACAAGAAATTTCAAAGTCATACTGGTAAGTTATGACACTCTAAGAAGGATAAATGTTGGATTTTCTAAAGAATCTGAAGAAATTTATGATTTTCCAAAGGAGGAGGAAGAAGCCTTATTGAAGAAATAGGAGGCCGCTGAGACCTATAGGAAGGGAGGAAGGGAGAGGATGTTGAATGAAGTGGAAGAGAATGAAAAAACTCTAATGGCCAAGGAAATTCAATCTGCACCACCAAAGCCTAAGAAGTAAAAAAAATATTTGGATGAGGTAGTAGTAAAATGGAGGGAATCCAATGGAAAAAAATATGGTGATCCAAGCATTGGTTTGGATCCTGTGGAAGTAAAATCTTTAAAAGAAAAGGCAGCTGATGAGCTTGAAAGGAAAGCAAAATAAATTAAATAAAAGAAGAAGATGACTGAACCAGAGATTGCACAATTTCTTCTGAATGATGCTGAGAAAGCCTTCAAAAATATGCCAATACCACAATCCTTCTATGTAGAATCTTTACTCGAGATATCGAGAAAAAAGTTTGTAATTATAGAAAAAATAAAAGAAAACGTTGTTGAAGAAGAAGCAGTAGAAGAAGAAGAAGAAGAAGAAGAAGGTAGCACAGATACTTAATATCTCATAAAGAAAGTTGACGATTTTCATGAGACAGAGAGCCCTTCAGAGAAGTTATCATTCTGAACCTATCAAGATGAATTATCAAAGCTTGATACACTTGGGAAGGATGAGGAAAAGGGTGAAGATGAACTAGATAAACATTCTGAAGAATAAAGAATCAATAAAGATTTTATTGAACCAGAAGATGATAAGGCACAAGTTGATAAGGAAATATTTGATGAAGACATAATTGTTCAACTATCTGATAGTAAAAACGAATCCCCTAACCAAGAGGAGGAAAATCCCAAGGTTGATAAGGGAAAATATGTGGTTTTTGATACACCTAGTAAAGCTTTTGTGATGAAGAAATATGTTGGTGGAACATCGAAGAGAAAGGAAATTGAAATAGATAAACATACCTCACCAAGTAAAGTCTTTGATTCAGAATCATCCTCATTTGGACATGATTTCATAGTCCAGTCTTTGATGAGGCTTGTTAGAACTATACTAATATTTCTTAGTATAGACTCCAGATGCCAGATGCTTCAACACACCTTAAATCAGAAATCAGATTCAATATCCATGGTGATGGATAAGTGTGTCAATCTTGAAGCATATTTGAAAACTTTTTTCGTAAAATAATAATCCCACAAAAGATTATGCAATAAAATGACCAGTTGGTCAAGAAATAATATAGAAGACATGATAATTCATGATGTGTTTTAATAATGAGTCAATGAGGTATTTGAAACAGAATATGTGAAGATCAAGGATCAAACAAATAGATTCGAGGAAAAGCTAACTCTGTAACAAAATTATCGGATACTAGATGTGAATGACCTGAACGGAAAGTTTTATTCAGTTTCTCAGAGTTGGAAGATGGAAAGTGATCATAGAATTGAACTTGAGAAAAATTTTCCTAAGAAAGAAGAAATTATGAAGGGTCGTGCAGGATCCCATAAGGCTCAAGAAGATAAAATGAAATCTTTAGAGAAGAAATCAGAAGATATGGATCAGCTTCTCAAACAAGTAGAGCAAGATCACAAGGAGCTCATGAAGCTCAAAACCATAGTAAAAAAGTTGATTCTGAAATTGTTCAATTCTGATCTTTTGTTGTATTCCTTCCTTGTATAAAATTTTTCAATCCTAATGACATTTTTGGGTTGCTCTTTATATAATTTGTTGTCTAGTAATAATATTTCAGGTACTATATTTTCTTATCTATTCCCTTTAACCCTTTTGAAAATAATAGAGGAGAGAAAGGAAAAAATGAATACTATGTAAAGAAGAAATTTCCCTAAGTAAGGTGGAGTTCATCTTAGGGTAATTTCTTATCAAATAACATTTCCGTATATAATAAAATTCTAAAACTCTATCTGGAAATCGAGAATACAATCCATTGTGTGTCCAAATCCTAAGGGGGAATTAGTCGTATTCATCTTTTCCCATGCGTTAAGGGAGATAAGTTTTACTTTCAATGTTCAGAAAAATATTTTCTATGTCCTTATATTCTTTTCGAAAGGATATTTTTGATTTCCAAAAAGGGGGAGATTGTTGAGTCAATAAGGTTTCCTTATTCTTTTCCATTCCTTCTTGTTTTGAAAATCACAAACAACTTATCTTAAAGAAAATTTCATTTACCCTATGTTCTACTTGATTAGGGAAATTTTCCTTCCCCAAGGAAACATTATCCTTACTTTGTTTTTTATAATTCATATTATGTCTAAGTATAAATTTGGTTTCGTATCCAAAACCTCAAAATTATTTAATACTTAGATATAGAGAATTTTGTTTTCAGGATCTGAGTTTAGACTCCAAATTCTAATGATTTCAGACTATGATATTTCTAAGCTCAGACTACAAATTCTAATGAAATCAGTCTCTAAACATTGTGAGTTCAGACTCTGAATTCTAAATAATTTAGAATCTGAACATTCTATGTTCAGAATCTGAATTCTAATAAATTCAAACACCGAACATTGTATGCTCAGACTCTGAATTCTAATGAATTTAGACTTCAAACATTGTATGTTCAAACTTTGAATTCAAATAAATTCAGACTTCGAACATTGTAAGTTCAAACTCCAAATTCTAATGAATTCAGACTTCGAACATTCTATGTTCAGACTCCAAATTATTATGCATTCAGAATCCTAACTTTGTAAGTTCAAAATCAGAATTCTATCGAATTTAGACTCCGAATTTCCTTGAAATTCAGACACCAGAATTCTATAGAATTCAGGTTATGAATTCTTTGGAAAACAGAATATGAATATTTATGTATTATAAACACTGAGTGGTATTTGGTTAGACTCTGAACAATTGTTTTCCTTACATTTTAAAAAATGAATTTGGTCATGCAACCATATTTTTTCTTACTCATGTTTTGGCTATAAAACAATGTCATTCATTCCGTTACTAACTAACCGTTGTTTGAGTGACACGTGTATAGGTCCCTCCGAAAATCAAGGAAAATATAACCATTGGGGGAGGGAGAAAACTGTTGAAGAAGTTCCTATAAATAAGAGCTCATTTGAATAATCTCACAATAGGTTAATAAATCTAGAGATTACATGATGATAATGTTATTTCTAGTGAGAGAGACTTTCCTGCTTTGTGCGTACTAAACATCTTGTTCTGAATTGCTTTATGAGACTCTGAATGTTGCTGAGTACATTCGAGGGCTTCCGTCTATAAGAAGACAGAGGTGTATACTACCTTGAAGTTCAAGGGATTGTGGGAAATATAGACTCTGATCTTCATATTGAAGGCTTACCCTAGTGCGGGTAAGACATAATTTCTTGAAATTATAAATCAAGGGACCTTTATCCAAGGTTTTTGGATACCCTTCTCTTTCTGTTAAAAGATTTACAACTTGTTACTTGTTTTGTTTCATGTTTTTTGCTGCATTTTGGTTTTTGAGGAAAGTATAACTTTCTTATACGTTCTTATACTTCCTTATACTTGTACACTGATTATTAAAATTCTATATGCTTTATGTTAGAATCTTTATCTTTGTAAACATTCCTTAAGCTTCATTTCCAGAACCACACTTATGGAATCAAAAATGTTTATAGAACTAAGAGGTCCTATGAATTTACATTGTTTAACCTTGTTAAACACTACCATCTTTAAATGTTACAATGTAATTTTTAAAAATATAAAATCCCCCCTGTTGTATATTGAGCATCTACATCATTATTCTGATACAACAATTATTATCATTTCAATCCTACAAGTGCTACCTGCGATACCGACATGGCTTATGCTACCCACAACAACGACTTGGCTTGTGCTTCCCGTAACACTAGCTTTCCATTCAATACATGGAACATATATGTTTCTACGAAACATAATTTTATTTTAATAGTTATAAGAAAATTATAATTACAACCAATCCACTAAAATTAGAAATATAAATATTAAAAAATAACTTTCAAATTATTATTTATAAATTTTTATATAGATAAAAAATGTTGTTACTGAAAGATATTATTTTTGGTAATGTTCTTTTATGATTTAAAATAACATTTTCTCGAATAAACCTCTTCTATAAATAAAATTACTTTAGAAAATATAATAAATTTAATTTTATAATAAACACATAATTTTCTAATTTTGAATGTCAGAAATATCATATGGGGAATTTTTTGAATTTTTTTAGCCACTTCATTTTTGGATGAACAGTGGAAAATAATAAATTATTGTCAAAAACTACGTTTTTTTAAATAATTATTATTGTTAAAAAATAATTTTAATTTAATTTATGGTAAAATTAGTTCAATTACACATCTATAAATATATTTAATTCCATTATAATCAATTACACATTGAAATTGAATATAAAAACATAATTAACTTTTACACTTCTTTCTACTTTAAAACCTGTAATTTCATTCTGTCTGCAGGATTATCATTAATCATAATTAATTCACTTATATGAGATTAATTTAAAAAAAATGTACTTAAAACTTTCTAACTAGTAAAATATTTAGATTCCAATTATATCAGGTTGATTTCTGACTAAAATGGTCAGTAAAAGTGGTAAAAATTATTCACCTTGATTAAGGTCACATTATTCTTAATTGAGGACTAAGCCCTAATATTAGGGCTCCAAATGACCTATAAAATGGTCCAAACCCCATTATATTGATGCATTTATAACATAAACATTCAATTATTGATTTCTGTTTGTTTGGTATTACTTTTTTTAGGTAAAAATATGTGTAAACTTTACATGTATTCCAAAATTCCAAGTGAGTCCTTCGCATTCCCTATTAACGGCCACCAAATCGATCTATTTTTCACTCCACTCAAACCTCTTATGTTCATCCAAGCTCTACACAATCTACTTCGAATTAATCCTAACTTCTTCTTAGAACCCTTTTGTTGGTATGGGGGAAATCAAAGGAAGTCTTTTTGAACAATCATAATGGAGTTTCCTAATTAAGAGGTAACATCTTCTCCCAAGTACATGCTTTTATTTTATTTAACCACCCACTCCACATTATTTGTTTCATTATTGTATAAAATATCTATTCCTATATATTTTAATATGTTTTTATGATAAATTTTTAACCTAAACATACATACACCAACATGTAATGAACAACAAACATATTTTTTATGTGTCAAACGAACTACCTCCTCACTAAAAAATGAATTTTCAATTTTCCTTTCCACCCATACTAGTGGAAATTATGATTTAATATTGAAAATACGTAGTAAAAAAAGGATTATTATGACTTATTCAAAATATTTCAATGTATAGGGATAAAGCTAAAAAAAGTAAAATGCATAAAAAATTTCAAGGGGCATATGGGGAGGAGCAGCACGACAGAACTATGAAGAGGACCTACACAACAAAGCTATAGGAAAAGATCATTTTTATACCCCGACATGGATGAGCTACACTGATGATCTATGATGATGAATATAATTTTACCAGCTCCTCTCCTTCCCTATAAGTAGATACCTTGGGCTCCTCATTTGACAACTGAAAATGATTGAATAACTCTTTAAGCTCCAATTACGTAGATTTTTTTCCCAGGTCCCTCAAATTTTCTCTGGTAGCAAACTAAAAAACCCTGATAGAAGAGTGAATTAGATAGGATAAGAATTTATAGAAGTCATTTAATATTTTTTATGCCTACATAGGCTTGTTTATCCTATGTTTTGTACTTTATTAGTCATAATTAGGACCTGTGCGGCACACCTATTCAATATACCTGTGTGGTGTACCTATGTGACATACATATGCATTATAGATACGATACGTAGCTACACGTAGGTCCAACACATCATCTTGTAAACCCACTTCAAATCCACTCATTGAAGGGTATATCATCCCTTATTTCACTTATGTAAAACGGACTATGTTGACACCTCCACAAAAACCACTGGACTAATCAAAACTTTGGGAAGGGCACATCAGTGTGTTTCCTGTTTGGGATTGTATATCTATAATCAAAGGATTCACAAATTAGTATTATAAGAGATTCAGAATACTTGTGATGATTTTAGGTTTGTATATATAGTCTCATAGATCCGTACCCCTGAGATAATTTTGGGATGTTCCTTGTCTTAGATTTTGGGTATGGGACTATGATCTCCCCTTCTCATCTATATGACTCGGAGCCTTCAGTTCCCAATAGGGAAAGTGAGGGTCACACTTTCATTTCCATTCATGAATAGGAAGTGCATCCCTCCACTCTTAGTGTCTAATTAGGGAGCTACCATTTTGTTTGGCCCATAATATTCTGATATCATGGCTGCATGACTTCCAATGTCATCCCACATTGAAAGGATCATCACTCTACGCCCTCGCCCACCATTGTCTTTTCTTCTTTCTCCATAGGCTCTCCCTCTCCCATCAGTAGAAGAGATAGTGTTTTGTTTGTTGAAACTTCCACATCCTCTTATTTCTCACACCAATAATGACTCATATGGACTTAGAGAAATGTGATGATCCCGACACCCACACAACCCAACACTTTTGAGCTATACGAACTCTGATTCCCATCACAATTGGGATACATAGGAGTCCTTCTCTAGGGCCAAAGCTCAATGGATATCCTTTTCAGAAATCCATCCCTAATTCCCTTAATCCAGGAATCATCCTTAGTTGTAATCCAAGTCCTATTTTTCTTGAATGATCATACACCCCCATGATAATTCCCGAACTACATGGGATTTGATTCTCATCTAAATATGATACGTAGGAAGCATCTATAGGGTTAAAACCCAACAATCTAAATCAAACCTATCATTTCTGGACCACATTACAAATAGGTTCTAATACAACATGGAAACTCATATATTTTCTAGGTTCCTTGGGCTTTATATGAATAAATCCCACACCAATATTGAACTAATAACCTTCTACTTAGATGTTCTTACAACACGACATTAAACTATATAGTCAGGTCTTTATCACATGACCATAAAAGGTACAATGTGACCCATTAAGAGGAATCGAACAATGAGGGTTTTGATTCCATTCAAAAGGATATGTCGGTATCCCAATTATGGGTATGATCCCAACATCAAAACAAATATTCTTCTCCCTCGATGAAAATAAATTCTAGAGTTCCCCACTGAGTTCCTTTAAAACCAGTTTTATCGTAATAGTGGTTAAAATAATCTATAAATTGTATATAAAAGGATACCATTGATGTAGAACCACTAATACATATGGATGTATCCATTAATGAATACCCTTGAATATATACAGATGATTCTAAATATCACACAAGTAAATAGTTGATTGAATATATCAATGGAGGCCTATTTTATTCTTTATAAATTTATAAGGAATAAAAAAAATCATAAATCTATAAGCGACTCCCAGAGTACACAATAATTCCCCCTAAAAAGTGTGAGATAAGTACAAGATACCATCCTATTGACCAATGTATGTTCTTACACATCGTAGGACCAAACCTAATGAACATCTGTATTTGGGAAGAAGGTACATTTGGAAATAGAATTTTAGGATGCTTTATGTTCAATAAATAATACAAATGGAAACCGCCTAGAAGTAGTGATTCATAATTAGAACCCACATTTTGAGGGAGACAAAGCATTTCCACACTTATTATATATAATATATATTATATTTATTTTTTCTTTATGATTATTTATTCCTTTTAAAACATAGATATTTTTTAATTTTCTTTTTGTGTTAATATGATAATTTCATTTGAGGATGTGTGGACTACCACCCCCTCAACATGATATTATTCATTCATCTAGTATGTGGAATTTATTATGGATAGTTTTAGTGAATATATACACCATATATGATATCATAAATCTACTATAATAATTATATGTATACATATATAAACATATATGTATTTCAAATTCTTTATTTTAACACCAAAATTAAATGGAAATATCATTCAGCTATACGTAAAGACTACCATCTCCATGAACGGTGTATTTAGTTTCATAATTATATATTATATAGATTATTATAATTCACATAAACTATATATACATGATAAATATACCATGTTATACATTCATGAAATCATATTATAAATTATAAATAAAAAAGATATAAAAAAATAAGACACCTGAGAAGAATAAAGAGAATATTACACAATGTGAACCCCTAACATTAGATTCTTAACAATCGAGTAATATAAGGTTGTAGTCAAACCATACATGTTATTGGATATAAGAATATGGTTTTGTAAAATATTTTTAATAAATTTATATTTATAATACAGTTGTATTTAATGAGTACGATGAGAATCAAGACATGTGGTAAGGGGATTTAATCTCACTTTTTATTTATATGAGAAACATGCTATCTTCTCCACTCATTCAATTTCTGTCATGTATATACTACCCATAATAATATTCTATGAATATTATACATATATTTAGGGGTATTCAAATATCCACATTAGGATCTTTATTTAATGGGTTTTATATTTCAAATGTTATCAAATCGATAATATAGTTTAGTCTTAATTTTCCTTTTTTGAGATATGTATTTTATTATGCACCTAAATTATATTTATAAGTGTATATACTCCTATTTAACATGTTTTGTCTAGAATTTAATTCATTTCATGAAATTTTATGGTTCATGCTTTTCCATTTCATAAATGGAGATTATGTTTCCATGTTACCTTGTTATAAGACTTTATTGATACTATATTATCCCTTGTCAAGATTGTTTATTTTTCTTCTTCCTTAGATGAAATATTACACTCCATATCAAAATAACATTCATGAAATTTCTTATCCTATTTTTATTAATGATTTATTCAAATATTTTTAGCATTTCATCATATTTTAGGTATATAATATAGTAATGAATGTGTTTTAAGAAAGCCCGACATTACCCTCCCATTGGTTAGAAATCTATGTTCCTTTAAAATAATGTCTTCCCAAATGAATTTTTAAGAATACTATACTATTCTACACAGTTCATTAAAATACATTTTTACCATTTTTTTATTTTTCCAACATTTTCCAAGGAATCTTTTAGTCGCTTTCTAAAACATCCATTTTTATAAGATTTTTATTATGAAAAAGGTATGTTCTTTTTACCTCATATGACAGGTACAAATTTATCAATCATCAATCCATTGAATCTTTATTTTCATGATTATAGGATAAATTAAAAAAATTATATTTTCAAAGAAATAGTTTTCAAAATGTATTCAAGTTTCTTTTATATGTCTTCAAGAAATTGTTTTATCAAAATTTTTTCAATCATCTTTTAAAAATCTTCAAGGAAAACGGGTTTCAAAATGATTTCAACCCTTATTATTATGTTTTAAAATTAGGTTCAATGAAATCCATTTCAAAACTATTTAAATTTTCATTCATATGTTTTCAAGTAAAAATATTTTCAAAACATTTTAAAACATGATTTATAAATTTTCAATGTGGTTTCAAAGAAAGCCGTTCTTAAATTTTTTTGAATATTATTTTATATGTTTTCATAGAAAACTTTTTTCAATATGATTTAATCCCTTCTATATAATATTTCATGTTATTTTATATAAAAAATATTTTCCAATCTTATTATGAATTAAAAATCCCTTTTTTGTGAAGAAAGGATATTTTCCTCAAGAAATGTTTTTGAATGATATTTGAAAATTATTTTCCATCTAAGATGACATTCATTAATGTTCTATTTCCCTTCTAGGAAATGATCTAAATGTTTTATTCATATTCTTTCTATTAATGGGTTATGATTAATATCTTGGTCTTTATCAAAACGGTTTTTCCATCACAATGTATATTTTTATGAAATCTATTTCACTTTTACAATATATATGTTTATGAAATCCATTTCTATTTCATGGTTTATGAATTAGATGAATTGGTTATAAAAACATTATATTTTACCACAGTTTATGATCTGGTTACATATTTAGGGATCCCATTTCATTTATTGGGTTATTATATGATTATTTGGGATATCGTGGAACATGTATGTATGATTTAATTATGATATGGGCTGTAACTATATCTCCCTCCAATGAATTTGGAAAATATTAATATATCATTATATAGAGATGACTGGAATGATAAATGAACATGGATCAATATTATAATGCTGGAACATGAAATAATCTCTATTTATTAATACAAAGATGGAATGGGGAGTGAACCATGTTCATTGTTATAGGTATAGAATGAGGATTGAACTCTGTTTAGTAATATATGGCTATAATGAGAAATGAACTCTACTAGGTAATACAGGGATAGAACAACAAGTGAGCATGATTCTGTAATTCAGAGATGGAACATGGTGTAAACCTTGTTTAGAAAATAATTTTTTTCCACTAACACAATCTCAAATGAAATTCCTTGACTTAAATGGAAGTAATTATATATTATTCTGTGTCTACTATAATTCCATTTTTTATTCCAATGTTATTATTTAATGGATCATGTTCATTATTTATGTATGATTCATAGATTATAAAATTCCTGGATTTATTCCATGATTCAAGTATATTATCTTTGACATGAAAGTTATGATCTTATAATTTCATGATCATGTTCTCATTCACATAATATCACAATTATTCATTTATATCTCTCTTATTTACCCGCACTGAGAATTTGTGCTAACTCCTTTCATATTTTTTCTTCCATCACATTATGAAGAAATTTTTTAGGTATAAGTACTAATGATGGAGAAATTAATGGGAGATGATAAAGATATTTTACCAGGATAGAATATATTGTTTCCAGCATACCAAATACAGTAAACCATTATGGTCCTCAATAATTTTTTTAATGTACTAAATATTAATCTAAAATGATGTAATATCCATATATGTCAACACATGGTCACTATAGTTGTTAAAAAAGAAAAGGATTAGTCATCCTTTTTAATCTTAGACTAGAAAAATTTATTGATATCCCTAGGTATATTTATATAGATATGTATAGGGATTCCTGAACAGATAAGTTTAATGATTAGTTACCATTTAGGAAAATGTATTGTAATTTTGTTAAAGGATAGTGTGAGTGGTTTCCCAGCAATACAATTATGTCTGGATTCTACAAGAGGACGTGGCAATTTCGTAGATGTACATTGGTGTAACTAATCTAACATGATGTCTTAGGCTTGACAAGAGGTAGTTTTGTACATGAAAATGATCCTTTCATCACACCTAGTTTTACACTCTCAGTGGATTTTCATTAGAAATCAATAATCTCTCCACATTCCATCATGGAGTATTTAAATATATTTTGGCTATGAATAACATTGGATGAACCTAGTGTATCATAGATTAAGAAAGGTGTCAGGATTTATACATCCAATAAGTAAATATTTTCCAGACAATGTGGTTTCCCTCTATGACAACTAATTCTCACACTAAGCTTATGGTTTTATGAAATTATGGTAACCGAAAGGAACTCGATTAATGTTGAATGTGGTTGAATTTTTTTGATGAGAAGTTAAGTGGGATGGTCATTTCATGAAGATATGTTTTAATAATTCCTAATCAATTTTCATGAAACATGATTAACAACATGTACTTTAACCCACATTTAGACACACCAAGGAAGAAAAATAAGGGGTTCACTGAGATTTTGTGTAATGGAGACCTTATAGGAATGAAGCTTCTATTTCCTTTGTGTCAAGATTGTGGAAATAATCACCTAATAGAATTTATTAGATGAACAATAATATGTTTTGACTATGGAAAATAAGTATAAAAGTCAAGTGAATACAAGTAAACAAATGATGATTTTGGTAAATAAAAGTCATTATAATGTTGGACTCAATATGATATCATTCAAGCATAAGTGTTTTAAGTGAGGAGTAAATAGACATTATGTAACTCAATGTCCCAATATAAAATATCATGATGGGAACTAGCAAGGTAGTCTGAGTAATGGTTACATTACTGATGATAAAGAGACTACATATTAAATGTGAAAGGAAATTGGAATTTCATGATTGGATGAGGTTGTCTTGTTAATGGTACAAAGATCTAGTGGAATAATCAAAGTTTTTATATGTAAGGTTTTAAAAAATAGTTTTTTAATTAATGATGAAAGATACAAGGATTTTTATACATATGTTTTCTCTCCATTTATTTACATTTTCTAGTTTAATGTTCTCTACAAACTCGTGAAGTGATTTAATAACAAGGTGATATTTTGACTAAGAGAAGGTAACACATAATATGTTATTTAGGTTATGATAATGTTGTTATGAATAAGTATATTGAATGGTATTGATTACCTTTGACCTAATTACAGACATGATGACAAGTAGTTCATGTTATCATATAAAAAGTTTACAAATTCATGGACTTCCAGAATATATCTAATAATATATGGAATATAGAAGTCTGTATGTTTTAAAAAAGTTTTTATGTTATTTTAAGTTGTTAACATGTTCCATGAAAATTTACACGATGGTATTCACATGTTTGGAAGTAGATATCTAGGAGATACTTTCTGATATATGGTGGAATCAATGTGAAGATACTTTTTTGACTTCTTTCTAATGATTTGTATTTTCATCTTTAGAAAGGGTTATAAGGATAACTATTAATGGATATATAATTTAAAAATTTGATAAATATTTATAGAATAAATTATTATCTTACAACATAAGGATTTATGAATATTGAATAAATTATAAAAAAATCATTTTGTTGATGATAACTGATAGTAGATGGGATGGCATATCATGGATTTCATGATCTATTAGTTCTTAAAGAATGAAAAATACTATTTCATTTTTGCAGAAAAAGGTGAATTTGTTCATGGAACAAAAGAAGGAGACATTGTCATGAAATAAAACAATTATATATTTTCCTGTAAATTATTTAAATATAGTAAAAGGATACCAAAATTGTTATCATAGTATGTTAGTTTCAGATGAATAGGATTTTCCCTTAGTTCATCATAGATTTATGGATTATTATAATAAAATTTCTCCTAACCATGTTCATTATCACTATTCATCATAACAATATGGTTACATTGCTCTTCTATGTCCATGTTTTCACTTTCCACCTATATTCTTCCTTGTGGAAACCCAGTTATATGTTACATTAGGTAACCATTATAGTTCCAATAATTCAATTTAAAGGAATTTTTCATATCCATTTTTACAATATAGGCTTGTAAGAATTTAGATTCAACAGATTAAACATTTGAAAACCTAAATGAATTCTTATGACAAAATTCATTTCAGGGGGGTAAGAAGTAACACCATTAGATTTTGTAAAAAAATCGAATTAATATATCTGTTTGAGATTTTTCAATTTATGTGAGACTGTAGATAGTTATATATATATTAAAGTAATAATTCCAACATTTCATTCACATGGCACTGACCTGGATTGTGCTACACAAAATGTTGAGTTTTCTTGCACTACCTGCAACACCAACTTTATAACCACAATTCTTTTTTATCACACACATAAACTTGATTTATTACATAATAACCTTAAATTTATAAAACATATAAGTTCAATAGGTATAGTTTCTTTGGGTATTAGGAAATTACATAACTATTTAGAACAAAGACATAATATCTTTATTAAAAACATCTTTTTCATGACCACTACATTCCCTCGTACTTATCATTGCATGGGATAACTTGTGGACATGCATTAGAAAATGGTGAGCTATAAATTACAGTAAGGGAGTAAAAAAGGAATAACATGAAGAATAAAATACATGTTAGGAAATCGGAATATTAATATCGAATAACAGAAACATGAACATAAATGCATGATATAAAATTATTATCATAACATGGAAATGTGCAACAACACTTAACATGGAATTAACATGAGCCAAGGCTCATTACACATGGAGAATGAGTAAACCCTCATTGCACTAGAAGCATAACTAAACCATAGTTTCACATGAATTAGCATGAGTCAACACTCATTTCACATGATCAATCATGATAGTATACTTTACCCAATGCATTGGAGAGCTATCAGGGCACACCCTTCTTAAAAAATTTCATTTCATGCATTAGTGTGCCACATGTATAATACAACATAGAATCATTAATGATAATCATTTATTAAAAAATAATGGTTTTTTTACTTCATAAATTAAACTATATAACCAATAAGTAAAAATGAAAAAATGGTTAATACCATTGATAGTGAAATGGACATTGTATTCACTACACAATGGATTTTGAAAGGAAAATCGCGGTGCAATTTCGGCAACATAACACCGTGAAATAAGAATTCATAAAAACGGTTGATGAGAAAGGGGTGTCTAATAAAATTTATATTAAATATATAGTAATGGGGTAATTAGATACATTTCCCAACATATGTACTATAATTTAGATTCATAATACAAAAAATATTCTTGAATGTAAAGGATGAAAGAGAAATTCATTACAAAATTTTGGCATGGTAACAGGTGTACATGAAAGGCATTCATGAGAGAGAAAGGGGTCTACCATCATTCAAACATAAAAAAGGTAGCATGGGGGAGTTGTGAAATCATACCCCAACATTTATAATTGAAAATAAAAGGGCATATCAATATTAAGTAACTGGGATAAAATGAGAAAGGAAGGAATCCCATACTTAGAAGTGTGAACACAAAGTCTTTGGATTGGATTGATGGGGGATTATTTAAATCATGGGGTGCCTTGGGATGATTCTACAGAGAGCAAGGTAGAGGCTGGATGAGCTACAAATTCATTGAGTGATGAGGATGTTTGGGCTTTGGTGTGCTTATAAAGGAAATTAGAGTGAATTATTTATTATTTTGGTTTGGAACACCACACATTATACTAATCAAAAACACACATCAGCCCCCGATACATTCACATTGTTTTTTACAAAGAGGATTGGATAAAATATTTTATATGTCTAATGTAAGAAGATCTTAAAATAATAGGGTTTCTTATGTGGAATTGAGTCACACTCTCAAGGAAAACTATTTAAAATGGTAAATGTTTTATAAGCCATGAAGAGTCCACTAAATATTTGTAATATTAAACAAAAAAAAACATTAAATCACATTATTTTAATGGAAAAAAATATATTGGAAGAACATAATGTTTATATTATTTTATTACATTACAATTTGGCCATTATGATGTCATAAACACAGTATATATTTAAATGGTATTTAATTTTTACCCAAAAATTCGACTATATTAGAAAATAATGAAAAATTAACCGTTGGATAATTTCGACATCCTGATTCAAAAAAATATCAATTTTATCAAAATAATTATATTAATATGTGTTTTTTACAATTAAAATAAAAACTGACATTTCTTAAAAAATCATGGGTTTTGACAAAAACATCTTCCAAACCAATATAAAAATTGAAATTGTATTATAAAAATTATATCATCATTTATATTTAATAAAAAATTATTTATTAAGAATATTTTAATAAAATATAATTTAAATAAAAAAATCCATTAATTCATAAAAATTGATTTCTTAATTGAATATTATATAAAAATACTATTTGTGCATTAAAAACTATTTACAAAGTAACTATAATAAAAAGAATGTATATTCTCTACAAAAAAATAATATACATAATCATAGTACTAGGTTCATGTTACTTAACCCCTTATAACAATTGCATAAGACAGATGGGTACGGTGTGCGTTGGTGACGATCTCTTAGGGTGGCTCAGATAACATCGCTCGGGTGGTAACCTCTATCAACATTCACTTATAATGTAGGCAGTTCCTTTAAAGCTTCACGTGTTGAAGCTTAGATGGTCTTGGTAAAGAGTGAATTCCAATGACACCTCCTCCTTTACGAGCTCCGACAAATGGACTTTATACGGGGATGGTCTACGGGATGAGGACATCAAATCTTTTGTCAGAGTAAATTGGATTTCCTAAAGCTATATAGTTATACTAATCATCTGATCACTGTTCAATGGAAGTATTAGCAACTATTAGAATTTGTAATGGTATTTTAAAATTTACAATCCAAAAAACCAATGAAGTTCACATTTTATATGATCATTTTAATTAAAAATACATTTAATTGGATGAAAATAAAATTTATTTAACAAAATTTTGGGTTGTTACAATCAACCCCCCTTAAGAAATTTCTCCTTCAAACTTTCATTTTCCCACACTAAAACAGATGTGTGTATCTCTACCCCATTACTACATATGGTTTTCACTTTTATTCTCCAAACTTGTGGTTTCTCTAAAAAACTTTCACTAGGGACATTGTCTTATTTCATAGAACTTTTTCCCTATGATCTATGATCTTCACATGCTTCTCTTTATAGTATAGGGAATTCTACATTGGCATGACCAATGGATTGAGTACATGTGATGGGTCATGTATGTATGTCCTCATGATTCATACATGGAATACATTATTTAATAGAGGTAGGTTTGGTTGGACTGCTAGTCGATAGGCCAATTTTCCAATGCGATCAAGGATCTCAAAAGTTCTGATGTACCATGGACTAAGCTTTCCATTCATCCCAAATCTCACAACTCTCTTCCACGGTGATATGCTAAGGAATACCATTTTTCCAACATTGAATAGAAGGTCTCATCGATGTTTATTTACATAAATCTTCTGTCATCTTTATGCTTCCTTGATATGATGCTGAATGATTGTCATCTTCTCCACCAATTCTTCGACCATTTTATGTCCTTACAGCTTATGCTCACCGACTACATTCCAACACCCCAATTTTCTGGACATTTTTTCATACATGGCTTCATATGGTTTCATTCAAATTCTTTAGTGGAAACTATTATTGTAGGATATTTCAACTATGGAAGATGTTGGTCTTATCCTCCTTTGAAGTCCATAGAACATGATATTAAAATA
The DNA here is from genome assembly GCA_963277665.1 of Viscum album. Taxonomy (NCBI): domain Eukaryota; kingdom Viridiplantae; phylum Streptophyta; class Magnoliopsida; order Santalales; family Viscaceae; genus Viscum; species Viscum album. Next base: position 819,562,333 of record OY728166.1, read on the forward strand.
TATTCCAGTGTCTGGATAGTTCACTGAAATTGGCCTTCAGTTTGAGGATGATAATACTTACTAATGATCAGTTCAGTTCTTAGATAATGTTGGATACTTTTCCATAACTTCAATGTTAAATTGATCACAATAAGATAAAATAGATAGTGGTACTCCATGCAGCCTTACCACTTCATTGAGGTAAATCCGTGCAAGTTTATCCAATGAGACGACCTCTCAAATCATGATAATGTGACATTTATTTGTAAGATGATCTGAAACAACCCATATAGCATTATTTCCTATGGATTTCCATGTAAGTATAGTGACAATGTCCATGGTAATGTTCTCCCACTTATATATTGGTATGGGTAGTTTTTGTATCCTCCCCTTATACTTTCTCGTCTCAGCCTTCACTTGCTGACATATCAGGAAGTTTTTTAATATTCATTAATCTCCCTTTTCATATAGTTCGACCAAATGTTTTCTTATAGATCTTGAAAAATATTTATGCTCCTTAGGTGAATGGAAAAGGTTGAGCTATGTGCATCATTCAGAAGATCATTTATCTCTAGATAGCATGGTACACATATCGTGACCCAAATCCCATAGTTCCATCCTTGTCAACCACTAACTATGAGGATTTCCTATTTCTGAAAGCTTTCACCCTTTTTAGAATTTCAACATTCTTTCTTTGAGAATCCTTTATTTTCTCCATGAGTTGATCAGTAATTTTAGAAATGATTGATGATGTTCCTCCCTTAATGATATCCATGTCCATTCATTGCAAATCTATGAAGATTTGAGCCTTTTCAATACTCATCATTGATAAATATGTAGAATCCTTTCTACTTATAGCATCTTCCACCTAGTTATCATTCCCAGGGTGGTAATGGATTGAGCACTCATAGACTTTAATCAGCTCTAACCATCTTCATTGGCTCATGTCCAAATATTTTTGTGTGAATATGTACATGAGGCTTTTGTGGCCCGTATTTATTTCACATTTCTCCCATAAGAGATAATGCTACAAAATTTTTAAAGAGAATATCACTACAGCCAACTCCAGATCATGTGTTGGATATTTTTTCTAAATAACATTAAATTTCCTTGAAGCATATGCAATGACACATTCATTTTGAATCAATACACTACCAAGGATCTTCTTCTAAGCATCACTAAATACAACAAAATGTTCTTGACTTGTTGGTAATGTGATCATGAGTGCAGTGATAAGATTTCTTTTCAACTCCATGAATATTTCTTCGCATTCATCACTCCATGAAAAATTTACCCTCTTAAAAGTTATATTGGTAAGAGTTTTTGAGTGAGAAATTTCTCACAAATCGGTGATAATATCTAGATAACCCCAAGAAGCTATGGATACCTGTTACTGATGTTGGCCATGTCCATACCTCTATTGCAACTGTCTTGAAGGGATCCATATATATCCCAATGCTTGTGATAATATGGCCTAAGAATGAGACCTCTATTAACCAAAACTCGCACTTTTTGTACTTTTCATAGAGCTTCTCCTTCAGCAAGGTATCCAATATAGTTATTAGATGATCCTCATGATCCTCTTTGGATTTAGAATATATTATAATACCATATATAAATACTACCACAAATTGTTCAAGGTAATCTATAAAGAGACTATTCATTATGCTCAGGAATATTGTTATATCATTAGTGAGTCCTAAAGGCATTAATATGATTTCATAGTGCCCGTATCTTGTACGAAAAGCAGTCTTGGGGATATCCTCATTCTTCACCCTTAATTGGTAATATCCCGACCACAAATCCACCCTGAAGAAGTATCGTGCTGCAAGTAGGTGATCGAACAAGTCATCTATTCATAGAAAATGGCACATGTACATTCTCGTGATTTTGTTGAGCTCATGATAATATATTCAATGGAGAAGTGAACCATCCTTCTTCTTGACGAAGAGGATAAGAGAACCCCATGGTGATGAACATGGACGTATAAACCATTTATCCAGATTCTCCTGTAGTTGTTTCTTCATCTCCTCAAACTCAAAAACGTCCATTATATATAGAGTTTTGGATATTCTCAACACCCTATTACTAAGACCGATTGAGAATTAAACATCTATTCTAGGAATAATACCATGAAATTCCTTAGGAAACACATCTGTGAATTCCCTCACAATAGGAATGTCTTCACGGATGGTAGCTTCATTTGACTCAATCATCTGATTAAGATACATGTGCTCATAGGGCAGTAATATACATGCATGAGATGATAGATCAAAATTAGATTCATCCTCCTCCTTGCACTTGTACAGGATCGAGGGTAGATTTTCCACATGGTGTGTGATTTCCCTCTCATAGGAATTATTATTGGCTCTATATAAGGAATTCCAAAACATGCCAAGAAGTGCATCAAATTCATCCAGAGGGAGTATAAAGAGATTCCCCAATAAGTTCAATCCACAGATTGTGGCAAGGTTAAGTTCTATTCATGGTATGCAATGATTGTCCCATTTTCTATACTCACCGATATCTTTACTTCCATGAATTGTGGTGGTGTTAGGATTTTTCTATTAAACATTAATGATATAAAAGAATTCATAGAACTAGAATAAAAAATCATATCCTCTATTCTTGAATGAATAAATAGCGTACCTGTCACCACTTCGTTGTCGGGGTTCACTACTACAGTAGTGATGAAAAAAGCAATCCCTTATTGCCTTGGATGTTATTGGGTGCCTCCAACAATCCATGTCTTAGGTCACTAATTTTTAAGGTGTCATGGTTCTTTGTAGTTGAAGTAATGAAAAATGCGTTGAGAGTCGAATGAAGAATTCCTCTCCTCTTTTGATGATGCAGGTTTTTCTTGTCGGTAGTTAATAGTTGTGTTCCCTTATCATCTAATCCTACAACATTTCCTCATCCACTTTAGGCAATTTATGGGGTGCTTCATTCCACACCTTTGACAAGTTGGGTTCTGGATTTTCATAGCACCATCGTATTAATCCATCAGACCACCAGAATTGACGTCCACCATACGAATCTTATCCCTATGATACCCCTATGATTCTTTGATCTCTTTTCCAAACTTGATGGAACATAGAATAATTTCCTCATAGTTGTTGATGTCACGGATCGCCAGGGCTTTCCACAGGCTAGGTTTTAGCCCACCAAAGAAGCGGTCAGCAATGCATTCAGGGGTAATGACAAAGCAAGAGGCATATCATGAAAGCCATTTTATTTTCTCCTTTTAATCTCTAAAAGATTTGTCATCTTTTTTCATGAGGTCAAGGATGTACCTTTCCATCATAAGCCGGATGGTGCGAGGAAAATATTTATCAGAAATTGTTTTCCTGAAATCCTTCTATTCCAATGCCTCGATCTCCTCCTCGGGCTTCATTTTTTTGATCAATGTCCATAATTTTTTAGCTTCACCCTCCATATGATAATAATCCATAATAACCTTCTCTTGTTCGGATCATTGAAGGTTAGAAAAGGTCTTTTCCTTGGATATGATCCATTGTTCGACGATTGAGGGATCAGATGATCCATTAAACGTAGGAGGTCATTCTCTCATGAAGCTCTCAATAGTGACTTGTTCATTCATTGGCGGTTGAAAATTCTTCTTACCCATGTTTTCATTCACATATTGAGTTAATTCATTGAGTATCATGATATTGTTTGTGATTCTGACTACCAATAGATAGGGAATATCATTAGAACAATCATAACAATGATCTTTGTATCAGTTGTTAGCCCGAGTCCTCCTATTACTGGCTATTGGCTAGATTAATAGGAATGTTAGGGGTAACACAGAATGGGTAATCCAAGGAAAAATAGATGACATATAAATAGGTTTTATATCCTTAACTTATGAATCTATAGGCTTCAATCTATGTTATCCATAATCTATATTCTAACATAAATTCCTATGGGAACTCTTTTTAATTAACTTAATAATGGTACATACTAAGCTTGTGAATTCAAAAAATCATATCCCACGAGAGATTTGTTACCAAGACTACAGAAAGGCATGTTGTCGTGTACTAGGATACCCTAGGTCAAAACTGAAACTCCTTGTCGGGGTTTTCATCCCAAGGCACATTTTTGCAAGAGTCGACTCTATCTGCTCATATCATGACAGGTATGTAATTTCATAATAAACCACTTTCTCAATATTAAACAAAACATAGGGATATTTTTATTATACATAGTCTTGTCTCTAAGGATTCACAACGGTTTTCTAATCCTAGTCCAAAAAATTAGATAACATATCCTTTGATACCATTGATAACAACCCTACTTTTTTTATTACACACATAAAATTGATTTATTACATAGAAACCTTCACTTGATACAACATAGAAGATCGAGAGTTCTTATTGTGCTTGTGGGATGCAGTTTTCTTAGAGTTTTTAATTTATTTTTATTTTTTTATTTTTCCTTCTTCATCTCCCCCTCCCCCCTCCATCCATCAAGTCACACACCACCACCCCAAACCCTAGCACCCTTCCTCACCTACTTGGTCAGATCTCCCCTCCAGCTCTCTCTCTGGAAAAGCCTCAACCTGGTGCCCTAGCGAAGGACCTTCAAACCACATGATCACCTTCATGCAGACCTGCATCGTGCCGCCCAGTAGAGCCTCACACCAAACTATGCTACCCAACCCTTCTCCTTCATGTCATTCTTGTATGACCTCCTTCTTACACACTGTTGGCCTATGCCCTAACCCTCCTTTAAAGACCTAGATTTTCTATGCAATTTTTTCTTATATATATAGAATTATTACAAGTCCACGAAAGTTGACAGCCTTTGATTCCGAGTCCCGATGTCACTGAAATATATTTCTGGAGTTTTTTAAAGGTATATTCTCTAAATGTGCGGGTTGAAATTTTTATCATTTGACTTGGTGCTCAGATTAATAATCATAGGGAATCCAATGAAACCGCACCGCTGAATTTCGATTAAGGGTGGCTTCACTTCGACCGTAGAAGGTCGAGAGAAAATGTTAGTTTTTGGAAATTTAAGAGATTGATAAAATAAAAAATTTATTTTATTCTCTCGTTTTCTTTTCCTCCAATGGAAATGTGGTTTGGGTGGGACCAATGACGTGTCAATCCAATAAATGGATTGAATCCACTTTATTCATGTAACTGAACCGTTAAAATTAAGAAGGTTCCTAATTTAAAAGAAACTCAATAATTTCACGTGCATTACTCACGCTCCCCATATCTTATTTATATGGAGCTTAGGGAAGAGTGTTGGAACAACTTCACCAAGTGAAGAAGCTCTGGAAAAGTACCACGACACCAACCACTTGGAGGAAAAGACCGGTTCTAGGTTGTAGTGACAAACACCACCGAATCACGAACCAATAAAAATGTTGAAGGAGTTTTGTACCTCGACGTCAGAGAATGTATCATCCATGTAGGTGGTTTATTTTGATGTTTTCTTGGATAAATTTAATCATATCCCTCTTACTATCACCTTAACGTAGAGGGCATGGTCCAAAGGAACAAGGCTCAGACCCTCCACCACTTTGTTCTTGATGTGAAATTCAGGGAACAATTTCCAAATCGACGAAAACACAAAATAGAGGGTCATTCTATGACTGCGGAAGCAAGGTCGATCCATAGGGGCATATGAAACCATGAATTGAAACAAGAGAACGTCTGGTAACCCACGAAAGAAACCAATGGCATACCATATGGGTAGCGGTAGACGGTGGATGGAGGAGAACCCCAACAACTGGCCGCGGGTGGTGGAAGGCAGTGTGCGACGGTACGCTGCGGCGGCCAAGGGAGGCCGGCCAGAGCCCGCCACACATGAAATGTCTGGTGCCCACAAGCACTGCTGGAAGAAGCGGCCGCGGCCAGAAATCTTTGGTAGGAGGGTGCGGCACGGCCTGTGCCGCACCACGTTTGAGGAACTCGGTCGGCCAAACAGCCGACCGATTAATTCTGGGGGGAAGAACCCCACTGGTTGGGCGAAACGTCCCAGCCACCATGGGGCCAGTGAGGGAGGTGGTCCGCCTTCATGGGGATCAAGCTAGTGTGTCCCGTCCAAGAGGACTAGACACAACCAGTTGGCTAGTCCAGAACTACGACCCAGTGGGCCAGTGCAGGTGCGTAGAGCCCCACCTGGCGCGATGTGCCAACTATAGCTCGGGCCCATGAACCTAACCGGACCGACCATGATTGGCCGGACCCAGTGAACCGAGTCGAACCATAATTGGACCAACCTAGGCGGGGTTAGGTAGAACCCATGGCCTATTGCGTTGGGTGGGTCTGATCGAGTCAGGCCAGAACCAGACCCAACTGGTCCCTGAATAAAGAAACACCTGTAACTGACGAACTAGGTGTCTGTTCGAGATGTCATCAGTGGCATTGGGACCCCTTTAGGGAAATGATCCCTTTGGAATATTTTGGTGGGCCTACCTGATCCGGGCCAGACTAAGGTGGGATCACCGCCCCCCATTTTACTGAAAGGGATGTCACTAAGAGACCGAGCATTCGATTGACGTGCTGTCTATGTCATAAAAACCCTAGTAACAAGGAGGCCCCTTTGAAATACTCCAAGATATATTTTCAGAAAGTTGGAGTATGACCATGTTGGATCGACTACAAATCCAACCGGGCCCTCGGCAATAAAATGCCAATAACTTACAGACCTTGCATCCGGTTGACACACCTCCTTTTGCGTTGGGACCATTATGACTTGAAATATCATCATGTTACTTCTTCTCATGACTACGTGCTGATTGAAATATGACTAATTTCATGAGGAACAGTTCTCCCATAATCAAGAGTACTATGAGCGGGAATCCAGTGGTTGGCAGTGAGGGGGAGGTTAGAGACAGATCATATGAAGGGTAGTACCTAGAGATCCTGTGTGGATCAGCACCGATCCTATGTGGGTCAAAGATTAGCAATTCTATGTGGGTCAGTGCATAATGATCATGTGTGGGTCAGATCCAGTGTGGGTCAATGCTCAGCAATCCTGTTTGAGTCAACACAAACAGATCCTGTTTGGGTCAGATCCTGTGTGGGTCAGTGCATAATGATCCTGTGTGGGTCAGATCTACTATTAGTCATAGTAGGGGTTATTACCTATTGAATCCAGGTAGGTCGGATACTATGTGGGTCATTGCAGGGGTTAGTACCTATCAATCATGTGTGGGTCAACTCTATATGCTCAGAAACAGTGCCTCATGATAGAATAAGATGATCTAGCTTCACGACTAATCATCTGTACTTCTATAATTACCTTAAACCTGGTTTGAGATGTGTCTATTTCTTTGTGATTTGTGATTGATATGAGGAATTTTGGTTTTCCTTTGGTGAATTATATGAGACCATCGGGGGTATTGGGGTCCCTACTGGGTATTTTTATACTTACCCATATAAAGGCTTCACCCACACCATGTTGTGTCTTGTTCACATGATGAGCAGTTGGGATGTGTTTTGAGGGAGCCAGGGCCAGGTCGTACACTGAGGATATGGGAAGACGTGGAGTTCTGTATAGCGTTATATACCTACCCTTCCAATAGGATCCTCAGTGGATGATCTAGGAGCATTTTTCTCTTTTCAGTTGTACTTGTACTTTTCAGTTGGTCTTGTATTCCGACCCCACTACATTTAGTACTCTTTTTTACAACAAAAATTTACGTCATGGTGGCTTCTTGTTGTGTTCTTGTATATTGGGTTTTATTGGTATAATGTAAATTCTTTCCTGATATAGGGATATGCCTTTTGGTTCTAGTTCCCAACCCCTAGCCTATGGAAGGCGGGTTTGGGGTAGTCACGACACGGGCCCCAGGGGAAGGGTCATAAGAATGTGGTAATAGAGTAGGGGGTTCTATCAAAAAACTAAGACTCTAATATTTTGATAGTGTAATACTATTAAGTGTTTTGAGTGTGGTTTTCAGTTCAGGGAGTCTATTTTTGGTGTAGCGACAGATGTTACATACACAAGGATTCTGGTTTATGATTTCTGGCTTAGTCCATCAAAACAATGATTACATGTGTTTTGGATGTTTTTAAAATATGATCTATTTGATTCAGCTCACCATGTATCTCTTTTTGACCGTGGTGCACTTGCTTTCATTCAAGATGTCGCCACGTAGACAGCCATCTAGGATTCCTGAGAGAGTACGTGATGATGGCCAACCGAGCGATGAGGCCTTGGTGCAGGGTCTGCTAACAGTGTTGACAACTTAGGGTGGTGTACCAGCATCACCAATACCCTTTGAGAAATCCATTACTACCATCCCCACTAGAAGATGGTGCACAATGAATGAGCACATTGCACGAGTTTTAGCAGCAGAGGCCTTTGAGGTTTCGAGGTGAGATGGATCCATAGGTGGATGAGGACTTGCTGGAGGCTGTGGCCAGAGTTTTTTAATTAGTTGGGACACCAGCCGACTAGATGGTGATCCTAGATTCTATCCTTTTTCAGGGCGTAGCAGGGTTATGGTTGAGCCTGTCGATCAAGATAGAGGACGAGGCGAACCTCACCCAGGCAGATTTTGGGGTCCCCCTTCAAGGAAGAGTTCTTCCTAGCGACTCTACTCTATGTGCATATGCAAGAACCACTTCACTTATAGCAGGGCAGCCTGACCGTGGCCCAGTACTCAGTGATATTCACTGACCTCTCATGTTACTCTATCGACATGGTAAGGGACCCTTTCTTCAGGGCCAAAACCTTCATGTATGGACTCCAACGGGAGATCAGAGCTTTGATGGTTTCCCTCAGCACCCCGAAACATGCTGTTGTGATGGAGAGGGAACTCTTGGTTGAGTGTTTCATAGCTGAACATACACTGACCGTGAGACCCACCACCATGGGACATGTAGCAAATTCATCTATGGTGGGTAGTAGGCAGATGATACAGAGGTCTAAGTGGACCGGACCTTCTGGTGGAAGACCTCAGGATGCAGGGTCCGATATACAGAGCTCACAATGTAGTGGAGGTTAGCAAGGACTTATGTTGTGCTCCACATGCAGTGGGCAGGGCCACATGGCTCGCGACTGCCCGACCCACTGTACCGATGATCTGAAGAAGGTTGAGGTAATTCCAATGTAGAGGCATAGATTCGAGTAAGGAGGTTTTCATGGTGACATATGTGGTAGAGGAGCATGTCGTGCAATAGTTAGTGGGCGACAATTTGAGGTTCTACGACCACCACCACTAGGTAGTCCACCCCAACCACAAGGAGTAGGTGGATAGGGGCGAGCAGAGCGACAGGTAGCAGAATCCTATGACCATGGTGCTCCGGTGATGATTAGAGGTACCATTTGTGTCTATTCTACCCTAGCTGCAGTACATATAGACACATGTTCTAGTCACTATTTCATTTCCATGAAACTCATTCGGATCATGGAGATTCTGATAGAGTTTTTGGCTCGATCCTTACAATTATAGATTCATACGGGAGAAGATTCCACAATTACACACTGGTGCCAAAAGTGTGAGCTTACTCTAGGATGCAAGAGCTTCAGCTGGGATTTCTTAGTAGCATCATAGAGGCCATATGGCTTCATCCTAAGAATGGACTGGTTATCCACAGTCTATGTTGAAATTGATTTTATTAGGCACAAAGTGCGGTTTGTCTGCATGGATATTACCAGTTTTTCCATCACTGGTGAGAAGGGAACCTTTACAGCATAGGATGGACTTAACTGGAAGAGGGTACACCAGATCACACATTAGTTGGCAAGACTTACCCTATGATATATTGATGGTGAGAGTCCGAGTTATCCTGTAGTGGTGGACCAATATGCCGACGCCTTCCTTGATGATATTCAAGGACTACCACTTCACAGAGAGGTGGAATTTTACCTCGACATGTACCCCAAGATGACACTGATATCTACTACAACATATAAAATTGCTCCCGTGGATCTTCGTGAGTTACAGGTACAGTTAGAGAACTTGTATAGGAAGGGGTTCATTAGGCCTAGTATTTCTCGAGGGGCAGCCCTGATTTTGTTCGCCCAGAAGGAAGATGTAGGATTGAGGCTCTGTGTGGATTATCAGTGACAAAAATAGGTGATCATGAAGAAAAAGTATCCACTTACACATATTGACTATTGTTTCAATCAGCTGATAGTAGCTCGTTGGTTTTCAAAGATATACCTCAGATCAGGCTATCATCAACTTAGGGTACGAGTTGAGGATGTGGGGATGACGACCTTCAGATGTCAGTATAGCCACAATGAGTTCATGGTTATGCCATTTCGTATGACTAATTCTCCTATAGTTGTAACACCCCATGCTTCCACGGTACGTTTCTCTTTGAATTATACAACAGCTTGTGTTGTAGGAAAATTCAAGTTCAAACATAGCACAACAAATCAAAAAAGCCGTTAGGAATAGTAATTACCACTTTTTAAAATTTTATAAATTTTATTTCTCAAAAAGGACTTTATTTTTGGATTTGGAAAATTGAAATTATCTTAGGGTGAATATTTGGTATTTTTATGATAATTTTCAATTCTTAATGTATTGTGAAAAAATTTCATTATTGTTTAAAACCGACTTTTTATTTATATAATTATTTATTTCAATTAAATTTATTTTAGGTCAAAATAGATACATAATACCTATACACATTCAAAAAAATTAATTGTATTCAATTTATTATAATATTAGATAAATAAAACATTAGTGAACTTGTTACTGTCATTTACCAAACTCCTACGAGCATTTGAAATTTTGAATAAAACATAATTTACCTCTTCTATGAGTTGAATTTAAAAAATCCGAGAGAACCTGTTGATATCCGTACGTAAAATTTGGTTCAATAAGATGGAAATATTTTTTGGTTAATAGTAACTTTTGAATTTTATTTACCATGGTTAAAAGTAAATAAGGTAATTAAAGGAAAAATGTTTTTATAATTACCCTAAAAATGTCCTATTTATATTAAATAAGTTTAATTCGACCAAGAACAACCATTGGAATAAAATATGATCCCCTTTGATTCACATGGATTATATTAGGACATTTATTATTATTTTATTTAATGAAGAGTTAAAATTGTTAAATTCATGGTTACTTAATTAAGATATTTTTAATATAGTGTTATACATAAGATAAATTAGACTATTAATATTAATTAGAAAGATAAATATATTTCCTACATAGTGGTATTTTATTTATAATATTTATACATTAAATAATTAAATTTATTTGTTTCACAATGATGATGCAGTAATTACCTCAGTAATGAAAAATTAAAATAATTGATATTATAAATATCCAAATAAATGTATTTTGATTCTTTGGGGGAATTAAAAAAATTTTCTAGGTTAATATGACATGTTTGGGATGATTAAATGAATTTTATTCGATTTAATAATGTTGTTATAAATTTAAGAAAATCAAAATACCAAATAGTGTCAAAATTGGCATAAAAGAGTTTTTAAAACTAATATTATAATATTAATTTATATAATATTTCAAAAAATATATGGATCAGCCAAAGGACTTATATAATTATAGGTGTATCATTAATTAACCACTTGAATTTCATTTGGAATTTTATAGTATGTTTATTAACCAATTATTATAATAATACAAGAATATATGGTTATAGATAAACTATTTGACTAAGAGTTTAATCTAAATGATAAGGTCAAAATGGTGACCCAATCCTATCTAAAACCTATTGGTTGAGTGGATTTCGACCCATACCCACCTTATTCTATAAATAAATCATTTTTGAGCCATTATAAACTGAAAGTTAGTTTATTATTAAATAATATTTCAATCATTTGCTTAGGAACCCCTTACCCCTCTTATAAACGGGCACTTCCCCTTATCTCAACTTCACATCTTAAATGCCATTTTTCTCAGCCAACCCTGACCCAAATATTCTCTAAACTATCCTCCCTTCATTTTATATGCCTTCCTTTGATTATAAAGACATCCTTATGATCGCTTTTGATCAAATCAAAAGGAAGAACCTGAAGAAAGGTAAATATTTTATCACCACTTTCAAGTTCTTTTCTTCTTCAACTTTTTCATTCTTTGTTTTTCTCCATTATAATACAAAAACTCCCATATCTTCTATATACTATGATGTTATTAAAAAAATGGTACAACAATATTCATTACTCTATCCATACTATGAATGACAAAATCACCATACGGGTGTACATACGGCTTACCGTCTCCATATCGTGGTGTAGTTGTTATTAAATACATTATTTTTTTAATGGGTATAATAATTATGTATAATTGATGAAAATAATAAATATAAAATTTTAATGATTCTGTTTATATTATATATCATCTACTTACAAATTATTTTAATACCAAAAGAATTATATTGTCAGTCGTGCGTATGTTCGAATTACCATCTCCACAAATGCGATGAGATTCATTCCCCAACGTCACCATTCAAGAATAATTTTCCTTTTATGATTGAAGATAATGTTTAAATAGTTTATATAATTCTTCATATGAATAAGATACATCCCATCCATAACAAACATGGCTTAGGTAAAAAAACATATATTTGAAAATGAATCAGTAAACACCCGAAACGAGGATAATACAAAAATATTATTAACAATGCCATATTATAAGATCATATATAATATCATACTTAAGTATATGGTTATTTTATAATTTAATAACAATTATTTAACTATTATATAGTAGGTTAATGTACCCTCGACCAAGGAAAAATACATGGCAAGGATTAATTCTACAATCTCTTTATTGTCTGAGGTTGTTTATATGTAATTATCTACTGGGACATCTTTATCATCCACATACATGTTTTTTAAAAATTTATTTCAAATTATTTTACTATTTACTAGAAAATGGGTAAAAGTAATTTATACCCTTGTTTGAATTTTTGTTAAAAAAATTAAAGGAATCAGTGTGTGGTTTTCCAAACAACATACTTTATGAAGGGAAGAATGTTTTTTTACTTATATGGAAAGTGCAACTATTTTCTGCCATTATAGAATTTTCAAAGATTCCATTAAAATATTATAAAAATATTTTCATGAGAAATTTATTCTTTTATAATTAAGTGACTCTTAAATGATTTCAAAATAGAAACATATTTTTATCTCAAATAGTTTTTATTTCATCTATGTCAACATCATTTGATGGATTTTACACATGTTTGAAGTTGATTTGTTATGATACAAATATTCAATATTGTATTGAATCTTTTGTGATATGATTTATAGTGGATGTATTATTTTTATACCATTCCGGGCATATCGATAATGTATTGACATTTCATATGCTAGTTTTAATACAAAGGTTTATATTTTGTTTAAACCGTTTCATATGAGGAATGCATTGAACGTTGTATGTGACGGGTGGAGCCTGATATAGCTCCTATATGAATTGGTAGGTCTCATGAGATAGACTACTGTCTTGGCACAAGGCCTTTACAAAATATTTTTTGTAGTCTTGGCACAAGGCCTTGACTATGTGGTTATGAAGTATGGCATTATGCATTCCATAATTATGAATTTGGTTATTGATATTGCATGTGATTATTAGACTAGTAGAAAATTGATGTGAATAAGTAAATGGACTTATTTTGATTTATATTTTCAATATTTTGATAATTTTTACATTTAAAAGACTTTTGGTTTCATATTATACATTGCCTTAAATGTTTATGCTTATTTATGAAAGATTCCGCTATATTGTTATCCTTACTGAGCATATGAGCTCACCCCTTTCTATGTTTTCTTTTACCCAGGATGTAAAGAAGTATATTATAACTGGCCTGCAGGGATAGTCTATGGGATATGAGTGTGGTCTATGAAGACAACCTTGTTGTAGTTTTTCATACTATAATGTAATGTAAAACTTATAAATGTATCTAGTACTTCCAGGGATACTAAACTGATCGGTCCTTTAGAGCACGATTCCATGTCATCATGCAAATGTTATGTAATAATGCACTAAAACTAGGTAACTAGGGTCATGGTGTTACTACAGTGTTCATATGACTCATGAAAAATATCTTTCATCCATACCTCAATCGCTTTTGGGTGGTCTTCATCGACGACATCTTGATATAATCAGCATTGGAGGAGGAACATGCCTATAATATGAAGATAGTACTGGATAAGCTCTGAGAGCACCAGGATTATGATAAGCTCTCTATGTTACAGTTCTGGATAAGATAGGTCCACATTCTGGGACATGTTATCTCGAAGGCTGGAGTTGTAGTGGATTCGATTAGGATAGAGGCTGTGCTTTCTTGGGATCCACCCAGGAGTGTGACCAAGGTGAAGAGTTTCCTAGGGATGGCTGGGTACTACCAGAGATTTGTACCTAACTTTTCCTATGTTGTGTCACCCTTATCATCAGTGATGAATAAATGACATACCATCGTTTGGATGGAGATATTCCAAAAGTGTTTTCAAGAGCTGAGGCAAATACTGAAGAGTCTCCCTGTCTTGAGGATACCATAAGAGGGAGTTGGGCATGTAGTCTACTATGACGCATCATGGACCACACATGGAATAGTTCTAATGCAGGAGCAAGCATTGAATGATAATGGTTCATGATATATGAGAAAACATCAAAAAAACTACTCTACCCATGACCTAAAGTTAGAAGAAGTGGTCTTTTCCTTGAATATGTGACCACAATACTTGATGGGTGAATATTTTATTATTTACTCTTATGAAATGAGTATCAATTATATCTTCTCACATAAGGATATGAGTCTCAGTCAATGACGATGGCTAGTTTACCTCTAGGATTATGTCATTGAGATAGTCTATACTCATGGGAAGGGGAACGTAGTAGTAGACACACTCAGCAGGAGGTATGGTCTACAGTTGCTGAGTGAACCGACAGAGCTTATAGCTGTGTTGTGGGTATCCTTTTTAGATAGATATGGAGAACCTTACCTCCATTCTATTACATTCACTCTTCCACTTCTTCAGTGAGTGTGGGAGGCATGGCTTGGAGACAGACTCCGTGGCTCTATGTGCTCAGATATTCTCAAGACATGCACCTAATGGATTTTCTGAAGGTGGGGAGCACGTCACCCTATTGAAATGATGTACCATGGTCCCGATGGCACCACGATAGGAGGTCTTGAGGGAGTTACACACGTCCCCTATGGCGATACATCCTGGTGTGGAGAAGAAGTACTAGGACCTTTGGTGTCTGCACTAGTGTCCTGGGATGAAGAAGGAAGTCGAAGAGTATGTTTCATGATGCCTCGCCTGTCATCAAGTGAAGGATGAGCTTCAGGTTCCAGTAGGCGTAGAACAACCCCAAGAGGTGATGTAGTGGAAGTAGGATAGTATCCCCATGGAATTTGTGATAGGGCAACCTCAAATGTTCAGGGGACAATATTCCATCCGGGTGATCGTGGACTGACTCACCAAGTCTTCCCACTTCTAACACATATGAGAGTAGAGATATGTAGAGGGCATGTGACACCTCTATGTATAATAGATTGTACGATGTCATGGGTGCCATCGACGATTGTATCTAACTGTGACACATGTTTTATGTCCCGGTTGTGGAAGGGATTCCAAGAGGCGTTTGGGACCCAGAAACGTTTGAGCACCGCCTTTCATCCAATGACGGATTGTCAAATGGAGCAGACCATTCAGAAACTAGAGTACATGCTTTGTACTTGCATTTTATATTTTGGCCACAGTTGGTAGGATCACTTTCCATTATTGGAGTTCACGTACAACAACAAATATCACTCCAGCAATGGTATGGCACCATATCAGGACTTTTACGGTCGACCATGCAGATCACCTATTTGATTGGACAATCATAGGGGAGTCCACATTTATGGGTCCAAAGTTTGTACATTCTTCCACTAAGAATGTGTAGGTCATCTAGGAGTAGATGAAGACTACACATAGTATATTGAAGTCTTATGTTGACCGAAGATAGAAACGTTTGGATTTTGTAGAGGGAGATCATGTCTTCCCATGGGTCTCACCTCAATGGGGTTTTCAATGATTTGGATGGGGTGGCAAGATATCTCCAAGGTTCATCGGACCCATTTGGGTTCTCAGCACAGTGGGAGAGGTGTTGTATCACCTAGTTCTTCCCCCATAGATTCATTAGGTGC
This sequence comes from Viscum album, assembly GCA_963277665.1. Taxonomy (NCBI): domain Eukaryota; kingdom Viridiplantae; phylum Streptophyta; class Magnoliopsida; order Santalales; family Viscaceae; genus Viscum; species Viscum album. Next base: position 819,578,403 of record OY728166.1, read on the forward strand.
ATGGTGTTTTCCATGTATCGTAGCATACGAGGTACGTGCCTGATCCATCTCATGTTGTCGACATGGGAGAGATGAAAATTGATCATGGGGAAACCTTTACAGAGGTTCCAGTGGATATTGAGGATTGACAGGAGTGCGTCCTTCATGGACAATCGATACCTCTAGTGTGCATTTTTTGGCAGCATAGTGACCTCTAGGAGAGCACAAGGGAGTAGGTGGCTTAGATTCGTGCTCAGTACCCCCATTTGTTTCCTTAGCCTATGTTGTGGATTTTGGGTGTGAAAATTTCTATGGAGGGTATAATGAAAAGACACATATTTTGTGATGTAATTGTTTTTAAATATATAGAATTATTACGAGTCCATGAAAGTTGAAGAATCATGATTCCAAGGTCTGATGTGCCCAAAATTTATTTTTGAACTTTTTTATGGTATGTTTAGAAAACACATAGGTGGAATTTTCTATCTTTTGAACCAATGCTCAAATTGAAAATATAAGGGAACCATTGAATCCACAATGCAGGATTTTGATCATGGGAGGCTTCACTTCTACCGCTGAAGGTTGTGAAAAAAAGATAGGTTTTGGACATTTAAGAGAATAATATAATAACAATGTTATTTAATTCTATCTTTTTATTTTCCTCCAATGGAAAATCGGCGGTGGTGGGACCAAAAACACGTCAAGACATTAAATGTCTTAACCCTCATTTATTCCTGTAACAACAACATTAGAACAAGGAAGGTTCATTAATTAAATTAACCCCATTAAATTAATGGGAGTTACTTACCCTATGACTCTCATTTTTATATGGAACTCAAGGCAGAGTTTTAGCACAACTTCATCAAATGATGAAGCTCAGGAAATGTACCACAGTGTTAACCACATGGAGGACGAGATCAGTTCCAATGAGCAGTGACGAGTGAAACTGAATCACGAACCAACGACAATGATGAAGGAGTTCCATAAATCGACGTCAGGGAGCGTCTCTTCCAGGTAACAAGTTTATATTGTATTTGTCTTTGATTAATTAAATTATGTCCCACATTCTATCACTTTATCACAGAGGGCGCGCTCCCAATGAATAAGGCCCAGACCCACCGTCGCTTTGTTCTTGATGTGATATTCAGGAAACAATTTCCAACTTGATGGCAATAAGAAATAGAGGGTCACACTATGAAGGCAGCATCACGTAATAGCCGTTAGAGCATATAGCACCATGAACGGACACTATAGCACATCCGTCATCCTATGGAAGAAACAACCATCACACAATTTTAGCGATGGTCGGTGGATGCCAGAGGTTTCCTGAGGAAACCGGCTATGGGAGGGGGGAGGTAGTGCGTGACGGTGCACTGCAGAGGCCAAGGGCAGATAGACCAATCCGGTCATGGAAAGAAGGCCGCAGTAGGAGGGAGAGGCGCGACCTGTGTCACGCCGCATTGGAGGAAACTGGTAGGCAAAATGGCCGACCAGTTTATGTGATGTAGAAGCACCCCACCAGTTGTTTCAAACAGCCCAGAACCTCGAGGCCAGCGAGGGAGGTGGAATGCCTTTTGGTGGACCAAGAGGATGTGGGCCATCCCACCTAGCGAGCCAGACACGTGGCCCTGCTGACAGCATGGGTGGGCCGAGCCCTAGATGGCGGGCATGGCCAACAGCGGGCTGGGCCAATGAACCAAACCCAGCCAGCCCCGACAGGCCAAACATAGTGAACCGGGCTATCCCTTAAAGGGATGGACTTTGGTTCAGTCAGATAGACCCTAGGACCCATTACGTTGGGCCGGTCTGACTTGGTCGGACCGGGCCTATTCCATGTCGGTCCCCAAATAATGAAAAATCAATAAATGACGAACTGGGAATCCATTCAATAAGTCATCAGTGGAGTTGGAACCCCTTTTGGGAAACAGTCCCTTTTTCATATTCCGGATGGCCCGACCAAGTTGGGCCGGAGAGAGGTGTGATCATCCCCCCTGTTTTACGAAAAGGGATGTAACTAATAGACTGGGTGTCTGATTTATGTGTTGTTTGTGGCGTAATATCCCTAGTGAAAAGGAAACCCCATTGAAATACTTCAAGTGAGTTTAGGATAATGTTGCAGTATGACCTGGTTGGTTCGACTCCAAATCCAACCAGGACCTCATCACTACAATGCCAATAACTTACATACCATGTGTTCAGTTGACGCATACTCTTTTGAATTGGAACCCTTATGATGAGATGAATCATTAGGTTACATATTTGTGGGACTTCATTCCAGTTGAAATAAGACAAATGTCTTGTGGAGCGGTTCTCCTAGAATCAAGAATACTATGAGTGGGAATCTAGTGGCTCGCAGTGGGGCAGAGGTTGGGGACAGATCATATAGACGTTAGTACCTAGAGGTACATTGTGGATCTGCACCGATCCTATGCGTGTCAGTTCTCAGAAATCCTATGTGGCTCTGCACATACTAATCCGGTGTGGGTCAGATCCTATGTGGGTTGGTGCATACCAATCTCGTGTTGGTCAGAATCTGTGTGTGTCAGCGCTCAGCGATCCTGTGTGGGTCAGCGCATACCGATACTCTATAGGTCAGATCCTGTGTGTGTCAGACTATGTAAGGTCTGCAATAGTGACTCTTGAAAAAATAAGATTATCTAGCTTCATGAATAATCATCTGTACTTCTATACTTCAGATAAACGTGGTTTGAGCTGTGTCTATTACATTGTGCCTTGTGATTGAGATCCTGATTTTGGGGTTTCCTTTCTGGAATTCTATGAGACCTTCTGCTATCTCGGGGTCCCTACTGGGTATTGTTATTCTCACCCCTAAATGGGATTCTCTTTCACCTTGTTGTGTCTTGTACAGATTACAAGAAGTCGGGCTTGGGTTTGTGGGAGCCCAAACCAGGTGGTACACAGAGGATATAGGTGGATGTATAATGTTGTGGAGATGTTATGTACCTACCCCTCATGTAGGATCCTTGGTGGATGATCTAGAATATGTCTTCTCTTTTCAGTTGTACTTGTACTTTTAATTTGGGCTTGTATTCTAGCCCCTCTAATTTCAGTACCCCTTTTACTACAACAGTTTACTTTGTGGTTGCTTCTAGTTATGTTCTTGGATTGTGTGTTTGTATAGGTTTAAAGCAAATGCTTTTCTGATATAGGGATATTTCTTTCGGTGCTAGTCCCCAACCCCTATCCTATTGAATGTGGGCTCGGGGTAGTCACAGAATGGGCCCCATGGGATGGTTCATGACACCCCCCACATCAGGAGGCCTTCCCTTTCATCGTGCGACCCCGCCAGCCATGACCTCCCCTCTAGTCGCACCCTCAGTGGACAATCCACCTCCAGCAGCCGAACCACTCAAATTTGAGTCCCCTTAGAGTCCCCACTCCCTCTCCACCCCAAGAAGACCCTCATACATATTTTCTAGTGTTTTGATCCATGTTATTTTATGAGTTGTTTTTTCCCAGCTTTTAGGGTGTCAATTAGGGTCTTAATCCTATATATTTATATTCAAAATTGTTTATTAGTGTTCTTTTCATTTTTCATGTGGTTTTTATTATGTGCCGGTGAAGATCCACACATGTATTGTAAATTTTTGCAACTGAGGTAGGTTATTCTATTTATAAAAAATAATTGATGAATTAATTTTTCTAATTAATTACTATCATGTTTCCTAATTCATATTTTTTGTGATAATGTAGATTTTGGAAGTGATTAGCATGTGTTAAATTTTTATATTTCATGTTTAACTGAAACATGGTATGTTATTGATATAAACCCATTTGGAATCTCTTAGATGTGCTTTATGAAATGTGAACATGTTTTATTATATTATGAATGGTTACTGAATTATTTTTGGTACTGTATTAGTTAGTGTTTGATTTCAAAAAGGTAATTTAGGGTGTGTTTTAGTGTATGGTCATGTGGAGTCTCATGGGTTTTATTATAAATTTTCAAAAAGGATTATTTAATTATATAACAGATGAAAATCGTGTTGGAAAATTGTTTTCGTAGGTGCACATTTTTGAAGTGGATCTTTTTATAGTGGAAGTTTTTTTTGACGTGTACAATTTTGTTAATGTCTTATGAAATTGTGCAAATGATTTACTGAAGTGTGAAAAAGATTCCAAACATGGTTGTGGGCTATTTGGTGTGTGTATGATGTTTAAATAAGATTGATTGTATTTCATTTGTATTTAATTAAATATCATTTTGGGTTGTTTTATGTTTCATAAAAATTGATTTATCAAATGGGTTTTGGGATTCCACTTTGTTTTTTATGGGTTTGTCTAGAATTTGGCCTCAAAAGATTGATTTTAAATGTTTTTTTGTGAAACGTCTTATTTTACTTCTTGAATTTATTTTGTGAAAAAAGTTAAATGGTTTATCCAGTTACAAAAATGGTGAAAAACATTTTGTTCACTATTTGTTGTGTGTGTGGTTTATAAATAGTGTTTTATGTAAAAAATGAATTTTATAACTTGTAGAACTTGTTTGATCATAAATAGGGAAGGCCGAGTATCAAGGTTGGTGGGGTAGGACAAGTATTCATGTGATAAGGAAGTGGCCTTTTCCATTTTTCACTTACAAATATTGATGATGACTACACTAACTAAATAATGATAATGGAATGGAGACCACTAGGACATGGGTGTGTTCCAGACTAGTGGCTCGTGCATGAAAACATAGAATGTTTTTGTTCCAATGCAACATTTCACAGAGATACTATGTACCTAATGTCATAGGGTTAGCTAGTTCCTAGGGGTATTCCCATGACAAGTTCTCAAATATTATTTCCCAATTACTATCCGCATGTGGTAGGCTGGGTTGTAAATTTTAAAAGCAAGTGTCTTGTTTTTTTAATTTTCATTCATTGAAACTATTTTATATTTTAAGTTACACTCATTAATTTTTTTTTCTATTTTAAATTTATTTTTCTACAAAACTATCCCTGCATTCCATTATTTGTAAATCCTGCAGGTTTATTTGTCATTTAATGTATTATAAATGAAATCATTTATCTTGGTGTCATCCTATAAGTCATTGGCTTACACCATCATACACCTTTGGGTGTATGTATACATTTTTTTCTAATTGTTTCGTGTTAATTCAAGTCATGTATTGTTGTGAGTTTGGGTGTCTTGTGGATCATGTTATAAATCTTGGTTATTGCTAAGGGTGTGTTTGGATGAATTTAAAAAATCTATATTTTTTGTTGGAAATTTTCATATATGGAATTAAGGTTAATCATTCCCACATTCTATATTTTGATACCTGGGAATTTGTGCTGGCCTGTGGGGATTGGGAATGCCCTTAGAGGCTTTCCGCGGACTAGGTTGGGCGTTGATTCGATTGTCGACCTGGATTGGTTCAAGTTAAATTGTTATCAAAGCAAGATCACTCTTTTGGGTTTGCTTTCATGGGGAAGACTAAAGATAGATAGGAGATAAGATTATCAAAACTAGATGTTCTAGTTACAAGTAAGGTTCTTGGAGTGTACACCTCATAGCGGTACTTGAGTTACCAGGGGATGCCAGGTTTTATCTGAGTCTTTTGGTCCTTTTGGATATTCATTATTTTAGGGAAAATTAAAAATAATATGGTTCAATGTACTAAGTGATATTAGAGGGACTATAAATCCATGTGAAGATGGGGATATTACCCTTGGAAAATATTAGGGATGGTGGTGTGATTGACATGTGGTTTCCAACCATATGTATGAGTCACCCTTCGATAACAGTTTCCTGTTTAATTTTCTTATATGTTTTGGGTACTGAATATTAATTTGAAAATCCTTTGATTAAAAATTTATTAAATTTGGATTTTAATGTTGAAGTGAATTGATTTTCAAAATAATGAATTATTTTTTGAAACAGTTTAGAATGAGGTTTTAGAAAGTTTTATTTTCAGGAAATAGACTTTTCATAAAATTATATTTCATTTTTATGATCAAAACATCCAAATATACAAATCAGATTATTTGGGAATCATGGATAAATTTAAGGTGGGTTTTGAAATTATTTTTTCATGGAAATTTGTTAAACCGATGACTGGTGGTTTTTTAAAAAGATTGTAAGTTTCAAAATGGTTTTATTTTAAAAGTTTGGGCTTTTCCCAAGTTGTTTTTGGTTGAATTTGAAATGGGATTAACATTGTGACTAGTAGTTTTGAAAATTGGAGGTCTGGATTGATTTTTGTTCAAGTAAGTGGAATGAATTTTGGTCAAAATTAGGGTATTTACATGCGTGACCACATTCATGGGTATAAGTTTAAGGTGAATTGGTGTTGGGTTGGTATACAGTCATTCTTGTGAATGTCTAGTGAGGTACAACTGGTGAATGTGTATCCCACCCACCCGGTTTTATTTTTAGAAGTGTTATTTGAATGAAAGGATGGAGTGTTAGATGAACCAAAGTTGTGAGATGTGTATTATTGTGTTTTTTAAATCATGAAGTGGAGTTTTTGGAGTCTTGAAAATATATCTTGTTTGGAAGTTTTTCTAGGATTATGTTTCATCGATAAGTCTGTTCGATGTGGTGGTTAGTGGTTTCTTTGAGGAGTGTTTTTTGGAAACTTGTGGTGGTTTCCCTAGTATATTTGTTGTTTTCCTATGTTGTGTGAAGGATTAGGGACCAGTTTTATTGGGTCCTTGGTCTTTCTTCAGGGTTAGTAAATTCCCCCATAATGAGTTAATGCTTAATTTTCATGCGGACATGTACAATTCACCATTGGCCGACCCTCTAGTTGATCGAAGTAAGGACCCTCTTCTTAAATTTGGGAATTGAATCCACATCTCCTTTTTTCCAAAAAAGAAGATCATATCTCTTTGGTAGGGTGGATACTAGAGGGTATGTATGAAACTTTTTCCTCATTGATTCATTTGATAGTCAAGATTGTTGTTCGACATCTTTATGTTGAAGGTCCTATTTAGAAGAGGTGAAAGATATTTTTTGGGGAAAAGTGGAAGTAACCTGAAGTTGTCAGTGTAGGCTGCTATTATTAATTACCATTGGTCTTTAATTTGTTTCAGCTAAGTAAAAGATCATTTTAAGCTTCCCAAGTGTGGAATCTTGTTATAATCAGTGGTTTTGGCCGCCTACTGAGGTTATATGCTGTTAGTAACTGAGGTTGAGGTCCCTATCATTGAAATATCTCTGTCCGTTTCAAGGTTCATGTTTTTCACACTTTTTAGTGTTATGTTATCACTAAATATAATAGGTGAAGGTTGCACACCCTTATGGGAACCTTAAATATGATAAAAGTATGTTTTGTTGGGGAAAATGGACTTCATTGTTTTAGAGGAATGTGTCTTCTGTATATCCTTCCTCTTGAAGTTTCTTATTCAACGTAAAGAGGGGTGATTCCATTGAAACTTTTAAGACCGTATTTCAATGAAGTTATGTGTGAAAAAAATGAACACCGAATCACGTTTTTTCAATTGGTGCGGTTTAGGTTTTGGTATGCTCCTTTGTGTCAATAGAAGAATAAGTTCCATTGGGGGGGTTTAATTCCTAATTGTGAGGCCGAAGATTATTCAATCATCATTGATCTATCGTTAGGTCTTGGATTGATGTTGGCACATTGTCAGAAACCCCCTATTAGGTTTTCAAGGGACCTCAGTCTAGGGTCTATTTTCAGTTTTGAAAATGAATACATTTTATGGTTTTTTATGGAGCCATTCCATTATGAGAGGCCCCATTGGATGGAGGGGTTATTGGGAACCTATTTATTTTCTACAAACCGTGTGATGTATTTGGTGTGGTTTCCAGTTTCTATCGATGAGCCCTTGTGGTGGGGTGTTAGGTTGTGCAGGAACCCCCCAGGTTAGCTCTTGTCAGACTTTCTATGTTTGCGGTGCTCTTTGTTGGTCCATTTGATGGGACCATTCCCTCCCCACCCCTCATGGTTGTGGTTCTTGGTCCGTACGGAGAGGCACTCTTGTTCAAATAATCTGGCCAGTTATTATGGTGGGGAGACTCATCGTGGGTCTCGTTGAATGTTCCACTGAGATGAAATGGTGTTAGCATATTCCTCTTGGTGGGGAGTCTGATCAGTCCTTCCCATGTTATTTTATTGGTTCTGCCTTTAGTATTGGCTGTTTCTTATGGTGGGGAGTCAATTCTAGTCTCCCTGTGTTAGGGATTATGATTTGTTGTTCATTTTAAGTGGAGTTATTGACTTTTCAAGAGTGTTCAGGGTGGTTTTTTATATAGCATTAAATAGTGTATTATGAGCATTTCTGTATTTTGATCATCAGTTGGAGGTGACATAACATTTAGGGTGATTTTCGTGTGGTTAGGAGTCTATTTTTTTCCTGCCTGAGTTTATTTTTTATGTCCTTTCCCTTTGATGATTTTTTCCTTGATTCTCACTCAATTGTTATTTTATAGAATCCTCTATGAGATATGATGGTGTACTGGTTCTATCATCTAAACAATCTGAGGTTGGTTTTCTAGGGATGGAAAGAATTATGGCGGGGATAATTCTCACACATGGACTTTTGAAATGATTTTAATTTTTTCTTATTTTATCTGGAATTGAAATATTCTGTTGAGGTGTGGGCTGAGATCGACTGAAATCATTGCATATTTGCCGATATATGAACGATTTTTGGCTTGACAATGTACAATGCATGGGTAGGGCATGGCCGAAGTCGTGTGGCTTCACCCAAACTTCATGTTTCCCTCCTGGTGCACAATTGATCAATTAATTAAAGAGATAATGTTTGAAAACATAACATAATAATAAAATGAACTAAAGATTGCATTAATATTAATATTATTTATGTTTAATAATATTATTGTTGATGTTAATATTTTGAATTGGGTCATTATAATTATTATTATTAGGAGTATTATTATTATATTTAATATTTTATTAAATTATTATTTTTATTATTAAATTATTATTATTCATATTGTATTTATGAGATGTAGTTTTTTAGATATTTTACTTTTCTTTTTAATTTAACTTTTTTCATTTATCTCTCTTCCTCTTACCCTCCCTCGACCATCCCTTCACTAAGACCCCCAAGAACTCTGGCACCCTTCCTACCATTCTTGGTCTAAGATCCCCACCATCTCCATATATGGTGAAGCCTCACTCGGGAACCTCAGATAAGAATGATTTCACCGCCCGAGCACCTTCATGTCAACCTGCATCACGCCACACTATTTTTCCTCACACCAAACAATACAACACAAGCCCCACCCTTCGTGTCATTCTTGATAGACCTCCTCTCTACACACTACTCACTAGTTCCCTACCATACCATGTTCGGAATCTTCCCATTCAACATGCTACCCAACCAACTACGACCTCTTCCCCCTACGTGCACACCTTCGGCGCATCCCCCTTTCTGGGCAGTCCTCCTAGGGAGACCAGAACCCCTGGTCATGTCATGTTAGCACCGCCACACCATCTCCAAACTGGGTAGACCCTCATTTGTAGTTTTTATGGATTTTATTTGTGTTATTTTGGTGTTTTTATAGATTTTACAATGTATACTAGGGACCTAATCTTGGTTATTTTTGTTCAACATTCTAGAATACAGTTCTTTTTGGTTCGCTTGTGGTGTGTATTTGGTGCCGTTGAAGATCCACATAAGATTTTGGAATTTTTATCACCTAAGGTAGGTGGTTCTATCTATAAACATTCAACGATGAATAATTTTTGTTGCTTACTTTTTTAGCATGTTTCTTGATTCATATTTTAGGATCAAAATTATCTTTTGAAAGTGATTAGCTTGTGTTTGCTTTATATATGGCATGTTTACATGAAACTCGGTGTGTTTTTTATGTAAACCAATTTGGTATTACTTAGTTCTATATTATGATTTGGGGATTTGGTTTACTATTTTATTCAAGGGACATGATATATATTTTGGTATGGTATTAGTGTGTGATTGATTTTAAAAAGTGAATTTTTTGTTTTTTGGGTTAAGTGCATCTGGTGCTTCGTGGGAAGTTTTTTTATAAATTGTCAAAATGGTTTGTTGAATGATATAAGATATGAAAATCATGTTGTAATATTGTATTGGTTTGATCATTTTTTTTGAAATGGATATTTTTATATTATAATGATTGTTTTTTGATTTGTTTCATTTTAGTAATGTCTTATAAAAATGTTCAAAAGATTAGGTGAGGTGTTGACAAGATATGAAACATGGTTGCGGGTTGTTTGGTGTGTGTGTGGTGATTAAATAAAATTGAGTGTTTTTCATGTGTATTACATGTTATATCATTTTTGGTTGTTTTTTTATTCATAAAAATATATTTATAAAATGGGGTTATGGATTTAAATTTTGTTTTTTGTGATATTTTTTGGCAATTGTCATTAAAAGTTAAATATTAAATTTATTTTTCAAGAAATGTTTAGTATTACTTCTTGAAATTGTTTTATGATAATGTTAAATGGTTTTTTGAGTTACACAAAGGGTGAAAAACATGCTGGGTAATTTTTTGTTCATGTGTTATTTATAAATGGTGTTTTTATGTTAAAAATGGAATTTTATAACCTGTAGAACTTGTTTAACCATAAAGTGGGTTGACTGTGTATCTAGGTTGGATGACAAGGACTGGTATACTAGTGGTATGGAAGTGACCTTTCCCCAGTTTGACTTTGTAAGATTGATGATGACAACACTAACAAAATAATGATGATGTATTGGAAACCACTAGGTTATGGGTGCATTCCCTATTAGTGGCTTGTTCACGATAATTTAAATCAGTGTGGTTCTTAGGAAATATCTCTGTAAGATACAATGAACCTAGTTTACTAGGTCTAGTTAGTGCCTAGGGGTATTCCCATGACTAGATCCCAATAGTTATTTCACACTTACCATTGGCATATGGTAGGTAAGGATGTAAATTTTAAAATTACGTATGGTTTTTTTAAAATTGAATTCTTTGAAAGTATTTTAGATTTTATGTTTCACTCATTCAAGGTTTTATACTTTAATGTTATTTTCTATAATATTATCCTATAATTTCATTAATTATATATCATTGTAGGTTATTTTTCATTTAATTTTAAATTCATCGAATCATTTTTCCAGTTTCATCCAACTAGGAAAAGGATCAAACCATACATACACCTTTGGGTGTATGTATACTATTTTTTTGTTTTTTTAGGTCAAGGAAAGTCCTGTAGCATTGGCAGTTTGGGTGTCTTGTGGATCATGTTATGGATCATGGTGGTGGTGGCTTGTAGATGTGATCTTCATTTTTCATAGAGGATAGGGGTGATGTCTCGTTTTCCCTTTTTTTAATTGTCCCAATTTGGTTTGTTTTAGTTTTTAAATGTAAATTTTTGTTATTGATAATGTTTTGGTTGGATAAAATTTTCAAATCTGATTTTTTATTTTTGGATATTGTAATATGATGAATTAGGGTGAATCATTCCCTCTTGATTTATTTTGATACATGGGAACATGGGAAAGCCCATGTACATATGGAATGCCCTTCAGGCCTTGCCGTAGACTAGGTTGGCTGCTGAATTGGATGGTGAAAAAACTTGATCCATGACTGTTTAGTATTACTATTTTTTGGTAATAACATGTGTACACCTAAAAAGTTATTGAAAATTCAATGTGAGTCATTTTCCTTCCCTATAAAAGGCCACCACCTCTCTCTCTTGATCAAATCTATAAAACCTCTTAATTTTGGAGAATCTCCACCCATGCACATACCAGAAATATTCCCTTCCATTGAGAGGCCTTATCGTGGGAAGAAGGAAATCCAAGGAAGCCTGTTGGCACAAACCAAAAAGAGTTGTCTGATTAAGGGGTAATGTCTTCTCTCAAGTCCTATTTTTTTATTTCTCCACCCCTCCATTTTCCCCATGATTGAATAAAAACAGCAGTATCATCAATATACTATGATGTTTTTTTGCTATGGTTTAAACCAAAAGTAACAGACACCTAAATCTAATGGAAAATGAACATAATATTATGTGTAGGAAGAGAAACCACCTCAATAAATGATCGTTGTTCAATTTTCTTTACCACCTCTCATAGTAGACATTATGAAGGAAAATATATTTATTTTTATTATATATATTAATTATTATTTCTTTAAGCTTCTATATACCATTTACGACATATATCTTTTTACATTTCCTTTTGTGTTAATATGATAATTTCATTTGATGAAGTATAGACTATTGCCCCCTCAATGTGATATGATTCATTCATACACTACACGAAATGTGTTAAGGATGGTTTTAGTGATTATATAAGACAAATATGATATCATATATATACTTTAATAATTATATGTAAACATATATATATACACATATTTCTTTTAATTTCTTTCTGTCAACATGACAATTAATTAATTAATGATAGTGTTCATGCATACATACGTCCTACCATCTCAATTAACGGTGTATTATATTTCTTAATTATATAATCTATAGATTATTATAATAAAAATATAATATATAAAATTGATATTTATATCATGGTTTTAATTTTGTAAATCATGCAATATTGTTTGAATACCAAATATATCACAAATTAAGAAACATGAAAAGAATAAAGCAAATAATACACAAAGTGAAACCTTAACATAGGATTGTTAGAAAGATGGTAATATAAGGACATAATAAAACCATATATGGTATTTGATATAATAATATTGTTTTATAAAACATTTATAATAAATTTATATTTATTATATAGGTGCTTTGAATAAGTAAAAAGTGAGTCATGACACAAGGTAAGGTTATTTCATCTCACATTTTATTTTTTGTTAGATACATACTATTTTCACCACTATTTACTTTTTTGTAGTGTATATAATACCAATAATTGAATAATATGTATATTATAATTTATTTTTTGCTTTTTCACAGATTTATTTTATGATCTTTATTTCATGAGGTTTATGTTTCAAAAGTTACCAAATTGGTAAAAAAAATTTGTCTCAATTTCCCTTCTCTAAGACTCTTGTTTGGTTATCCACATCAAATCACTTTTGAGGTGTATATAATTCGATCTTACATGTTATATCATGAATTTTTTTCTTTTATTGTTTTTTTAAACTTAAAAAAATTTCCTTTTCTTACATGGAGAGTATGATCCTATATGTCCATGTGTATAAGTGTTTATTGAGACAATATTATCCATTTTCAATGTTATTTATTTTTGTGAATCCTTTTACGATATATTATGATCTATATCTCAAGATGATTTATTAGATTTATTATTCTATGGTTATTAATTATTTATTCATATATTGGTAGCATGTATTGCACTCTTTGGTACATAATGTTGTTAATAATGTTTTCTAAAAGGCCTGAATTTACTATGTCTTTGGTCGAAAATATGTATTCTGTTAATATCATGTTTCCTAAAGATGATTTTGTCTGAATATTATACTAATCTCCTATGATTATTAATAGAAATTTTTTCATTTTTTAAATTTTCAATCGTTTTCAATGTAATCTTCTTATTGCATTCGAAAAGAGGGATTTTTCTATCCTTTTATCATGAAAGTGGTATGCTATTTTTACCTCATATTATATGTAAGGATTTATACTCCATCAATCATTTGAAGTTTTATTTTAATGTTTAAAGGTTAATTTTAAATAAAAATTTATTAAATTATATTTTCTAATAAATGGATTTCAAAATGTTTTCAAGATTATATTATTAGTTTTCATGGATTTTTTTTTCAAAATGCTTTCAAGAATCTTTTATAATTGTCCATGGAAAACTATTTTCAAACTAATTTTAATCCTCAGTTATATGTTTTCAATGTATTTAAAAGAAATGTTTTTCGAAATAATTTTATGCTTCTTTCATATGTTTTCATGAAAAATGATTTTCGAAACATTTTCTTCATTTCTTTATAATTTTTAAATTTCTTTTAATTTAGAAAGGTTTTCAAATAATTTTTAAGATTAATTAATATGTTTTCAATGAAAAAGGGTTTTCCAAACTATTTGAAGTATTCTTAATAAAATTTAAATGTATTTTCATGAAATCTTATTTAAATGGTTGAATGTATTAAAAATAATTTTTCAAAGATAAAAAGTTTTTTTTCTCAAGAAATGTTTTGGAATAATTTTTTAATATTATCTTTCATATTAGAATACAACATTTTATATTCCTTATGACCATATAGGAAATTAAAAAAAGGTTATTTTCACATTATTTATATGAATGGATTATGTTTAATTCCATGGTATCTATAAAACATTTTTCTCTTTCATGGGTTTTATGATTATAAAATATATTTCTCTTTGAATGGTTATATGTTTATGAAATCCATTTCAATTTAGTGGGTTATAAGTTTAGGGAATTATTTCAATTTCATGGGTTATACTTTATAAAAAACAGATATAAAAGTTGTATATTTATATATATGTTATGATATATTTAAAATTTTATTATACCTATTTCATTTCATGGGTTATGATATTATTGTTTATGATATTTTGGAACATGTATGTATGATTTCTGTATGAGATGCATGGACTTGTATCTACCTCTAATACATTGGGTAATGATTTTTTATATCATGAGATATACATGGATGTAATGGGGTATGAACCAGATTCAATATTTTAGGGATGGAATGGGAATGAACTCGGTTCATTAGTATAGGGATGTAATGAGTACTTAACTCGGTTCAGTATTAAAAAGTTGGAATGAGGAGTGAACATGGTTCAGTAAAATAGAGTTTGAAGAAGAAATGAAATTAGTTGAGTAATACAAGGCTAGAACGAGGGGTGAACTTGGTTCAGTGATATAGGGATGGAATTGGGTGTGAACCCAGTTCAGTAGATGACATATTCCACTAATTTTGTCAGATATACAATCCCTTGAATACTATGTAAATCATTATATATGATTATATGTCTTCCGCAATTCCATGTTTTATTCATATGTTATGATTTTATGGAATTTTTTCTTTATTTAATTATGATAAATGACTTATGACCTGCCATGATTTTTCTATTATTCATGTATATGATCTTTGATATTAATGGAATGATCTATTATTTTCATGATCATGTTCTCATACCCTTATGCTCATAATTGTTCTTACATATATAATTTATTTTCCCTTATAGAGCATTTGATATCACGCTTTTATTATGTTTCCTTTCCCCAAGTTATAAATAATGGTTTTTTGTAGAAGTACTAATATTGGAGATCCTTACGGGAGATGTTGATTATCTTTTACCATGATATAAATTTTTTTCCATGTTTCCATAGATACTAAACTTTTACGGTCCCTGAGCATGTATTTTTTTAATGTACTGAATATTCATATAAAATAATGTATTATCTATTTATGTTATTCTAGTTTCATTATAATAAATGTGTTTGGTTGATGAAAATTGGTTCATGTAGAATCGTGAAAGTGGTAGTCCAAAAGTACAGGAATGATGTTATCAACATTACGTGAGTGAAAATTTAATAATGAAAATGACATGTATTATATTTCAATATTGATAAATATTTCATGAATATAATACTTTTGAAATATATATAACATATAACCATTTAAATTATTCCTTACCATATTAATTTAAATGTGTTTTGAATTATGAATCACATCACTTCGAGGGGCGGTATTAATCTGTAAACACAAGCGATGTTATCATATGTACTAAAAAAGGGAAAGTTATAATATATATATGATATAATGAATATATATGTATAAATTTGATATAAATATAATATATATACTTTATATCCATCATCACACCCAATATAGAAAATAATAATGAAAAAAGTACGACATTGGTTCGAGAGGCGGTACTCCTCCAGACCCACGAACATTGATTTCATAACTGATTTGATAGTAGTGAAGATAGTTTTAGGTAACTAAATTGTAATGAAGACATCCAACTGTATAGTATATATTTACGATATTATATCATTATTGATTTATAATAATATAAGGATGTTGAAATAGAAATCAAAAAATTATCATTGAAGAACATCACCTCTTCATCAGGTATCCTCCTTATATTTACCCTAAAGCCATACTATGTTGTATTTGGGACCGCAATAAGTCTTCTATAATGTTGGAGGGGGGGATTTAGGTAATAGTTTATTTATGTAATGTATAAACCAATGTGGTTTTATGTAGTGATGAAGTGAGGGGAGTGATTTACCATTTATAGTTGAGGATGAGTGGAATTGTTGTATAGACTAAATATTATTTACTTCTCTATTGTAAATATTACATATAGTGGCACCATAAAAAAATTAAAGGTATCATGGGATTAAAATTTCAATTCAGACCTGCAACATAAAATTAAACACATTTAAAACAAATCCCTAACATATTTCTTTGTCTATTATTATCATTATGAGTTTTCACAATAGTAATTGGCTTCCTGACCAAGGGAATTTATCCATTAAAACTAAATTAATGTGAGAAGTGTTAGAAAATTTGAAAAACCTAATCATAGATAATATATCTAACTTATAAAACATAAATACTACATTTTTTTGGGAAATTAACTTCAACACAAGAAACCGCGTCAATCAATTGAGGTCTTTTGGAAAGCTCATTTTCCGGGGTGGATGAAAATAAATTTTGATGGACCTTCGAAAGGGAACCTAGGTCCAGAAGGTTTTGGAGCTGTCTTCAGGGATTTTCTGGGTCACTATCATGGGTGTTTATATAGAGGTTGCCCCACCACTTCCTTAGAAGATGAGATGATGGCTGTAACACCCAAGACTTTTATAAGAAATATTTTGTTTTTATTTTATATAAATCATCAAAGGAATCTTTCACTCCACACAACACTAGCTTGACTTTCTTTACACGCTATCGTGAACTTCCTTGATAGCTTGTGTCGTACGCAATACCGAGTTTCACTAAACAACGATATGCTATTAAAATATTATTAAAACTAGCCGTTACGAATAGTAATAACCACCTTTTGAAATTTTGTAAATTTTATTTTTCAAAATGGACTTTATTTTTGGATTCGGAATATCAAAATTAGCCTAGGGTGAAATTTTGGTATTTTTCTGGAAACATTCAATTTTTGATGAATAGTGAAAACACTAGGTTACTATTTAAAAACTGACTTTTTATTTAAATAATTATTTATTTTGTTTAAATTTATTTTAGGTCAAAATTGATACATAATACCTATATAAGTTCAATGTAATTCATTAGAGTAATTTTATAATAATTTTAGATATATAAAATTTTATTGAACTTTTCACCGTCTTTTACCCACCTCCTAGGAGAACTTGAAAATTTACATAAAAATTAATTCTACCGCTTCTGTGAGTGGAATTTCAAAAATCTGAGAGACACGATTGATGTTAGTAAGCAAAATGTGGTTCAATGGGATGAAAATAATTTTTGGTGAATAGTAACTTTTTACTTTTACTTACCACGGTTAAAAGTAAATAGGGTAATTAAGGGTAAAAATGATTTTATTATTACCCTAACACATGTCATAATTCTATTGTATAAGTGTAATTCGACCAAAAATAACCTTAGGAATAAAATATGACCATTTAGGCCCACTTGGATTAGATTAGGACATTTATTATAAATTTATTTAAAGAAGGGTTAAAATATTTAAAATCAAAGTTTAATAAGTAAATAATTTTTAATATAGGGTTATACATAGGATATATTCGACTATAAATATTAATTAGAAATATAAAATTATTTCCTACATAATGGTATTTTATTTGTAATTTTTAGACATTAAATAATTTAATTTATTTATGACATAAAGATGATTCATTAATTATCTTATTAATGAAATATTGACATAATTGATGTTATAAATACCAAAATAAATTTAATTTGAGACTTTTTATGAATTAAACTAATTTAATAGGTTAATATGACATGTTAGTATTTAATTAATTAACTTTGTTCGAACTAATCATTCTATTATGATTTTTACCAAAATCAATTACTAAATAGTGTCAAAATGTACATAAAATAGTTTTTTAAACAAATATTATATTATTAATTGTTATTTTATTCCTAAAAATCTAAGGTTTGGCCAAATGACTTAGATAAGGTTTTATATATTAATAATAAACAACTTGGGGTTAGTTTGGCTTGTTATAGTATGTTTATTAACCTTATAGTGTAAGAACACAAAAAGACACGGTAAAAGTAAAATTATCTATCTTAAAGTTAAATCTAAATGATATGGTTAAAATATTAAACTAAACATGTCCAAATTCTATTAGATGAGAGTATTTCTACCCAACCCAACCTTATCTTCTAAATAAATCAATTTGGATCTATTTAAAACCGAATATGGCTTTATAATAAAATAATATTTTTAGTTTTTCCAAAGGTGCCCCTCTCCTCCCTTATAAAAGGGCACCTCCTCTCTCTCTTCCTCACACCACTTTTAGCCTTCAAGATAGGCCAACCCCTGCCAATTTCTCGTCTCCATTTCCCTAGAAACATACTAGAGGTCCTGGTCTTCTTCACAGACCAATTTTACTGCCCTAAATGGAGGTCTCAAAGAAGCGCTACAAAGAAGAGGTAATGTCCATTACTGATTCTTTAAACTTTATTTCTTCTTCCACTTATTCTTATTTAGTTGTTTCATTATGAATTAATAACATCAGTATCAATCATATACTGATATGTTATTATAAGTATGAAACAACCCTATTTCACCATCTATCCATCCTACGGAAAATGAAATCACCGCGCGTGCGTACGTACGGAATACCGTCTCCACGCCATGGTGTAATCTATTTTCCACCACCACCTTACTTGGATGGGTATAATGATGTAAAGAATGAATATATATGATTATTGTAAGGTTTTATTGATTCTTAAATAGTATACATACACTCTAATACAATTCCACAATCATGGGAACGATGTCATCGCTCGTGCGTACGTACGGAATACTGTCTCCATGATGTGATGCGACTCGTTCTACATGATTTTAATTGCATAATGATTACATAAATGAATTGAGTGAATAAATATGATATATATTACAATAATACCATTATGGAAACGAGGTATCTATAACCTAAAAAGAAGAATAAGAATTTATTTGACAAAACACGCATAAGAACAAAAATTCATAAACACCTGAATAACAAGTAGCAATGAAATATTACTAATAATAAGCTATAAATATGACCATATATGATATCATAACAATGAGTATGATTCTGGAATAAGTGAATGACATTATTTAAATCATTATACAGGAGGTTCAGACACTTACGAAGCAAATCGGACCTAAGGTAAGGGAAATATCACAATCTCATTTTTATCCGAGATTGTTTATACTTTGGAATTTACTGGGGTGTATTTTATCATCCAAATCCATGTTTCCTCAATATATAATATTATTTCCATCCACCTACAATTTTTCAAATCTAATTTTACCCTTCAGTGAGTTTTTAGTAAAATATATGAAAGAAATCTTTTGTCGTTTTTTCGTACGAGGTATTTTTTGACTTTTCCGACAAAAGTACGAGAAGAATGTTTTTTTAACTTATACGGCATGAATTGATTTTTAAAACATTATTTCTAAGAAGCTTCCATTAAAAGTTTTCAGGTTTATATTTAGTCAACTTATTTTAGTTTAGAATTGTTTGACATGTTAAGAAAGGAAATGTGTTTTTGAAGTAGAAATGATATTTTCCTCAAGAATGGAGTTCAAGTGTTTTATCAAAATTATTTTCCATCTAATATAATAAAGGGTTCTGTTTCTATCCCTATTATTACATTGATTTGATTATGTTGTGATGGAATTATTTTTGTGAATCCCTTTATCTTATATGAATTATTTTATGATGTCACGATGTTTAAGAATCCCATTTTTATTACATGGGTTATGCTATGATGTATGGTTTATGATTTTGTGGCACACATAAGAATGGTATCATTATGAGATGGGTGGGACCTATATCTCCCTCCAATGCATTTGGTAAAGATTTTATATCTCATGACATAGACATGGCTGGAATGGCAGGTTAAACCGGTTCAGTGAAACATGTCTGAAACGAGGAATGAACTCGGTTCATAAATGGACTTTTTCCACTAAGATAGTATTGGCAATGAGTCTTGACTAATAATAAATGATTCTATATGATTATGTGTGTATGCCAAAACGCTTCATGTTTTATGTTATGATTATTGTGATTACATTTCACTACCATGATTTATCCCATGTTATGAAATTATGATCTCTTTTGCAGGGGAAGATTTCCAAAATTTTATGTTCTTATGAATATGATGTGATTGATATTTCTTTTGTTTACCCTTACTGAGCATTTGAACTCACCCTTTTGCATTTTTTCTTTTCCCAGGTCAGGATGAAGGTTATTAAGTAAGATATGCCAAAAGGGACTATAGATATGATGAAATAAATGGGAGACAGTGTAGACACTTTATGAACCAGTTGTTTATGTTTCCCAGTTTCTAAAGACACTATACCTATACGGTCCTTTCATGGTTTTTTATATGTTTTAATAAGTGTACTTTAATTTTGAAATACTAAATATTTATTTAAAGTTCGGTTCGTTATAGTTGGTATGAGAGGAAAGGTATAGTCAGCCTTTGGAAACTAGGATGTGAAAGCCTTAGTAAGAATCATAAGGATATGTCTAAGCATAGAACACAATCTTAGTGTTTTATAAATGGAAATGAATAACCTAGGAGAAGACCTTAAGTGTGAAATTTTATTCTTGATTATGTGGTTTTCCTATTATAATTAGTGTTGCTCACACTATTCTTCTTGGTTTTAGTCAATGGCTGGAACCCGAAAAAACTGTGTTAATGCGGAATGTGACGGCCAATGCAATGATTTCCCCCTGAGCAACCAAAAATTATGGGAGCTGGAATGAAAAATCTTGTTGCCATGCTCACACAAATTTCTCAATCTATGAATCATGCATGACTTCCAAACGAGAAAAGGAAGGAGCAACATTCTGTTGAATCCTTTATGAGACAGCGTCCACCTGCATTCAGCGGGTCTACTGATCCATTAGTTGCTGAACAATGGATCAGTACTACTGAAAAGATATTTTCAGTTCTTCAATTTTCTGAACATGATAAAGTCATCTTAGCAGTGTATCGTTTGCAAGGTGACGATGATCAATGATAGAATATTATCAAGAATATGAGGCCAAGAGATGAAATTGAGTCCATGGAATGGGACGAGTTCAAGAACTTATTTTTCAATAAGTACTTCCATCTTATTCTCCGAACAAAGATGGAGAAGGAGTTTCTTAAACTAAAGCAAAAGGATGATGAATCTGTTTGTACCTATGAAGCAAATTTTACAAGACTTGCATGGTACGCTTCTGGTATTATTAACCAACCTGAGATTAAGATCGATCGATTCTCTAGTGGCTTAAAACCAAGTCTTCGAAGGGTGTTAGCCATAAGGGACTTCAATAGCTATGAGGAAATCGTTCGATGTGCTCTCAAAGTTGAGATGGAGATTGGAGTAACCCATCAGTCATATGGGTTTGATAAGAATAGGAAAATGGAATTCAAAGGAAAATCTAAAGGGCACACTGAAAAGAAGATGAGTTTTCCCTTATGCTGAATGTGTGGAAAGAAACATGGAGAGAGTTGTCTTAAAGGGACAAGTAAATGTTTCATATGTAGAAAGGAAGGTCATTAGGCATTTGAATGCCGCAATGATGGGAAGAAGATGTCTAGTGATGCGAACAATGAAAAATCTACACAGAGTGCACCTCCTACACTTAAATGTTACAAGTGCAAGGAGATGGGGCATCATGCCAATCAATTCCCTAATCCAAGGGTTATTGATAATGATCAACGTCAACAAACTCTTAAGGCTAAAGACAAAGGAAAGTCACATGCAATTTCTATCAGCAATGTGGAGTACGATAACGAAGTGGTGAAAGGTACACTTACCATCCACTCTAAAGTAGCAAATGTTTTATTTGATTCTAGATCCACCCACTCCTTTATTTCTGAAGAAGTTTCTAAGGGTATCACCGTATTACCTCAAAAATTAGATGTTGAGTT
This sequence comes from Viscum album, assembly GCA_963277665.1. Lineage (NCBI taxonomy): Eukaryota > Viridiplantae > Streptophyta > Magnoliopsida > Santalales > Viscaceae > Viscum > Viscum album. Next base: position 819,600,390 of record OY728166.1, read on the forward strand.
AGCTGTGACAACCCCTAATGGCACAACTGTCACATCAAAAGTTTATAATTCTTTCTGATTGAAGTTTGTGGGAAAGTGCTTCCTGCAAATCTTGTGATCCTCTCTATAGTGGAATTTGATGTGATTCTTGGCATGGATTGGATTTCTCTATATAGATCTCATATCAATTTCCAAAGAAGGGATGTCACATTTCATATTCCAGATCAATCTTTGATCGTCTATCGATGCAAGGATGGACATAACCTTCTAGTGGAAATTTCTCCCATCCTATGGGTCTTGATTCCACTAAATGAAGGTTATTTATCTCAAATGGTTGGTGAGAAACTCAAGATTACGAATATTCCCATTGTACGGGAGTTTGATGATGTCTTTCTGGAGGAATTTCCAGGTCTTCCCCCAAATCTTGAAGTTGAGTTTTCAATAGAACTTTTACCGGGTGATTTACCTATTTTAAAGAGAACTTATAGAATGGCCCGAATTGAGTTGTAGGAATTGAAGAAGCAACTCCAAGAGAATCTTGATAAGGGGTTTATATACCCTAGTGTGTCACCTTGGGGAGCACCTGTTCTATTTGTTAAGAAGAAAGATGGATCAATGAGACTCTTCATTGATTATTGAGAACATAACAAGATCACTATCAAGAACAAATATCCTCTCCCACGCATTGATGAATTATTTGACCAACTACGCAGAGCTCAATTCTTTTGCAAGATTGATCTTCGTTCAGGGTATCATCAATTAAGGGTCAAAAGGGAGGATATACCAAAGAAGGCTTTGCATACAAGGTATGGACACTATGAATTTATAGTGATGCCATTTGGTCTTACTAATGCCCCTGCTATCTTCATGGATTTGATGAATAGAGTCTTTAGAGACTATTTTGATTAGTTTGTGGTAGTCTTTATAGACGACATTCTTGTCTATTCAAAGAGCAAGGAAGATCATGAAGATAACTTGAGAATTATATTGAAGACCTTAATAAAGGAGAATCTTTATGCCAAATTTACCAAGTGTGAATTTTGGCTTCAAAAAGTTTCATTTTTGGGTCACATAATCTCAAAAGTGGGGATATCTATGGATCCAGCAAAAATAGAGGTTATCGAAAGATGGTCGAGACCAAAAATAGTAACTCAGATCCGAAGTTTTCTTGGTTTGGCTGGATATTATCGAAGTTTTGTGAAAGATTTTTTCCAATTATCTAATCCACTCACCAGGTTCACTCGGAATGGAGTTATGTTTGTTTGGATGGAGGAATGTGAAGAGAATTTCAAGGAGTTGAAAAGAAGGTTATCCAGCGCACTTGTGCTCACACTGCCTTGTAGTGGAGAAAGGTTTGTGATCTACATTGATACATCCAGGAAGGTATTGGGGTGTGTTCTTATGAAAAATGATATGGTGATAGCTTATGCCTCACGACAGTTGAAAATCCATGAGAAAAATTAACTAACTCATGATTTGGAGTTAGCTGCAGTAATCTTTGCAATTAAAGATATAGTGGAATTATCTTTATGGAGAAAGGTGTGAAATTTATACTGATCATAAAAGTTTAAAGTATATTTTCACACAAAAGGAGCTGAATATGCACCAAAGGAGATGGTTGGAACTGATTAAGGATTACGATTGCTCAATTCATTACCACCTTGGGAAAGCAAACAAGGTGGCAGATGCATTAAGTCAACAAGACCATGCTAGTTTATCCATGATGATGATCACAAAAGATCCAATATTTATGGATTTACAAAGGATGGATCTTGGAATTATAATGAAAGGGAAAAAATCGTATCTTTCTCAAATCAATGTTCAACCATCTATACATGTTATGATTAAAGAGGCACAAAAAGAAGATGTTGAGTTACAAAAGAAGGTGAGAAATGTTCTTGAATTCAACCTTGATTGTGATGGGATAAAAATGTTCAGGAATCGGGTTTGTGTTCCTCCCATCCCAGAATTAAAGAAGGAGCTGCTGGATGAGGCTCATAGTTCTTCATTATCTATTCATCCTGGAAGCACGAAGATGTATAGGGACCTGAAAGAGTACTTCTTGTGGGATGTCATGAAAAGAGATGTTGCTGAATATGTCTCTCGATGCTTGGTTTGTCAGCAAGTTAATGCTGAGAGACAGAAGTCTAAGGGTATGTTACAACCATTACCCGTACCCGAATGGAAATGGGAAAACATCACTATGGACATTGTCATAGGACTTCCTAAAACATCCAAAGGCAATAATGCTATCTGGGTCATAGTTGATCGTCTTACAAAGTCTGCACACTTCATTGCTATTAGAGAGGATTTCTCTCTGGATCATCTTTCCAGGATATATGTAAAGGAAGTGGTAAGATTTCTTGGAGTACCACCTTCTATTATATCTGATCGGGATCCTAGGTTTACCTCAAAGTTCTGGTGAAGTCTTCCGCATACTCTGGATATAGAGTTGAGTTTCAGCACTGCTTATCATCCTCAAACAGACGGTCAGTCTGAGAGGACAATTCAAACTCTAGAAGATATGTTGAGAGCTTGCTATATTGATTTCAAAGGTGGGTGGGATCAACACCTACCTTTGGTGGAATTTTCTTATAATAATAGCTTTCACTCCAGTATTTTGATGGTTCCTTATGAAGTTCTCTATGGAAAGAAATGCAGGACTCCAACTTGCTGGGATGAAGTTGGGGAAAGAAAGCTATTAGGACCAGATATTGTTCATGAGATGGCAGAAAAGGTCTGATCTTTTTAACAACACGTAAGAGCAGCTCAGAGTTGACAAAAAATTTATGCTGACAATCGAAGAAAAGAATTAGAGTTTGAAGTGGGTGATAAAGTGTTCTTACGAATATCTCCTTGGAAGAGAGTAATGAGATTTGGAAAGAAGGGAAAGCTGAGCCCTATGTATATCGGTCCTTTCGAAATACTGGATCGTGTTGGGAAGGTACCTTACTAATTGGCACTTCCACTTAATCTCTCTCAAGTTCACGATGTGTTCCATGTATCTTTCCTGAGAAAGTACATAACTGATCCTTCACATGTACTCAGCTCAGAAGTTGTACCGCTGGAACAAGATCTTTCTTATGAATAACAGCCGATAGAGATTCTCGATCGTAGTGAAAAAGTCCTACGGAACAAGACCACTCACTTGGTGAAAGTTTTATGGAGGAACCACAAATTCGAAGAAGCTACATGGGAGCTTGAGGATATGATGAGGGAGAGGTATCCTCATCTGTTTGATACAATTGATGAATTCCGAGGGTGAAATTCATTTTAAGGGGGGTAGAATGTAACACCCGAGACATTAATAAGAAATATTTTGTTTTTATTTTATATAAATCATCAAATGAATCTTTCACTACACACAACAGTAGCTTGGCTTGCTTTACACGCAATCGCGACCTTCCTTGATAGCTTGTGTCGTACGCAATACAGAGTTTCCCTAAACACGATATGCTATTAAAATATTATTAAAACTAGCCGTTATGAATAGTAATAACCGCTTTTTGAAATTTTGTAAATTTTATTTTTCCCAATGGACTTCATTTTTGGATTCAGAATATCAAAATTATCCTAGGGTGAAATTTTAGTATTTTTCTGGAAACATTCAATTTTTGATGAATAGTGAGAACACTGGGTTACTATTTAAAAACCGAATTTTTATTTAAGTAATTATTTATATTATTTAAATTTATTTTAGGTCAAAATTGATACATAATACCTATATAAGTTCATTGTAATTCATTGGAGTAATTTTATAATAATTTTAGATATATAAAAATTTTATTGAACTTTTCACCGTCTTTTACCCACCTCCTAGGAGAATTTGCAAATTTACATAAAATATAATTTTACCGCTTCTGTGAGTGGAATTTCAAAAATACATGGGACATGGTTGATGTCATTAAGTAAAATGTGGTTCAATGGGATGAAAATAATTTTTGGTGAATAGTAACTTTTTACTTTTATTTACCATTGTTAAAAGTAAATAGGGTAATTAAGGGTAAAAATTATATTATTATTACCCTAACACATGTCCGAATTCTATTGGATAAGTGTAATGCGAAAAAAAATAACCTTAGGAATAAAATATGACCATTTAGGCCCACTTGGATTAGATTAGGACATTTATTATTAATTTATTTAAAGAAGGGTTAAAATAGTTAAAATCAATGTTTAATAAGTAAATAATTTTTAATATAGGGTTATACATAATATCAATTCGACTATAAATATTCATTACAAAGATAAAAATATTTCCTACATAATGGTATTTTATTTGTAATTTTTAGACATTAAATAATTTAATATATTTATGACACAAAGATGATGCAGTAATTATCTTATTAATGAAATATTGACATAATTGATGTTATAAATACCCAAATAAAAGTAATTTGAGACTTTTTATGAATTAAACTAATTTTCTATGTTAATATGACATATTAGTATTGATTTAATTAACTTTTTTCTAACTAATCATTCTGTTTTGAATTTTAAAAAAATCAATTACTAAATAGTGTTAAAATTGACATAAAATAGTTTTTAAAACAAATATTATATTATTAATTGATATTTTATTCCAAAAAATCTAAGGTTCGGAGAAATTACATAGATTAGGTTATTTATATTAATAATAAAAAACTTGGGGTTAGTTTGGCTTGTTATAGTAAGTTTATTAACCTTATAGTGTAAGAACACAAAGAGACATGATAAAAGTAAAATTATCTAACTTAAAGTTAAATCTAAATGATAAGGTTAAAATACTAAACTAAACTAGTAAAAATTCTATTTTATGAGATTATTTAGACCCATACCCACCTTAGCTTCTAAATAAATCAATTTTGAGCTATTTAAAACCGAATATGGCTTTATAATAAAATAATATTTTTAGTATTTCCAAAGGTGCCCCTCTCCTCCCTTATAAAAGGGCACCTCCAACCTCTCTTCCTCACACCACTTTTAGCCTTCAAGCTTGGCCAACCCCTGCCAAGTTCTCCTCTAAACTTCCCTAGAAACATCCTAGTGGTCCTGGTATTCTTCAAAGACCAATTTTAGTGCCCAAAAAGGAGGTCTCAAAGAAGCGCTTCAAAGAAGAGGTAATGTCTGTTACTGGTTCTTTCAACTTTATTTCTTCTTCCACTTCTTCTTCTTTAGTTGTTTCATGATTAATTAATATCATCAGTATCACTCATATAATGATATGTTATTATAAGTATGAAACAACCCTATTTCACTATCTATCCATCCTATGGAAAACAAAATCACCACGCGTGCGTACGTACAGAATACCGTCTCCACGCCGTGGTGTAATCTATTTTCCACCACCACCTTACTTGGATGGGTATAATGGTGTAAATAATGAATATATATGATTATTTTAAAGTGATATTTATTCTGAAATAGTATACATACACTCCAATACAATTCCATGATCATGGGAATGATATCATCGCTCGTGCGTACGTACGGAATACCGTCTCCACGATGTGATGCGACTTGTTCTACATGATTTTCATTGCATAATGATTAAATAAATGAATTGAGTGAATAAATATGATATATATTACAGTAATACCATTCTTTAAATGAGGTATCTATAACCTAAAATGAATAATAAGAATTTATTCGACAAAACACGCATAAGTACAAAAAGTAATAAACACCCGAATAACAAGTATCAATGAAATATTACTAATAATATGATAATAATATGACCATATATGATATCATAACAATGAGTATGATTCTGGAATAAGTAAATGAGATTATTTAAATCATTATACAGAAGTTTCGGATACTTATGAAGCAAATCGGACCTAAGGTAAGGGAAATATCACAATCTCATTTTTATCCGAGATTGTTTATACTTTGGAATTTACTGGGGTGTATTTTATCGTCCACATCCATGTTTCCTCAATATGTAATATTATTTCCATCCACCTAAAATTTTTTAAATCCAATTTTACCCTTCGGTGATTTTTTTTGTAAAATATATGAAAGGAATATTTTGTCGTTTTTTGTACGAGGTACTTTTTGACTTTTCTGACAAAAGTACGAGAAGAATGTTCTTTAACTTATATGACATGAATGGATTTTTAAAACATTTTTTCCAAGAATATTCCTTTACAAGTTTTCAATTTTATTTTTAATCAACTTATTTTAGTTTAGAATTGTATGACATGTTAAGAAAGGAAATTTTTTTTGAAGTAGAAATGATATTTTCCTCAAGAATGGAGTTCAAGTGTTTTATCAAAATTATTTTCCATCTACGATATTAAAGGGTTCTGTTTCTATCCCTATTATTACATTGATTTGATTATGTTGTGATGGAATTACTTTTATGAATTCCTTTATCTTAAATGAATTATTTTATGATGTCACGATGTTTAAGAATCCCATTTTTATTACATGGGTTATGCTATGATGTATGGTTTATGATTTTGTGGCACACATAAGAATGGTATCATTATGAGATGGGTGGGACCTATATCTCCCTCCAATGCATTGGGTAATGATTTTATATCTCATGAGATAGACATGGCTGGAACGACAGGTTAAACTGGTTCAGTGAAACAGGACTGAAACGAGGAATGAACTCGGTTCAGAAATGGACTTTGTCCACTAAGGTAGTCTTGGAAAAGTGTCTTGACTAATAAGAAATGATTCTCTATGATTATGTGTGTATGCCAGAAAGCTTCATGTTTTAAGTTATGATTATTGTCATTACATTTCACTACCATGATTTATCCCATGTTATGAAATTTTGATCTCTTTTGCAGGGTAAGATTTCCAAAATGTTATGTTCTTATGAATATGATGTGATTGATATTTTTTTTGTTTACCCTTACTGAGAATTTGAGCTCACCCTTTTGTTTGTTTTCTTTCCCCAGGTTAGGAAATAGGTTATTAAGTAAGATATTCCAAATGGGACTATAGATATGATGACATAAATGGGAGACAATGTAGATGCTTTATGAACCAGTTGTTTATGTTTCCCAGTTTATAAAGACCCTATACCTGTACAGTCCTTTCATGGTTTTGTTATATGTTGTAATAAATGTACTTCAATTTTGAAGTACTAACAATGTATGTAAAGTATGGTTCGTTATAATGGAAGTGATTTTGTCCATTGCGTTTGTTCAAAGGAAGGGCTAGAATAACATTTGGATTGAAAGCGACTCTACTTCTATTATCCAAGCAAATTGGAACAATGTGATCCATCTTTCCTGGTCTCTTACATCTCGTTGGATGAGCTGTATGGACTCTCTTCGGGATATCAGATATATTGCCACTCATGCCTACCAGGAAGAAAATATGGTGGTGGATGCTCTCGATAATAAAGGTATCAATCGAGGCGTTACATGGTTTGATAATCTACCGACTAACCTTCTTCCTCTTTATAAAAGAGATTGTAATAAAATCCCTTCTTTTAGTCTTTTTTAGTTTATCCTTTTATTATTAATAAATTGTGTCTTGGTCTTTGACCAAGACATTACCTTTAGAAAAACATCAACACAAGAACATGTAAATTATAGAACACTACTTTAACCATAATCGTGCTAGCATAGTTTTTACTATTTATAGATCAATATATTCTTCATAAATTAATAGTAGGTTATGGAATGTGACAAATATGATATTTATTATCATTTATAAATATAATGGTAAAATATTTTTTTTTTGTAATTTTAAATAATCAATAAATTTAAATTATCATAAAGAAACAAAAATTTAAATTTCAAGATCATTAATTTAAATTTAATTTAAGAAATAATATGACAATAAAGGAATTAAAGTATATTAATTTAAAACCTATGTAACATTATTTTTTTATCTAAAAAATTAAATTAGGAAAAAAATTGATTCCATTTACTTAAATTTTCATATTTTTTGTATCATTTCTTCTAGTTAATTGTTAAATAAATAATTATTTCATTGACCATTATTATGAATTAAGATTAATTATGTTATAAAAAAAAAATTTAAATAAATTATCTTGATCAAAACATGTAATTTATTAACTTATCCTATATTTTCCCATCTCTTAAGGCTTTATTGAAATTTATTGTATGAAATTTATCTTTTTATCTTTTTCATAATATAAATTATTTTATGGGTCATATTGAAAGGAAAGTGGAAAGAAAAATCCATTTTTTATATAAATTTCTAGAAAATGACTAGATAATATCATTTAAAAAAATCATGATAATATTTTAGTTCATTTACACTCTTATCAATCTTGATTAACCCTTGATAAGTCCATTTTTACCTTAAACATAGTAACTAATTTTTACTATATTAACTATAAATGTTTGTTAAAAAAATTATGTTGAATTTGATATAGATTATAGATTATTCTGATTCCAAATATAGGATCCATTTTACATAATTCAATTAATAAAAGAAGAAAATTTTTATATAAAAACTAATCTTTTAAACCTGATGAGAGAGCGAGAATATAATTTGAGGATGTTTAAAAGATAATAATGATCATATATCTAAATTCTGTATAAAAATGATTCCAATGACCTAAATAAGATTAATTAGTATAAAATCCCTCAGATTTTACATTAAAACAAATGAGAAATATAATATAACATTATAAGTATTTAAAAAGAATTTATTTTTTTTATTAAAATTTGTTATTTTTCACAATTCATGAAAAAAAAGAAAAATTTTAATAATAAACCAAAAAATTTCACCATAATATAATATTGATATCTAAATGATAAAAAAATTTCTTTTTCAATACATATTTCTTTATTTTTTTAAAACATTTAATTTAATATTATATCTACAAAGCATGACTAATCCTTCATTTAGAAAAAATACAGTTTTAAGAGATCATTTATTTTAGTTTTTTATGCTTCTTTATTTTTTTTAAATAAATAGAAAATTAATAGAAAAAATAAAATTTAATAATTTTATATGTTATTTAATACTATTTATACCTATCATTCCAGTGCCTATAAAATAAATATCATATTAAATAATAATATTGATGGTATATTTTCTCAGTAAAACTCTGCCTTTCATGTAACAAAATATATTAATTAAACTCATGGTTCCATATATTTTATGATATCCAAGAAATTAATTTTTTTGAAAGAAATAATCTATTAAGTCTTAAGGTGTTATATTTCCATCTACACTATAATCAGTGAGTCACATACTTTATTGAATAAAATTCAATTATTTTAGATGTTTTGGGGTGTTAAATTCTCCCCACATTAAATAAATTATGTCCTTGAAATATAAATTTGATATCGGCAATCTAGTATATGATATTTGTAAATTCTTTTTTTGATAAACGGACACCATAAAATTGTTATCCAAATTTCCTCTGCACAATGGAGAAATGGAATTGTTGAGGTCATAAAGATTAACAAATAACTTGGATTATGAGTATTAGAATATTAGTGGGATTTAAATATTTATACATGGAAGGGAAAACTAACACCCAAATACTGACAGATATTGATAAAGAACATTGAGCACAATATAGTGGGTGATCAAATGATGTTTAACAACCAAAAACCAAAAAACAAATATATATGTAAATGGTTATTAATATCATAAAAAAGGATGTTAATAGTATAACATTTTATGTGAATATCCCTTTCCTAATTTTGATTAATTATGTTAATATAAGAATATAAGAAAATATACATCCTTAATAAGTTATTATTTTATAATCACAATTTCATCCTTAGGTTTTTCTTTGACCAATTTACAATTCATCCCTTACTCCTAGAAAGGAATGTCCTTCAATTATTTTGTATGCCTGAAGTACTAAAATTCAATTTTAATGGAACGTAATATCCATAATTGAATGATAATTAATTTATTAATCACTAGATATTATTATAAATTTTTTTTATTAAGGGTTATCCATTGGTCATAAATCAGCATGTGGTAAAGAAATACAAGAATATCTAAAACCTCCTCTAATGATTAAATTAAACCATTTTATAAATGGTTAAAAAAATTTCCATTCAATTATTATAATCCATACCTATATAAACATGTTCACTAAATTTATAGAATAAACATATCATTAATATTCAAAAACATGATGAGGTTCTCAGTCATTACATACAAATCATGTGAATACGATCATCCTGAATTATCTTGAATCATATTAAAAAATTACCATAAAAACTTATTGAAACCACTATTTCTTCATTATTCCTCAAATATAACATAGATTATTGGACATATTCCTCAAGTAGAAAAACTATTTTTAACTCCATAGTTTATAATGAATACACATTTTAAAATGAATAAATACTTAGTTCCAAGGTAGTATACACAATCCCATCCATATCAGTCTATATGTTATCCTAGTATCTATATCTCTACATCATGAATATATTAATGGTTATCATTACCTCAATCATCGGTATTCCATGAACTTCAACATTCCACTGAATCAATTTTATTGGACATTTTTAACATACAACATACTCATTAAAATTCTTAATAAAAATTTATAGTTGTATAATCCAAATATATTTCATAATATATATAAAAATTAAATCCTTGATAAATTAATCATATAAAATAATTATTGAATCTAAACAAAAGAACATTATTCATTACTCTTCATCTTTGGTACTAGAATAAACATAACCAAGATAAATTAAATTAATTTTTCATATATTCTATTGATTATTTGTACATATATATGCATAGGGACTCAACTCCTTAATGTGTAATCATTTTACATTAATATCCTTTTTTTATTTATATTTAAATCATAATAATTATTTCATTTCTCTCTATATCTTTCGAAATCTCCAATTCCTTTTTTGTGGGAACCATGGTATTTCCTTCCAAAATTATAACTTGTGGGAAAATATTTCTTTCCCTTCAAAAAATTCTCCATATTTTCCCCATATATCCTATTATTATCATGATTTTATAAAAATCCATAATACTTATAAATTTATTTATCTATATTTTCATTACATGATGTTATGTCCTCATATGATGAGTTTCTTTGGGAAACTAGTTCTCTTCAAAATATTATCATACATCCATAAAAAAATGACCATTCTTAGTCTTTGGATTATGTGAATTTATTTGAATCTCATTCCTTATAATAATATCTATTTCATAACACTATAGTAAACCATATTAAATCATATCATTAAGAAAAAAAATTTATGATCCTAATAGTAGTGAAATAATTAACATAAATTGAAATTTTTTATCATATCTAGTTTCCAAATCACAGACATGGTTTATTTGTGATATATCTTTTTCAAATCATATATAATGGTTTTTATAGAAAATTATAATTAGAAAAATCATATCCCTAAAGAGTATGAATGAATATATGTAGTAAGTCCCTTTATTGGGAACTAGTTGATGATCAGGTACTGCTCAATGCACCCTTTTTCAGAGTAATTACCCATATTTACAACTTTTACAGAACCAACTCCACTTGTAGTTTTTGGATATGGATGTATATCAAGGAAATATCACATAATATCTTCGATTATAAAAAATTATGAATTTTTCTATACATATCCTAAAATTCAATCATAGATGTATGATACGTAATCTATGCTTCCATAATTCTAGTTCCCTTGGTTTCTATTAAATAGTATTTGATACCAACTGAAACGACCCCAACCACAATATTTCATAGCTGGTACATTGGTTTTTTTACATTAGAATAGATACAGTTGGTCAAATACCATGGGATCAATCACTTTAGTAGTTTTGGAGAAACATATACATAAAAGATACCAATTTTACATTTTTAATAGAAAATTATACATAATACATATCAAAATAGAATTCTCAAAATCCTAGAATTTTTTTAATGTATTCATCTTCATAACCTAGAGAATGAAAAAAGTATGATATAAATATATAAATAGTGTTTAAGTAAAGATGAAGAAATCCCAAATAAATAAAAAGTCATAAATAAGGATAAAACAATATAGAAAAGTAAATATATGAGCATACATTACTTCTAAATAGTTTACTATAATAATCAGTTTCATTGTAAATTACAGAAAACATGTGTAATTTATTCAATAGATAGATAATTAAATACATCAAGAGATAATATCATAGTGAAAATCACTTTGCTAGTAAAAACACAACTCTGAATGAAGGATATTCTAAAATATTGGAAGTCCTTTTTTGAGGAAAATTATACTATTATCATCAATATCAATCATTAATACTATTTAAAGAAACTCGGTACAAACCGATACGTATTAGCCAACTATATATCTACTTTTGAGATCTATCATTATGAAATTTAAAAAAATCAATTACTAACAGAAATAGTTATGCTAATAAATTTTGTCATGTGAGATTACAGAATAATCATGGGTATTTAAAAAAACGGTACCTAACATGTGTATTTCCTGTAAAAATTATTTGTTTTATTTTTAATAATTTATTTAATTCATTAACAATATTCCTTATCTTTAAATATCTATAGTGACTAAATGAAACACATTTTTCAATATTTCTCTAGATAATAAAATATCTATCAATATAAAAACTATATGTAAAAAATTGTTCATAGTTTATGAAAAACAGATATTCATGGTAAATATTATAAATATCCATGGGAAATTTAATTTCCACAGAAAATTTATTTATTCATAGAAATAATAATAATTACAAAAATGAATCAACCAAGTGTATGTAAATACATTCCTTTGTAAAAATGATAAAAATCCATTCAAAGGAAGACCAAGGATGATATTAATACAATATATACCCATTAGATTATAAATTAATGGTCTTTTGATTAATTAAAAAAAAATATCATAAAAATATCTATAAAAACATTCTTAAGTAAAATATCATTATCATTTTGCTATTTTTTTTAAAAATCAGCATTGATTTTTTTAAAACGATCCTCATAAACATGAAAAGGAAGAATCAAATAAATGAATATCATGATGGATGGTAATTCTATGAATTCTATAAATGTAAACAATAGAATTCCCTTTACAATGTAAAAAGTTTAAGAAATTATATTTTATAAAAAACAACATGAAAATTGATTTCACATTTTTGGTTAAAGCTAAATATATATATTTTTTGAAAATTAAATTATGATTTTTTCAAAACATTTTATACAGAGTAAAATGGGTTAAAATTCGTTTTATAAATCATTTTGAAATGGTTAGAAAAAAATGAAATGAATTTTTGAAAACATTATTTTGAAAGGAAAATGTTTCCCTACAAAATAGACAAATGATGACAGATTTTATTAAAAATATTATATCATTTTTGTGAATTAAAAAATAGTACAAAATTGAAATTATTAATAAAAAATATCATATATAAATTGATCCAAATAAATTTAATTGTTTTATTGAAAAAATTATCAAATAATTTCCTTCAATTGCAATTCAAGAATAAACAATCATGCTTAGAATGAGATAGTGGAATAAGCCCTTTAAATTTATCATAATATAGAAAAAAATTAATAAATGATTCTAGTAGGTGTATAAAATTTAATTCCACATAAAAAATTTGAAAATAAATCAAATGATAATCAAAATTATTTATATATTTAATCTTATAATAATAACAAAAATGAATAATTAATATAACCCAATGAAAATAAATTGAGTTATCAATTATTTACCACTTGGTAAATTTTAATTCAAATTGAAACATAAAATTTCTATAATAAGTATTTATTAATCATAATACATGTTAGAGGAGAAATATATGCAATATATAAATGAAAATAGGTTCACCACATTACAATATTCCATACTAAAATTAAATTGAGATTATATCCCTTTCATTACTCTCAATTTTGGTTGAAATTACTTTAACCTCATTTGAGGTGGTTCCAAACACATTATTAACCATATCAGTGGAATCATAAAGTTGATTCCCTGATCAAAAAAAATATTATTAAAATAATGTGCAAGCATACAACAAGGATAAATATTCAGGGTACAAGAGATGAAAGCCAATGTAATCCAAACATAATTAGCCTCTGTTCTTGCCTCCTCTCCCACCCCTTCCACGATGACCGACACATCCTCTTGTGTTCTTGACTCTTTTCCAATGATTCAGAATCTTCAATACTTCATCTGATAATCCGCTCCTTCATCATCAATGTCATGATCATCATGATGGACATAGCGCCTTGAGCCCCATCTTGAAGACGCTCCTCCATACAGGGCTATCCAACATGCTCAGCACTAGCCTGTGCAACCAAAGAAGGGGTATCAAAAACATGACTTTTCATGGTGACATTAGATTTCCTTTCACGACTCTCCATATAGAGAAGATCAAAAATCATGGGAATTCATTGAATCCAACATGGAAATGAAATCTGTAACCCCAGTGTTAGCAATCACAGCCGAAACACCAACTTCAGATGTCACTACCTTTTTTATGGATGATTCACTTAAATACACAAGGTGATCATGGGATGAAACACCTTCATCCAAGGCATGGATGGCCTTGGCATCGGAAGTGGGCAGGGCAGATTTCAGAACAGAAGAGGCCTCATGTGAGGCTATTATAATGTTAGGAGGTTCTCCCAAAAAAATTGAAACATGCCCAGTGAGGGCCCCAAGAGATGAATCTATATTATTATGGGTGCTCTGCCCAGCAATCACATCCCCCATGTTCTCAGATGACACAATACCTATTGTGAGTCTAGGAGTTGGAGAACCAGAGGCCTGTGAGGCCCCTACGGTGTGAGTATCAGCATCAGAAGAAGTAACATGCATGAAATTATAAACTTGAATTCCCCATTGTGAAGAAGAATGATCTGAAGAATAAATAACATTAGTTCATATCCCAAAAAAAGTCAAACATCCCAATATACCTTTAGAAAATAATTTCCCCTCTAGAAACTCAACATGATCCACCTCCTAATCACTATCAGCACTAACAGAACAAATATCACCTGATTTAGAGGGGTCTTGTAACACCCCAGGTAAATAAAGAGTATGATATTTTCATATTTATCCATATTTGTGAATAAAATATTAATATTACTTTAAAGGGGACGCTATACATGATGGCATACCCAATACACAATAATGAGTTTCTTGGGAATCTTGCATTGCACTCTAATAATAAAATAATTTTATTTTAAATGGTAGTTAACGCCTAGCCGTTGTAATGGCGGGAATGAACAGAACTAACTAAAAAATTATTATATATGTTTGTCAAATATTTTTACTCTTTAAAATAAATGTTATAGGATTAAAAATGCGAATGAATCCAATTTTAAGTGTAAACATTCCAATATTCTTAAAAGGTCGATTAACCGCCTTTAAATGGAGAACCTCTTTTAAATACACTTTTTGACAATTTTATAAGATCTATTTTTCAAAATAAACATATTATTTATGATTGGGACATTGAAATTTACCTTGGGTTAATTTTTGGTATTTTTCTGACAATGTTCATTTTTCAATGAGTAGTGAAAAATACTGCATTTTACATCAAAACTGCTTTTTCATATAATTTAATTATATGGTTATATTATCTTGTTAATTTGTTTTAAAGTGTAATTAGAATATATTTTTACCATGTATTTCAATTATGGTCATTGGGATTAATTTCACTTTGGAATTAGGCATAAACAAGTGCCAAACTTTTCATAAATATTATTTCTAAAAAACCCACTATTTGTTTTGACAACGGGACCGTTTTTTAAATTAATTATTGCAATTTATGTGTTTGGGATTTGGTAAAATGGATTACATATTTTGAATCAGAA
Source organism: Viscum album (assembly GCA_963277665.1). Taxonomy (NCBI): domain Eukaryota; kingdom Viridiplantae; phylum Streptophyta; class Magnoliopsida; order Santalales; family Viscaceae; genus Viscum; species Viscum album. Next base: position 819,616,111 of record OY728166.1, read on the forward strand.
GGTCTAAATTATGTAATTAAGACTCTTTTGTTTTTGGACATTATGAATAGTAACGACGGTAATTATCTTTAATTATTTTGATTAATGAGTAATCAAGTAGTTAAAGATAATAAGATAATATCATAATAATACAAAATGACCACAAAATGTGTCCTAAGGCTACTGGGTGTCTTGTGGCCGACCATTGGATGCCTTTTGCTAAATTTGGGGGCCCCATGGAATCTCTTTTGTGAGAAAGTGACTTTTTATCTTTTTATTTTTAAAACATTTTAAATGTAACAAAGAATGTATCACCTAAGTAAAGTATTTTTAATTTTGTCTACATAAATGTTCTGTTGTACTATAAATATTAATTGGGAATATAAAATTATTTCCTACATCATAGTAGTTTTTTTAAAATTTTTATACATTAAATAAATTAAATTATTTTTTACATCATGATGATACAGCGATGACCTCATTATTTAACGATTTAAATAAAATGGAAAGATAATGTAAAATATAAGACCTACACATGTCAAAAACCTATTTTATGGGTGGATTTCTAACCCTTATCACCTTATACTCGGAACACATCAATGTGGGACCATTAAAATCTGAAACTCATTTGAAAATAAAGTTACATTTTATACCTTTCCAAGAGTGCCCCTACTCTCCTCTTATAAAAGGCCCCCACCCCTACCTCTTTAACCACACTTCCAAAGCCTTTGGATCGGAACAACCCTACCCATTTTGTCTCTCCACATCCCTATCTAACTCTTTGAAGCCTCACTTTGGGCAGAAGTCTTCCCAAGGAAGCCTTTTAGCTCAAACCAAAGGGAGTTACCTGATTTTATGGTAATGTCTTCACTTGAGTCCTTTTGCTTTATTTTGCTTCTCCAACCCCGTAAACTCTTTTTATTCATTTCTTTTGTAACAACTCCAGTATATTCAATATGCTAGGATGTTTTTATAAGAAGTATTTGAGCTACACTTAAACACACCTTCGTCTAATGGTTAAAGAATATACTGTTTCTGTGGTTGGCGATTTTCAGCCTCACAAAACGATGATTGTTCAATATTCTTTTAACACCTTTAAAGGTGGCCATTATGATGTCCCTGTATTTTATATATGATATAAATGGTATTTATGTTTACTATATGATTCTGTATTTTACATTTAAACCATACCTTTATTCTTTTCATGTTGTGTAAATGCGATAATTTCATATGAGGAAGTGCGGACTACCGCCCCCTCAAGTGATGTGAATCGTACATGCAATACATGGAATATATAAAGAATGAAATTAATGAACATATGTGATCTATATAACATATATATTATACTGTAATTATAATATATATATATATCTTTTATTTTAAATTACATAAATATGAAAAAGAAAAAAAATGAAAGTAGCATTCATGCGTACGTACGACCTACCATCTCCATGAACGATGATTTTTGTTTTTTACCTCCAAATGATATGGAATAGTATAAAATGAATATTTACTGGATATATATGATATATAAATCATGATTACAACTCTGGATATAATGGATACATGAACAACTTGTAATTATAAAGAGCATATTTTGACTCAAGTACCAATGATCGTTTAAACAACCGTTATTAACTAAAATAATTACATAGTGTTCATGACATGGTAATAAGTGATATAAAAGGAATAATGAACTTGAAAAAGGTTCTTAAGGAAGTAGAAATTAAATCAATTTTATTATTCAGGATATTAAAGAATGATCGAGTCAAGTCGGACCCGAGGTAAGGGATCCTACTCCTCTCTTTCTTTTTATGTACACCCTTTTATGTCATTCCCTGTAAGCTCATATTTCTTGTTATTGGGATGTTCTCTTATATTACTCTTACTGTAATTTTCATGTTCATATAATGAGAGACCCTATTTCCCCTCATCAATCCATTTTGGATGTTTTAAGTGCCGCCGTTAGGCTGCCGAGTTTTCGTAAGGGATTTTTCATCTCACTTTTATTCCCGTGAGATTTATGCTACATTTGCCACAATTTACTTTGAGTGGTGTATGTACTGCCCATTATTATACACTTTGTGTAGTATAATTTCATTTATGGGTATTCACATCTTCATTGTATGACCCTTCTTCCATGGGGTGTACGTTTCGAAAGTTACCCAACTCGGTAAGGGGACCTTTCACCCTCCTCTTTTTAAAAGACTTCTTTTGTTATGTCTTTTAATTCACATACTATTATGTTGGGATTTGTTATTTTATATACTTATTGATGTAAATTTTATGTCCAAGTGATGAGATGCCCTTTTTTATCTCTCATCAACTCATTTTCTGAATTTTGAGGTGATGCTGTTAGGCTGTCGAATTTTACCAAGGGAACTTTTTAACCTAATTTCGATTTCTTTAGGTTCAACATGTAGTTATTGAATATGTCATCTTTTGAATATGTGTGAATTACCCTTCATTGTTTAGCACTTAATATCCAATTATATTGGGTGTATTTATATTTGTCACACATAATTTTGAGGTTGAATTATCCTTAATTTAAGGATACCTTCTTTATAAGGGAATTCATCACATTTGAGATTTCTATTGAGACTTCATTGTTGTTATGCACCAATTCACTCTTATATGGTGTATATACTATCCTTTGGAATATTATATCATGAATCCATTTATTCTCATGATATTATAAAGTTCTGACTAAAAGTTATTCCTCAATTATTGTATTCAAGTGTCTCTAATTTTGGTAGAACCCCTTTAACCAAAATATCACTTTAATGTTTTAATTATTTGTTCTTATTAATATCCATGTTTTAAAAATGGTTTTAAGGATTTATTTATATGGATATTAATGGTTTAAAATTTTAAAAGCTTCAAGGTGGTATGGGACACTTTGATTAAAAAATATCTTTATTAAATGTTTTAAATGGTTTTGGAAATGGTTTCTTTTTGAATGGATTCATTATTTCAATATACTAAAATGTTATATTGTGATTGAAATGTGGAAATGTTATATTTCCTTTATGAATGTTTTATGTGATACGTTTATGTTATGGTTCTTGGCCATTACTTTGAAAATGGGTGGTTCCGTGATAAACTAAGGGCGGGTGAGCCCGATATAGCTCTCTAATGCATTGGGTAACGCGAAGGAGTGAAACGTTAAGGTTTCTCTGAAGAGATTTAGGGAATATATTGTGGTGGGTATTCCAAACGTAACCAAGAGGGTTACTCCCTACGTCAGAATGTTATGAATGCCTCAAGTTACCTTTTATGTCTTATGATTTCTATGATTTATTCATGATTTAATGAGGTATGTTAAAGTGCCTATGTTTTATGGGTAAAGTATGATTTCATTCTTATGTATATATGAACTCATGTTTCCTTTACATATTTTTTTATAACCCTTACTAAGCTTTTTTATGCTCATCCCAAGATTTTTTGAAATGTTTTTCACAGGTCAAGGGAAAGGTACATGTTATGATGATAGTTTCAAGGAAGTTTCAAGAAAGAATCCATGTTTTATTTTAAATATGTTTCCATTGATGGGAAAAAATAAATACTATCTTTTATGTAACCACTTTGTTTAAATGTGGAATGTAATGCAAGTTTATGATCTAATTCTCTAAAACACTAAACCTGAAATGATGCTCAATGTGTAATCTTGTATTAACTCAAGATTAAGTAAGGTTTAAGGCTGGGGCCTTATAGTTTTTATCAAAGGTCGGTTTAGATAACTTTAGAGGTTAGGGTATTCTTTAAACATAAGTGACATTACCATAATGGTTAGGATTTCAGAAAGAGTCCTAGTTTTAGATAAAGTTAATGAGTAAGTATATATTAGTGTTTATCTTCCTCATTAGTACATGATGGTTTTGTTGATATACTCACACTGACCTTTTTGGTTTTAGTAAATGGATGGATCTAGCAGGCACCAAAGTAACAGTGGATGTGAAGGAAACTGTGACAGTTTTTTGAGCAAGCAACTGAATGATATGGGAGCTGCAATGAGAAATCTTGTGATTATCCTCAACCAACTATCTGGAGTCATGATTGAACACCTAAACCTTTGTTATTTCTCTAAGGCATCATATATGCGAGAAACAAATCCATACGGAACTACAGGTAATAATCATAAAGGTAATTGTGTTCAAAAACTTATGTGTCAAAAATGTGGAAAGAAACACCTAGGAAAATGTTTCAAAGTGACAGAAATATGCTATAGATGTGGAAATGAAGGTCATAAAGCAATAACCTGCCATGGAAAAAGGAAGCATCCAGTTGACTTGAGGAAAGGGAAAGAAGTTCTTTCCAAGGGATCAATTGAATGTTTGAAATGTGGTGTGCATGGTCATTATGTAAACACATGTCCTATGAAGATGTTTTGTTAATGGGATCACCAAGATCGTACAAATGTTCGATTACCAATACCTAATTCCATTCCCATTGATGATGAAGAAATTGAAAATGACCAATCAAAGGTATGGATTATTTAATAACTATTATTTTCCTATTTTGGAATCTTAGGATATGATTCATGATTTTGTTTGTAGGAAAGAAGTATTTTAGAATAAGTTGAAAAGGAATGGTTAATGGATCATGAAGAATGTTGAATGAGTAAGATGTCAACATATAAAGTCTTCAAGAGTTATGGTGAAATTATTAAGTGTATTAAGTCTCTTTTGATAATGGGGTTATATTAGAGGACTTTTTATATTATGTGTAACCCTGATGTTTAATATATGAAAATTTTATTCAAGGAATAGTTATCTGTTCTTTTGTGGACATAGTTATAAAGAACCATTTGGGTTTATATGATCCTTACTTTTTAGGTAATTATGGGTTACTATATGTTATGATGGAAGTGAAAGGCATGAGATAAAATTTAGGTTAATATATGTTATGGTTATTTTTGATGATTTTATCTCTTTTTGGGGAATTTTTTAAGAATTATATAGTTTTGGAAAAAGGACAACACACAGACCTTGTGACAACCCGTCACGTTGGACAAAGCTGTGGGAATCGAACCCACAACCAAAGTGCAACTAGTATTTATCATCTACCACTGGACTAGGTGAAGTCCCTGCTTAGTTTGACCGAATCCTTTTAGTTAGATGATTTTATGAATTAAGAGTAATTTGATTTTGGGTTATCTATGGAAATATATTAACCTATCATGGAGGATATGTGATTATGTTAATTACTTTTCAATGCGAGACTTTAAGAGCAACTGATATTGTTTGGAGATAAATGTTACGATTTTACTTGGAAGACCATGTGACTAAATCCTTCAAATATTTGGGTTTCAATCTTAGTTTGGTTTACTTTGAATAATTTTATGGACAAATTGTTTATCAAATGGTCCTTATTGAACTTTGGGTTTTGTTGGACAAATTTTGGAGATTAAGAATAGATTTTGTTTTTATAAAGGGTCATCCTTTTCTGGATTATCTGATCTTGTACTAAACTTTTTGGTTTTGGTTTTGGTTAAAGTCTAAAGACATGGGAATTATATAGTTCTCTTTTGTGGATTAGGTGATTCTATAGAAGTTGATTATAGTGAAAAAATATTCCAAAATACTCGTCATTAGGAGAAAATATTAGTTTGTGTAAGAAATCTAATAAAAGTTGAAAGTCAACATGATAAGTAATTATGTTTCCTTATGAATAAATTCCTCAATAAAAAAAAAAAAAATAAAAACAAAAAATTTTTGTCTCTTAACTTTTCCTATGGAGGAATCGAATACCGTTTAACCCATCACAAGTTTGTGATTTTCTTGTGATTAAATTTCTCCTAGACATGTTTACTATCACTATCCATCAGAACATGACCCTTTTTTTCCTCCATGTCCATATTTTCATACTTGGAATCCTAGTATGGGTTAACTTGGGTGACCTTTGTACTTATCTTTCTTTATTTTAAAGTGATTTTTACCAACTCTTGTTCCGATGTGGGACGTTCAAGGATGTTTCCAAGCTCAATTTTAAAATTGCGAGGACGCAATTCCCAAAATGGGGGAAGGATGTAACACCCCAGGTAAATAAAAAGTATGACATTTTTATATTTATCCATATTTCTGAATAAAGTATTAATTTTACTTTAAAGGGTACTCTATGCACGATGGCGTACCCATTACGCAACAATGAGTATCTTGGGAATCTTGCATTGCACTCCAATAATAAAATAATATTATTTTAAATGGTAGTTAACACCTAGCCGTTGTAATGGCGGGAATGAACAGAACTAAAAAAATGATTATATATGTTTTTCAAATATTTTTACTCTTTAAAATAAATGTTATAGGATTAAAAATGAGAATGAATCCAATTTTAAGCGTAAACATTCCAATATTCTTAAAAAGGACGATTAACAGCCTTTTAAGGGAGAACCTCTTTTAAATCAACTTTTTGACAATTTTATAAGCTCTATTTTTCAAAATAAACATATTATTTATGATTGGGACATTTAAATTTACCTCGGGTGATTTTTTGGTATTTTTCTGACAATGTTCATTTTTCAATGAATAGTGAAAAATACTGCATTTTACATTAAAAATTCTTTTTCATATAATTTAATTATATGGTTATATTAACATTATAATTTGTTTTAAAGTGTAATTAAAATATATTTTTACCATGTAATTAACTTAGGGTCATTGGGATTAATTTCACTTTGTAATTTGGCATAAACAAGTGCCAAACTTTTCATAAAGATTGTTTCTAAAAAGCCCGCTATTTGTTTTGACAACGAGAAGTTTTTTTTAAATTAATTATTGCAATTTATGTGTTTTTAATTTGGAAAAATGGATTAAATATTTGAAATCATAAGGTCCAAATTATGTAATTAATACTCTTTTGTTTTTGGACACTATGAATAGTAATGACGGTAATTATCTTTAATTATCTTGATTAATGAGTAATCGGGTAGTTAAAGATAATAAGATAATATCATAATGATACAAAATGACAAAAAAATGTGTCCTAAGGATACTGGTTGTCTCATGGCCGACCATGGGATTCCTTGTTCCAATCTTGGGGGCCCCATGGAATCACTTTTGTGAGAAAGTGACTTTCTATCCTTTTATTTTTAAAGAATGTTAAATGTAACAAAGAATGTATCACCTAAGTAAAATATTTTTAATTTTTTCTACATAAATGATATTTTGGACTATAAATATTCATCGGAAAGATAAAATTATTTCCTACATCATAGTATTTTTTTATAATTTTTAGACATTAAATAAATTAAATTATTTATGACATCATGATGATGCAGCGATGACCTCATTATTTAACGATTTAAATAAAATGGAAAGATAATGTAAAATATTAGACCTAAACATGTAAAAACCCTATTGGATGGGTGGATTTCTAACCCTTATCACCTTATACTCGAAACACATCAATGCTGGACCATTAAAATCTGAAACTCAATTGAAAATAAAGTTACATTTTATACCTTTCCAAGAGTGCCCCTCCTCTCCTCTTATAAAAGGCCCCCACCCCTACCTCCTTACACACACTTCCAAAGCCTCTGGATCAGCAAAACCCTGCCCATTTTGTCTCTCCACATCCCTATATAACTCCTTGAAGCCTCAATTCGGGCAGAAGTCTTCACAAAGAAGCCTTTTTGCTCAAACCAAAGGGAGTTACCCAATTTTAAGGTAATGTCTTCACTTGAGTCCTTCTGATTTATTTTGCTTCTCCAACCCCCTAAACTCTTTTTATTCATTTATTTTGTAACAACTACAGTATCTTCAATATACTATGATATTTTTATAAGAATTATTCTAGCTACACTTACACACACCTTCGTCTAATGGTTAAAGAACATACTATTTCTGTGGTTGGTGATTTTCTGCCTCACGAAACGATGATTGTTCAATATTCTTTTAACACCTTTAAAGGTGGCCATTATGATGTAAATGTATTTTATATATGATATATATGGTATTTATGTTTACTATATGCTTATTTATTTTATTTTTAAACCATACCTTTATTCTTTTCATGTTGTGTAAATGCGATAATTTCATATGAGGAAGTGCGGACTACCGCCCCCTCAAGTGATGTGACTCGTACATGCAATACATGGAATTTATAAAGAATGAAATTAATGAAAATATTTAATATATATAACATATATATTATACTGGAATTATAATATATATATATATATCATTTATTTTTAATTCCATTAATATGAAAAAGAAAAAAAATTAAAGTAGCGTTCATGCGTACGTACAGCCTACCGTCTCCATGGACGATGCTTTTTGTTTTTTACCACCAAATGATTTGGAATAGTATAAAATTAATATGTACTGGATATATATGATATATATGATATATAAATCATGATTATAACTCTGGATATAATGGATGCATGAACAACTTGTAATTATAAAGAGCATATTTTGACTCAAGTACCAATGATCGTTTAAACGACCGTTATTAACTAAAATAATTACATAGTGTTCATGACATGGTAATAAGTTATATAAAAGGAATAATGAACTTGAAAAAGGATCTTAATGAATTATAAATTAACTCAAGTTTATTATTCAGGATATTAATGAATGATCGAGTCAAGTCGGACCCGAGGTAAGGGATCCTACTCCTGTCTTTCTTTTTAAGTACACCCTTTTATGTCATTCCTTTTAAGCTCATATTTCTTGTGATTGGGATGTTATTTTATATTACTCTTACTGTAATTTTTATTTTCATATTATGAGAGACCCTATTTCCTCTCATCAATCCATTTTGAAAGTTTTAAGTGGCGCCATTAGGCTGCCGAGTTTTCGTAAGGGATTTTTCATCTCAGTTTTATTCCCGTGAGATTTATGCTACATTTTCCACAATTTCCTTTGAGTGGTGTATGTACTGACCATTATTATACACTTTTTATAGTATAATTTCACTTATGGGTATTCACATCTTCATTGTATGACCCTTCTTCCATGGGGTGTACGTTTCGAAAGTTACCCAACTCGGTAAGGGGACCTTTCACCCTCCTCTTTTTAAAAGGCTTCTTTTGTTATGTCTTTTAATTCACATACTATTATGTTGGGATATATTATTTTATATACTTATTGATGTAAATTTTATGTCCAAGTGATGAGATTCCCTTTTTATCTATCATCAACTCATTTTCTGAATTTTGAAGTGATGCCATTAGGCTGTCGAATTTTACCAAGGGAACTTTTTAACCCAATTTCGATTTCTTTGGGTTCAACATGTAGTTATTGAATATGTCATCTTATGAATATGTGTGAATGACCTTTTATTGTTTTAAACTTAATATCCACTTATATTGGGTGTATTTATATTTATCACACATAATTTTGAGATTGAATTATCCTTAATTTAAGGATACCTTCTTTATAAGGGAATTCATCACATTTGACATTTATATTGAGACTTCATTGTTGTTATGCACAAATTCACTCTTATATGGTGTATATACTATCCTTTGGAATATTATATATTGAATCCATTTATTCTCATGATATTATAATGTTCTGAATAAATGTTATTCCTCAATTATTGTATTCAAGTGTCTCTAATTTTGGTAGAACCCCTTTAACGAAAATATCGCTTTAAATGTTTTAATTATTTGTTCTTATTAATATCCATGTTTTAAAAATGGTTTTAAGGATTTATTTATTTGGATATTAATGGTTTAAAATTTTAAAAGATTCAAGGTGGTATGGGACACATTGATTCAAAAATCTCTTTATTAAATGTTTTAAATGGTTTTGAAAACGGTTTCTTTTTGAATGGATTCATTAATTCAATATACTAAAATGTTATATTGTGATTAAAATGTGGAAATGTTATGTTTCCTTTATGCATGTTTTATGTGATACATTTATGTTATGGTTCTTGGTCATTGTTATGAAAACGGGTGGTTCCGTAATAAACTAAGGGCAGGTGAGCCCGATATAGCTCTCCAATGCATTGGGTAACGCGAAGGAGTGAAACGTTAAGGTCTCTCAGAAGAGATTTAGGGAATATACTATGGTGGGTATTCCAAACGTAACCAAGAGGGTTACTCCCTATGGAAGAATGTTATGAATGCCTCAAGTTACCTTTTATGTGTTATGATTTCTATGATTTATTCATGATTTGATGAGGTATGTTGAACTGCCTATGTTTTATGGGTAAATTATGATTTCATTCTTATGTATATATGAACTCATGTTCCTTTACATATTTTTTATAACCCTTACTGAGCTTTTTATACTCATCACAAGTTTTTTTGAAATGTTTTTCACAGGTCAAGGGAAAGGTACATGTTATGATGATTGTGTCAAGGAAGTGTCAAGAAAGAATCCATGTTTTATTTTAAATATGTTTCTGTTGATGGGAAGAAATGAATACTATCTTTTATGTAACCACTTTTTTTAAATGTAGAATGTAATGAAAGTTTATGATCTAATTCTCTAAAACTCTAAACCTAAAAAGATCCTTAATGTGTAATCTTGTATTAACTCAAGATTAAGTAAGGTTTAAGGCTGGGGCCTTATAGTTCTCTATGCTCATTTGTAGGCATCCACTAATAAAATCTTATTACCTATTCACTAATAATTATTCTATATTTTCATTGTTTTGGTTTTTAGTTTCCTAGTTTTTATTGCATCTAATTAATGAATGATGAATTTCATGTGAATATTATATTGTTATATTATATAATTTAATATAATAATGACATATTTATAATATTCATTCATGAATTATAATTTTAAAACATATCATTAATAATGGTAATGAAAAATGATGTATTTTGTGGTCAAAGAGATGGTAGATCATCGTGGAAGGGGAGTAAGTAACATTTTAAGATAAAATAATGACCATAATATCATATATACAATATTATATACTTATATATATATTTAATCTATGTGGTGTGGGGATGAAAAGACTGCGACATCTCATCATGAAGGCAGTATTCCACATATAAATGGATGAAGAATTCATATATGCATTAGGGAAAAGGAATGAAAGAAAATTATACATATTATCGTTGCATAATAATAAATTTGTAAAAAATATAATAGTTTTGTTAATAATGTCACATATAATAATTAAATATTAATCCTTATCACCTTCTATGTAATGTGTTAGTGAATATCGAATCATTTTACTTCTTGCGGCGGTATTTTCCCATACACCCAAATAACATCATTGTATCTGATATGACATGTAATGTAATAATATATATATTATTTAATGACTTTAAAGGTTTATATATATTATAAATATCATATATTTTCATTATGTTTATCATTATACCCATCCTTGAGTAGTTAATATGGATAAATGAACTACCTTGGTTCACGAGGTGGCTGTCCACCATACACAAGAACGATGATTCCATAACCCACGTAATTAAAGTTGAGATGGTTTAGGTCAGAAAAATATTATAAAGAAATACTAGTATATGTAATATAATTATGATATTTTATCAATATGCTTTAATAAAAATTTAATGACATGTATAATGAAATTATATAAATAATTTCATTGAATAACATTATAAGTTTTTTCGGGTATCCACATCTGTTTTTCACCGAATCCATAATATGTTATATTTATGCCAAAAATAAGAATTCTATGATTTGGGGATGTAATTTTTAAATTATTCGTAGGTAAGTTTTTATCTAATTTGGTTTGATGGTTTTAATAATTTAGAGAAGTGAGTTCACTTGTATTGTTGAGGATATGTGAAATTTTTGTAAATAGCCAAAAGTATTCACTATTTGGAGTTCAATGTCATCTAATGTGGATCAAAAATAGATAACTACAATTTTGAGGTATTATAGTTTCAATAAAATCCTCCAAAACGTAATAAAACACATGTTTTGGACATTTTATTCCTTATCTTATAGGTTCCCTTATTTTTACCATTTTGGGTTGTAACTATGGTAACTAGCTTTCTATCCTAGGTAATTTTTCTATTCTGACTAAAATAACGTGATACATATTAGAAAATTTAGACACACTAATTTAAAATATAAAATATAATCGATAAAAAATAAATACTATATCTGTTGTAAATTAACTTTAACAAGAGCATGTGTAATGAATAAAAACACTACATTAATATTAACTATGCTAATAGAGTTTTTCATATTTACGGATAAATATATTCAGTAAAAAAAATTGGTTTATTAATGTAACATATTATATGTTTATTTTCATTTTAAAATCACAAGAAAAATATCAGAATTTGTTTGTTTTTTTTAATTTAATAATGTATAACTTATCCAAAAATAACATTAATGCAAATTTTGTCATTATTCATTTAAATGGAATTTAAATAATATCACAAAAATAATTTAATTAGAAAATATTTAGTTAAAAAATGTGTAAAATTATATATTTATCAAAAAAATAATATTATTTAATAATTCATTTAATTAAATTCAACATTAATATTTTATAAGATATTTATTTTAATTATTTATTAAAAGAATTAATTCCTATGTTACCGTATCTTAATATTTAAATGTAATTAATTTATATCTAAAGATTAAAAAACTACAATGATAGAAACAAATCAGTTATATTTAAAATAATATTATTATCCTAACAAATATTTGTTTCTAAAACCCAATGATTTATATAAATTAATTGAAACTAAAGTATCTTTTCGTCTTTTTCATTACATAACTAATTATATGGATCATATTCAAAATAAAGAAGAATACAATTTAAATTTTCAAATAATATAATGGAAAAGGTAGATATAAACTCATTAAATAAATATAAGATAATATTTTAGGTTATTTTCAATCTAATCATTATAGTTTAACCCATAGTAAATCCATTCTTTACCTTAAATATCATAATTAATTTTTACCACATTCACTATTCATTTTGGTCGATTATTTAGTTAAATTTTTTATAAATTACAAATTATATTTATTCCAAATAGTGAATCCTTTTTTCAAAATTGAAATCACAAATATAAACAAATTTATTTTAATAATTAACCATGCAGATGTGATGAAAAGATAGTTTTTAATGTAACATTGTTCAAAAGATTATAATGTTTTTACCAACATTGAATATTAAAATGATTCCAATGAATAATATTAATTTAATTGATATAAAATATAAATTAAATTAATTTAAAAAAATTAATATATAATTTAATATTATTAATTATTTAAACAAAAAGATAGTTTTCAATTATAATTTTGTATTTTTCACTATTCATCAAAAATTCTATCTTTTTGGAAAAATCTTAAACATTATCTTTAATATAACTTCATTATTCCTATTTCAAAAATTAATTTCATATTCCAATATAAAATTTCTAAAATTAGTAAAAATTTACGTTAAATTAAGAGCAGAATGTGCAACTAATCTATCTTATTGAAAAAATACATTTTTCAGAAACAATTTCTTTTTCATTTAAATGATCCTTATATTATTTATAATTAATAGATAATTAAAAAACAAGTGTAAAATATAGATTTTTAGAAGATAGATAATATTTTTTATACCCTACAATATATTGTCTATGTTACAAATATTACATTAAATAGAATTAGTATAAGTATATTGTTGTTTGATAAAACTCAATATTGCGTGTAATTCAAGCCATTAATTAAACTCATTGTTGAATTTATTTTATAATATAAATCAAATCTCATTTACCCTACAAGAAATTAATTTTAGAGTATTAGAATATTATTTTACTTTATACATTAGGTGTTGTGTTTCATATATGTTGTTGAATAAAATTTTATTCTTCAATAATTTTCTAGGTGCTACATTTTTCCCACCACAAATAAATTGTGTCCGCACAATTTCAAAATTATCTCAGCATATTGAATTTTGATATTTTAAAATTTCATTTTTAAAAAACTGACATTGAAAAAGTGTTATTAAATCATGTTCTTAAAAAGGTAAAAAGGGAATTATAATGGTCATATTTAATAACACTTAAATAGGATTCCAAGTTGGATAACATCAGTTTCAAGTGATTGTATTGACATGTAAGAGAATATTAAATCCCAAATTCGGATGTAGAATGTTATTAAACATTGAACAAAATAAAGTGGGCTATCCATATAATGTTAATGAAAAAAATATTTTAATCCAAATAGGTGTGAAAAAAGGTTTATTGACATCATAAAAATTGTTTTTAATAGGATATCATTTTCTTTCAAGATCATTTTCAAAAAAAGGAATTATTTTACTATTATAGAATATAGAAAAATATAATTACTTGATATATTTTTATTTTATAAGAACAATTTCATCCATAGTTTTTCTTTAATAAATTTTTAATTTATCCCATACTCAATGAAATTATTATAGATTTGTTATGCCTACATCCCTAATATTCACTTATAAGGGAACAGAAAATCCATATTAGAATGATAATTCATTCATTCAACTTTAAGATATTTTAAAAGAAAATGGTCAATATAGGTTATCCCATTTTTATAATTCTTCCCATAGTGATGTAATAAATAAATATATAAAATCTCATACAACTTGGTATTTATACCATTTCATATATAGTTAAACTTATGACTAATTCAACTATCAGTATCCATAACATTAGAAAGTAGGTAACAAAATTTTAAAAATTAAATTATCATTAATATTTAAAAAACACAATTTATATCTCAATAATCACATACCAAAGACATGGATACCTTCGTCATATATTTTCATAAAACATGTTAATAACCTAAATTATCATAAAAACATGTTGATAACATGAATACTTCATTAATATTTAAATATAATGAAGATTAATGGATATATTCATTATTTAAAAAATTTTGTTGACTCCATAAATGAGAGAATAATCATATTTATTAATGAATCATTACAAAGATACACGTATTTCATTATTATCAAATGCTTATCAATCATATCTTTATCCCAACATCTTTTACCCTACATCAAGAACATATTATGGGTTATCTTTCCATCAGGCATGTGTATTCAAATAAGTTTAACATTCCACTGAATCATTATTCTTAGTTGTCGATACCATATAACATATGCTTTCAAATCCTAATTGAAAATGTACTGCAGTATAATCCTTATATATTTCATAATTTTTACGTCCATGAAAACATTGGTAAAACACTCAAATGGAATTTTTTCTAATCTAAACACATGAATATTTGAATTTTTTTATTGTCATAACACAATCTTGACCATGATCCATTATATTCTGTTGGTGTATATTCTATTATTTTGTGGGATATTTATTTACATAGTTCCCCATATCAGTATAGTTGAATTATTTGACCTTGGAAACTTTTTTTTATTTCCCTTGAAATCAAAAGAACTGAGTAATTTATCTCACACTTGTAGAAAAATCTCATTCATTTTAAAAAATTACTATAGTGTTTCATTCTAAACTTATCAAATGTGGGAAAATACTTCATTACCTTATATCATTCAACCATCATATACATTCCATCCTCTATTTCTCATGATTTCCTATGAACCCATAATACATATTGAATTATTTATATGTAATATTAGGACATGTTGTTATGTCCTCATATGATAAGAATTCTGGTGAGATGAGTTCCCTTCTAAATATAATATTAAATCCAAAAAAGAAATGACCATTCTTACTCATTGGATTAAGAATATTTATTATACTCTCATTCCAGCAACATAGATCTGTTTCTAAAAAATTTCATATACTAGATTATGTCATATCATTATAAAACATAATTTATAATCCTAGAACTAGTGAAATACTTAATATAAATTGATATGATTAAGAATATCTAATCCCATAATCATAAAAATGGTTTATTTTTAGATATCTATTTTTCAAAAACATTAAAATGGCTTGTAAATAAAATATGAATTGTCCCAATCGTATCTCTAAGGAGTGTCAATATAGTTGTACAGTAAATCCAATTTATTAGCACTAAATAACGATCAAGTCAATAACAATGCTCCCTTTTTCGATTTTATAACTCCTATATACATATTTTCAAGAACTATATCCACCTGTAATATCCAAATATGTATGTATTACATGGAAAAATAACCTAATATCTACCTTTCCAAAACATTAAGATGTACGTTTATACTTACCCGTAATGTATATCCTAGAGTTATGATACCTAATATTTTTTTTCTTCTAAATCTAGTTAACGATATTTATGATAAAATTACTCAAATATCTATAGTAACAACCCCAACCATAGTATCCTATATCAGGTGCCATATTTTTTCCTTGTCTTAGATACAATGAGATGAATCATAAATGACCTATCAGTTTAGCAGTTTTAGAGAACAAGATACATAAAGGATACACATTTTACATTAGTAATAGAAAATAAAACATAATTCATATCAAAATGAAATGAACAGAATCCTTGAAAAGTTATTTAAAGGATTCATCTTCATAACCTAGGAAATGAAAAAATAGGTGTAATATAAAGTTCTCAGTAATGTTTAAGTATAGGGGAAGAGTTCACGAATAATTGAAGAGTCATCTATAACGAATTAACAATATTTAAAGGTAAATATATGAGAACACATTCCATTTAAATAGTTTACAAGAGTAATCAATACAAACGTAAATAACTACTAAAATATCATGGATAATAATAAATAGACTCTGAATGATGATAGTTTAAAACATCTAGTACAAATGAATAATGATTGGCCTAATATTTCTCTACTATCAAGACCTGTCCTCAAGAAATTCTAACACATCTGCAGAAATATGAAAAGGGTTTTCTCATATTGATTTTTGTCTCATGAGACTGCCAAAGTATCATGGTGGTTGTATTGACCTATCCTCAACCAGTGTATTGCATGTCCAAATCAATCCTTAAATTTTAAATATTCAATTTAATTCATTTACAATAAGCCTTATCAATAAATATTCTTACTGAGTAAAAGATACAAAATTGTCAAAATTTCCCCAATAATTCAAATATATTTGAATGTAAAAATTGTATTTAAAATGGAATATGGTATAGAAAATAATCACATTAATGGAAAATAGTGTTAGCATTTATGGGAAATTTTATGCCCACAAAGAAGACAATTATTCGAGGAAAATATAATAAATACAAAAAAGAATTAAACAAGTGAACATCAATACATTCGTAGTAAAAATGATCATTAACCATCAAGGGGAAGACTAAAAATGATATAAATACAATACATATTTTTGGAAAGTGTGTTGTTCTTAAAATGAGAAGAATATTCCATTAATAGTTTTTAAAAAAGACAAACAAGTGTTGTTTTGAAAGAAAATAAATATTTCATTGATTTTTTTTGAAGATTAAAAAGTGAAAAATTGTTTCTATAAATCATTTCTGGATGGTTAAAAATTTAAATAATTTTTTAAATGATGATATTTGAAAAATAAATGAATTCAAATGAAAAAAATAAATAAAGTATGATTTTATTAAAAAACAGTTACAATTAATATGAGTACCAAAAAGTAGAAAATGGTAATATTACATAACAATATCATTGTATATAGAGGATAATAAAATTAATGTTTTTGTTAAATAATTAGAAAATAATAACCTTCAACTAAAATTCAAGAATATACAATAATTATTAGAATAAGATTGTGAAATAAACCCTTAATATGATCATAATGTTGAAGTGAGAATTAATTAATGAATAGATTATGTATATAAACATCATATCCACATAAAATTATTTTAATTACTCAAAAATATAATAAAATTCATTATTTAAAAAATCTTATAATACTCACATAAAAAGGATGTAATATAAAATAATGAAATGAAATGTGATATAAAATTCATTAAGAAATGGCAAATTTTAATCCAAATTGAAACATAATATTACATGAATAATTAATTATTCATGTTATTATATGGAAAATTATAAATGTATACACCATATAAAATAAATTCGGTTAATAATAATACAATACTCCTCAATGAAATGAAATTGAGGGAAAATCTCTTACCTTACTCTCCAATTTTTTTGACTATGATTTAAACTCATGTATAGTGGTTGTAAAATTTTAATTAACATATTAAAGAACCATTAAAATAAATTTTATATAATATATGTCCATTTTATAAAATATTATTATCCTTTTACAAATATTATTTTATTATTTTCATTTTTTAGGTGTTAATTTCCTTTTTTTCATGGGTGTTTTTTCATAAATGATTCAGTTCTTAGGACTATAATATTTTTATATTATCTCAAAAATAATAATAATCACATAAATATAAAATTTTAACCACAATTCTACTTAAAAAACCATGAGTGATGTTTTTTAAAATTAAATTATATTATGATCATGGAGATGGTAGGATGTATACATACACAAGAGTAGTGATTCCATAATTCAATGACCATTATGGGAAGTATTTAAGTAATATTTTAACATTAAATAATTATAATAATTTCTCATATACCATATTAAATAATTATTTATATCATACATGTTGGGTGGTGGGGAAACTAGGGTTACATTACTTCGAGAAGGTGTTAATCGGCATGTACATGAATAATGTTTTCATCATTACGCGAGTTTAAAGGAATGGAAGAGAATGAAATATATAAGATTTATAAAATTTTAAAATTTTCATGAATTGAATAATTATCTCATAAATATCACATTTAATCATTAAAATTATTCCTTATCAAATCTCATTTAAAATTATTTTTGAAAGATGAATCACATCGCTTAATGAGATGGTAGTCTACCATACACATGAGCGACAATAACATATCTCCTACAAAATGGAAAGTAAAAAGATATATAATATATAATGAATATATTGGTATAAATTTGTTATACATATCATTTAAAAACATTATATCCAACATCATCTCCATCCTTGATAAGTACAAATGGAAAAATTAATGACATTAATTTGTGAGATGATAGTCCTTTGTACACATGGACAATGATTTCATAACATATTTGATTAATGTGGATATGTTTCTTGGTCATGAAATTGTTTAAAAAACATACCGTTATATGGAATATGCTAATTATATTTCATAATAATTGTTTAATAATAATTAAATGAGGTGTATAATGCAATAAAATAATGATTCTTATTGAACTACAATACCTCCTTTTAGATATCCTTATTAGGTTTTCACAGATAAATCCTTATGTGGTATTTGTGTCCAAACTATGAATTTTCGAATGAGTGGAGGTAATTTTTTAGTTTTATTTTCTATTATTGGCTAAAATAAATTGGTTTTATGGGTTGAATAACTGAGGGGGGTGAGTTCCCTTTTATAGTCGGGGATGATTATAATTCATGTAAATAATAAAAAACAACTATTTGGAGGTCAGCGTTATCTAATGTGGAATATAATGGGATAATTAGTTTTTTTGGGGAGTATATGTTCTATTAAAAACTCATATAAAATATTAATCACATATTTTATTCATTTTTTTTATCTTCTATGTTTCCTTATTTTTAACATTTTTCTTTTTAAGTACGGTAACATACTTTCTATCCTAGGTAATTTATCCCTTAATAATAAATTAATGTGATACATAATTGGAAATTTGGAAACACTAAATCTACATATGATATATAATATATATAATATATATACTATATCTTTGGGAAATTAACATAAATAAAAGAACATGTAAAGTAAATACCACATTACCCTTAACCATGCTAAGAGAGTTTTTACATTTTAGTGATCTATATATTAATTATAAAGGAATAATTGGTCCATAAATGGAACATTATTAATGTTTATTTTCATTTAAAAAAACACGTTAAGAAATATATTTTTTATTATAAAATTAACTGATTTAATAAAATATAATCTATCATAAAATAACATTAAATTTAACTTTGAAATTATTCATTTAAATTGAATTTCAGAAATATCAAGACAATTTTTTAATTTTTATATATTATGTTAAAACGAATATAACATTATAGAGAGTAGAAAAAATTCATAACAAATTTCCAAAAAAAATCATCAAATGTTATTTTATACAAAATATTATACAGAAATAAACTTGTTTTGATTTACATATGATTGGGGGGAAACAAGTAATATTTTAGTTTTATTTCTAGAAACAAACTTTCAACCCAATTAAAAAAGTTTATAATCATAGGATATCCCCATGAAAAAGGGATATTTTCTATTTAACCACTAATATAATATTTATTTTGGTTAAAATATTCCCCACATTCCTTAAGAGAGAATATACCTCTAAAAGATATAATGAGATAAAGATAGACATTAATGAATTCATGGAACATGCTACAAAACAATTGGAATATGAAAAAAATCTACTAGTATTTGTATAAAAGGATTTTCTAAAGAAACATTAATTGTGTAGGAGTATGAGAGAGTTGAGAGAACCAAAATGATATGGTTTCTAATCACTAAGGTTGGTGACTAATTATTCATTGATAATAAGGATCCTAAAACCAATCTAGACGTATTATGTATAATATAATCTGCCAAATGGAAATATGATTTGAATTTTGAAATGGATTCCATGGAACATAACAAATTCTATATTTTGTTAGATCTTCCTATTGATGCAACACCCATTGGTTAAAAATTAGTACTCATGAAAAATCTATACATTGGTGGAAAATTTTGTATTTATAAACAATGAAATGTTGCAAAAGGGTTCAAAAACTTTCATCATTTAGACTATCATGAAACCATTTCACCAGTTTAATACTAATAAAAATCAGATTTATATTTGGATTAATATCCAACAATGATTATGATATTCAAAAAATGGATGTCAAAAAATATATCATTAATGGTACCCTTAAGGAACATGTCTATATGAAACAAACAGAATGAGTTGTTTCTCTAATGGATTACAACATGGTATACATGTGTAAGAGATCTATTTTTTGATTAATTAAAGAATCCATTTAATTGGAAATTAATTTTTATGAAACTATAATTGAATTTATCATCAAAAAGGACAAATGTGAGCCATGTGTCAACAATAAATTTAGTTTTAGTGAATTCAATTACCTAATAAATTATATGAATAATATGATACATATTAGAAATGAAATACTAGTCTTATATTCTACTAATTCCTGGCTGACCACAATATTATGCATGTATGAATTAGGTGAATCATTACATATTTTTGGGATCATGATCCATCAGGATAGATCCATGATGATTCTTTATCCATGAAAAGGCTTATAAATAAATAAGATATAGAATAGATTCATTATGTAATAATTCATGAATGGATTATTTACAATTTTATATAGATTCAAATTTTACATGGAAATGATTCCTCAGATACATGAACAATGATATGGGATTTCAACTATTCCATACACATATGTGATTGGAGAACTAATGTATTTTATGATTTTTACAAGTATATATGTTTGCTATGCATTATGTATAGTAGGAAGATATCCAGATGAACCAAGTGAATGAAATTATATGAATATCAATACTATAATTATTTTTATTAGTTGTGGTAAGGATTTATTCTTCATATATGAGGTAGATAAGTTGCTAGTCATAAAATGACATACAAAATCTTGTTACAAAATTGATCAAGATGATATGAAATCGCAGTCAGGATAAATAATCATAATTAATGAAGGTTATTTGACATACAATATCTTTATAAATGTTTTGTCTACATATGAAAAATCAAAACTAGAGTATATTATGGATTCTGGGGTACCAAAAATTCATTTAGATATGCAACATAATCTAAGAGCATGATATGATTCTAAGAAAGAATATCTTATCACACTCTATTATGAAAATACAATAGTGGTGTCCCTTGAAAAGGATCTATGAAGTCATTAGCTAATGAGGAAAATACATTAGAAATATCATATATTTAGGTCTTCTTCTCAGAGGTGAGAATTCATGGAGAATAGAGTCTCCATAAAATAAAATGTGGGGGACATTTAATTATTAATTAATAAAAAAACATTATCATTGTGTGAGATATTTCTGACTGATAATTATTGGTACATGGCTCTATTCCATGTAGGAGTTCTTTGGAGTTCATTTCAAAGAACCCACTATGATTGTATTGTATTTCAACTATATTTTCATTAGATATTATTAATTATAGTATCTTATTACAAATAATTAATTGTTATTCATTAACTTAATTATATAATTTCCTATAGTATCTGACTCATTGAAAATGTAATAATAGCTCCCCATTAGTTTTAGAACTATAAACATATATGAGGATATTATTAGTCATTTTGTTATACCTAGATAAAATTATATGACGGGGTATGAAATATGTGAAACAACATGTATCAATACTCATAATAAGAAGAGACTTTATCTTATCATGTTTTTAGTAGGGAGTCTCTAAGATTAGATATTTAAAGAATAGACCCATTAGTGTTAACTCCACAGCTTTATGTGTTATTTCATTTTTCTTTATTTTTGTGTGTGTAATGGTATATTGACTTTAATGTTATTATTAATGGATTTCGTGACTCTTCCTATTAGATGTATTAACACGAACCATGATAAAAATTAAATGTTTATGTTTGGTATGTTTGGTTTTTCTTTAAGGACGTGTTTCTGATGAATAAGTTGATGAATATATTTTCATTCCATATCTTGGAAGTTGATATCTTGGACCTTTGATTGAAATATAACTTTCACATTAATTTTATGGCCATGGTGTCATGATGGGTTTTGTCCAAAGAATCAATGAATCATGTATCAGTAATTTTGGTTTATGACTTGTGTGTGAATCCTTCAAAAATATATATTATGATAAAGTTATTATATATCGATGAGAGAAATCATATGTGGTTGTAAATGTTGAGACATTAAATTCTATCTCTTGGGTGCCTTGACCAGTTTTTGGATAGTAATCATGGAATTTAGGAAAGCCTACCTAATGAAAATGAGAAAAAATACTATAAGGGTTACACACTATGTGTTTTAGTTTATTTTAATTAAATTATAATTGAGTTTATTTATTTGGATATGTCATATTATCATGTATGAGGAGAAAATTATTTAAATTTTTATAGATTTCATAAATTGAATAAATATTTATTTTCAAGTTAGTTACATAATTAAATGAATATAATGTTTTTTTATTGAATAAATAAATATTTATTCAGGTGTTTGAAGAATTATAAGGAACAGAGGACCCAGATTAGGTTAAGGGATAAACATTAATTTCTATGTTGGAAAAATAATAATTATAATTACACAATATAGGGAACACCATAACAGAATAACATTATTATTATTGCAAAGAATGATTTCATATAAGATTTGATATATTAATTTTGGGATTTTGTATAATTAATTAGTATTTAAAACTTAACCCTAACTATAAATATATGATTATAATTATTCTGTAGATGTTGATCAAAATAGAGAAGCATTGTGAACAATGAAATCTTGAGGTCTGTTACAATACTGGATAAAACTATCAGGAATATCATTCCACCTCAATCATATAAATAACACATTTGTAATGAAAATCATTTAATCCTAGATGAATCATCATTTTGATCAATATAAACATTGTAAGATAATTTCTCCATAACACAGAGACCATGAATTCTATCAGCATTGTTTAGAGATAATCAGAGAACATGGGGATCACTACTTGAGGGATTATATACTAGGATCCTATAAGAGAAATGATGGTTGAATAAAAAGGGGTTAAAATGACCTATATCTTGGTTAAATAATGATTACAAGATGACTTGTTCATTATTGAAATCTATATAAAAAACTATAAATTTAACTTGAAAAAGTTATTCTCTAAAATTTTTCAAACGACATTGATAATATTTTTCAGAAAAATCTTATTGGAATAAAAGAATTCATTCCTTTACAATTAGTATAATTTATGGTTGATAATGTATATCATAATGGAGAAACATGAAAATAGATCTAGCATTAACACGAGTAACTCCTTCCTTGTTCATGTACAATAGTAAGAGTGATAAATTGCATAGATTCTTTATCACTAACTAATGCATTTTCAAAATCACATTTAGTGGCATTGATAGAGTTACAAATTCCTAATTTGAGTTAATAAATCTATCTTGTATATTCTTCCTAATATAAAAAACATGGGTATTGGATCGATCATACTCTTACGGATCAAATTATTAAATAATATTTTCCCTATGCAATGTGATCATACCATAAATAGGACTAAATTATTTATTTAATAATGACGACATAAATATTGAAATATAGGATCCCATTTAGAAAAATATTTTTTAATGAATTCATCTAGTATTTTGCTTAATAGAGGCCAATGTTATCCATATCTACTCACTTATAATAGGAACTCATTTATTTGGATGGTTCTCATTCCCAAAATAATATAGTTATAAATTCCTTAATAATTTTTTCCAATTTTTGAATATGTGGGGACCCCTCTTGAAATTTTTCAATATTGAGAAGATACAGTGAGATGTTAAGAGGATAAGAAGTATATAGTGGTATGGTAATAGTATTAAAATTAATATGTTTTTGGATTTATAAATATATTCATGTTCTACTAATATAATGACCATGATTCATTATCATCTATGTCAACAAGTTAGTAATCATTTTTACATTCCATTGGAGGGTCTATACTCTTTGTATCCTTTATCGGGATAAATGTCTATTGCATATATCGCATGTGACTTATGAAATTCCAATGTTATTGACTAATGGTCAACAAAATTTTCACAATTAAATTTATATATGAGGCAATTAAAGATCGTGTGACCCATAACATAATGGTAAGAGAAAATATATATGTGATTGTTTATCTATAATTTATCTAGAATCCTTATATATAAAAATGTTGACAATTCTGTCTCTATGGTAGAGTCTATATATTCCATAACAAGATAATTATAGGAGCAATAAATTATTCTCTTATTGTTTTCATTGACATGTATACTCAAACATGATGATATGGTATCTTTTATTACAAGCTTCTAAGTATTAGTAATTTTTATAGATTCAATGTATATCCTTATTTTTTATGGTGGCGATTTTGGATGTATTTTAGTATATTTATAAATTAAATATTCTATACATTGTTTTTTTAGAAAATCATCAAAATCCAATGAGGTGAATTTATGATATAATAATAGTTACCAAACCATATTATTAGTTCTCCACACATGTTACTAGTAATTTTTCATGGGAAATATATATTTTTAAATAATATGTAAGACCCTTTCATGTGGAAATAAAATATATAACTATCTCATTTATTCAGTACATGAAATTTAATACGACAATTATTTTTTTCAATCAATGTGTAGCTAAATTATTTATGGGATTTCCAACAATGATCCACCCTAATAATGATAAAATGAGTAGTAATGTAAAGCTACACGAATCATTCATGGCCATCAAAGGTATGCATTAAGAATGTGATCATGGATTCTTCTTTCTATTATATGGTTGTGAACATTGTAATGTATCAAGAATAATAATTGAATGATATGGTTTGATAGATCTTCTATTGTATCTAATATGTGAGTTTATGATTTATGAAGACACATTAAGAAGGATAAAATTCCTCCCACACATGATACAATATCATATTTGGTTGTATTAGTAATCTATATGGTTCAATAGAATTTATCCAATATGTAATATAATTGAGTAATTTTTTATTTGAAATGGTGTTAAAGGAATCCTATTAGTGTACCTCATATAAATTTCATGGTATTGAAAATTTTGTTTCTATAATATTGGAAAATATTTATAATTAATCTATTAATCAATCAAATGGGTTTACTAATTTAATTTCAAGATGATGAGGATTCATTATTTTTGCTTTATTGGTATATTGTGTTTATATCATTAAAAGTGTTAGCTAAAGAAGGAAATGTAGAATCAGCAAAAAAATCATATAGAGTGGATTTGTTTACACATATAAAATCAATATTTCTTTACTTGATAATCTCAATTACATTATTAAAATGAGAAAAATATTCAACAACTGAGATGATATCACTTTAATTTTGTGGTAATGAGGCTATAGATGAGGTCACCCCTTTCCCTTTTTATTTATCACTAGTATAATAAATTTTTGGCATTGGAATTTTATGTTTTATCCAAAATCATGGATTCCTATGATGTGGGGTACCCTAAATTTCCCCATATACCTCTAGGTGTATAGAATAATTTTCGTATACCTCATCTTTTGCATCTCAATCAATTTTTCCACATTCGGAAGAACCGGTTAGGTCAATTTTGATGAATGTTATAAATTTATGATATATGAAAGGAACCATGGATTTCCTTGGATGGGAAGTTTATGAAATTATATACATTCCTTCTTAATGGATGATGTTGGAGATAACTATTAAGGTAAAAATTCCCACCATGAGAATGGATTCTATTACACCTCATATATAAATTTTGGTGCCACATCTCATCTCCAATATTTTTCTTGGATTATAAAAAATATATAATTTGGTGAATTTATTAATAATTTTTTATATTAACTATTCAACATTGAATAAAATAATATATTTTTTTGGATTTTACATCTTCATTCTTGATGCATACATTATTTTATATGTAACATTGTGGATGAGTTTGATTTCTAGTCACCATAGGCAAGGCCACCGATGTGATGGTTTCGATCCATCGAGTGGGATGAATAAATTCACATGGTGACCAAAAATATAAAAAAACAACATTTTTGGTTTACTATTCTTAGTGACAAGTATATTTCCTCACATTACAATTGTGGTTTGACAATAAGACTGAATATTGCAGTGGTGGGAGTGGCGTTGACCTATTTTACAACATTAATGGTTGGATACTCCAAGAAATTACTCCTTTATGTTTCCCTTGTATGAATTATTAGGTCTACCATATCATAATTTTTATATATATGATGGGTTGAATTAATGATGTAATTAAGGCAAACATGGTTATTTATAGATATCCTGGGTGGATACAAGTAAAAATTTCTATATAAAATATGTCCACCTCAGATTCCTCTTCATATGGAATGTAAAAATTTCCTCACTCAAGTGAGAGACCTCAAAAATGGTTTTACATTGATATGGTGTCCACCAAACCTATTTTTATTTATCATTATAGTTATAACCACTATGGACTCAACTCCTCTAAAAATTCAAGAATGATTTCAATTATTATGACTATACCTTAATGCGGGTTATCCTATAAAATTTCGTTCACCTTTACATATTATGGTCCATGGTTAGGTGATAGTTTACATGAATGCATAAATTATGAGGTTTTTTTAGAAAAAATAGTGGGATATAATAATCTTACAATCATTGGGTTGTTAAATATAACCCTCTTAACAAACAATTACCCTAAGGCATATAGGGGTATCTTATTCTATGAAGTATGTTAATCATACATATTTTTGTGTTATATAATAGATAGATTAGAAATACATTACTCTAATATCATATGCTATGAATTTTTAATTTATCAATATCTTTAATAAGTTAGTAGGTTCATAATGATTCACTATATTCTTTGTAATGTTTTATTTTACTGATTCAGTTTTTATTATTCTTCAGTAATAATATTGATTACCCATTTATACAAATTTATCAATTGATAACCTATATACTAAATCAATCAACATACGGGGATTATATAATCAATAATATTATATCATCATTTTTTTATCTATACATTAAACCCATAGAAATATCTAATGGAGGGATTTAGATCTAATTAAAAGTGGCATGTGGTATTACAAGAAAAGAATGAGGATTGTAAAAGGGTGATCTTATATATCTCTTTGAATAGAATCAAAACAAAGATTCATTTATTCCATTTAATGGTGAATGTAAAAAAAATTAACTTCGTATGATAAGGATAATACTGATTCCTTTAATGTCTGTGCATTCATTAATACATCCAAGCAATTTTAATTCATGGAGAGTAGAATAATAGTGTAAAAGGTACTCAGTAATGGTTTGATGTGGGATTTATACTGAAGAAACCATTTAGATTTTAATTACGTATAAGAGTTAGGTTAATGAATATTTTTTCAAAATGATAAGGATATTGACATAAGTAATTTTGGGGGCACAGATGAGTATCTAAACTGATGACATTTTAGATGTACAATAGAATAATATCTATTAAAATCATTATAGGAATACAATGGAGTAAAATTTAATTAAAGAAATTTTTTAATCCAATTGGAGAGTCCCAACTCTCAAATAATTTAAGGTAACCATCAATGGAATATCAACTCAAAGGATTTTAGGAACAAAGAGGATAATATCAACCCATGTAATTTTAATGATAAAGGTATTTTTTTTATTTACTTGGCTTATATCTTGTTTAAATCAGTTAGAAATGTAAATGGTGTTAGTCCTGAAATTTGATATGTTTCAATGATATTTGTTGCGAGATTATGATAAAAGATCATCATTTAGTCTCATAATTATGCATGACCTTGAGTGTAGAGGTATATCCCCATGGTGAAGACTAGTTTTTTAGCTAGGTATTTATCCATGATAAAATAGGTTATAAATATTTATAATTTCACCTAGTGATCCATTAAGGGTTTTGTTAGATAGTATATTCTGGATTTTGACATGTTTAAAGGATTTCCATTTAGTTATATGAAGTAACATGGGAAAACAGTTCACTTGTGTGTAGGAATTGACAAGGAATGGAACGTAATGTGCTCAAATCAAGGAATGGGGAAGATATGCATAGTAGGTGATGCTTTCATATATCCACTAGGAATGCCAATAGATCTTCTTCTTGGTGCATCTATGACACTTAGCTTACAAAAAATTATATTCTTGATCATAAAATAATCAAATAATAAAATGTAACGACATTTTATATAAATATAACATTGAATCCATGATATTCCAAATCAAATACTAAAAAATATGTTGTTCCATTATTTGTTGGTTTAAACTATGGTCTGTGTTTATCAATTCTAAAATTAATCCTAAAAAGATTATAAATATTAAAAAAACCTTTTCTTCAATTTTTTTGTGAAATCCATGTACTAGTTTTGATATGTGATTCTAACCACCATATCAATAGATTGGGAAATATTTTTGAAGTATCTACAAAAACAATTGTGTTAGTAGTCATGTGGCATGGGAAGATCCCAAGTTCATCTTCATCATGGAGGGAGATACACTTTCATCTTCAACATGTCGGAATTTATTCATGTGAGAATCTTATCATGGTATTATCAAAAAACTAAGCAATATATTTTTTGTAATATAACAATTTAATTCATGTTATATCAATATGGTTTTAATGAAATAAATAAATGGATAGATATATATGAAATAAGGCTAGTAGTTCAAGATATGGGTTTCAATTTCTTGATCATCCCATGTTATACAACTCTACATCATACTGAACTTCAATATTTCATGAAATGGTGTGTTTTACACTTCATGTGTGATAAAACATTTATATAACAGAATTTACATTATATAGATAAGTAAATATGTATTTTGGCATGGATTGAAAAGACGATCAAGGTTGCAAACTAGATCCACATTATTGTGGAACTTGAGGTGGGTAGCGAAGGATGATTGAATTAATGAAGATAATATATCATTCTTTAAATTGTACAACAGGGACATATTCTACCTAATATAATACTATATTTTATAACTAGGCAATATCATGTATATGGATATCGTAACTGTTTCCCACCATAAAAAATCAAATTGATAATAAGCGTGAGTTCTCCTTGAAAATACCTTATATTTCATGAGTTATTTATCAATATATCACCAATTACCATTTTATGTCATTCAGGATCCTATAAACTAACTAGTGAGGGGAAAATATATTTTTGAGAGAAGGTATTTTGTAACCAATTATTCACCCTCACCTCTTAATTGTGGTTTAAACTCAATGGATCCAAAATTATAATAATTACTACAAGATAGATAATAATTATTGAAAGGGAAATTTAATAATTATTATGCAAATTGTGTTAGAGGTGTTATAGTAGAGGAAGAGACTTATTTTATATGTCTACCTAGACTCTTGGTTCTATAATAATAAACTTATTACAATGTTATTATGATAAATATATAATTAACTTCAATATCTGGTTTGGAATAAAATACATTATTATTATGTTTTATGAACAAGACTAGTTCTACATAAATTTATAGAACGTTTTATGGAATTGGGAATATGGAAAATGGTTTATATATAATATATATACAGTGTCCTATATATAATAGTCAATATAACCAGGAAATGAATTACTTTAATTGAACTTATCATTAGAATTATATCATTTGGAATATAAATCAAAACACATATAATGAAACCATCCTGATATATAATTGGAATCATATTATTATAAATATTTTAATAAATATAAATATATTTTACTAAGAAAAATGGAAAATAAAATTTTAGAGAAAATTTAAAAGGAAAACTAGATTATTGGAATTTATTAATTGTTATATAAGTAGAATAATGTGTATATATGAATGTTGTAGGTAGAATTTATTTATTGCCTTTACTAATAAATTTATTTAGTATTGTTATTTATTACTTATTTGAGAAACATTTAATCCCTTTGAAATGTTAAAAGAGTTCAAAAAAATTAAATATAATCAACATGGAAATTGTATTTAGATTATTTGATAATATATACTTCTTTATAGAATTTATAGACCATTGGGGTGATTATTGAATTGTTTAACAAATCAATCTATCTAGATCAACATATTTTAATGTTGTATCTAATAAGAGAAAGTTTTTTATAAATTATTTTATTGGGGAATGTTAGCACAATTGTTCTATATAATTATATATAAATTTTCTTGAAGAAAAATATTTAACACTAAATGTATTCAAATATTATCCATTTATAAATACAAAATATCATATATATATACCTAGAGAAATAAAAAATTTACATTTATAAGTACTTTGGGTCATGAAGTATAATTATTATGATTGTATGTATATAATTTTTCCACTAAATTATATAATGTATTCAATAGTATTTTTCCCAAAATTATAATGATAATTTGTTTTATTAAACCTAATATGCACAAATTGTTTATAGCCTAATGCACTGCCTTCAATATGAATGATCATATTGTTCTAGGTGTTAGTGGGATAAAATTTAAAATTAGGGAAGTATATGACTATTATATATGATTGGTTCTTGATATAAATTTAGAGTTGGTTATATAATGGGATATGGGAATAAAACTAACTCATGTTACACATAAACGACAATTTTTGGGAAGGATCCCCTATGCAACCAAGAGATATAGATTCCATATAGAAAATGATAATTAAGTAATGATTATATGTAATGAATACATGTCCTAATATGATCCCATTGAGATTTATTATTCTAATAAATAGATACAAACCATGTGATTAGTGATAGGTCACATTTACACTAACCATTTTTATGTCATTGTTGGATGCACCTAAAGTGGTGGGACACATTTGGTACAAGTATGTTTTCATAATGAATAATTGTATACCTCATAATAATTCTTAATATAAATCATAGTTGGTGTATAACAGGTCTAAATATTTTTAGTTTATTGGCTATGGAGACACATTTTCACTAATGGAAATGAGATAGTTCATTTAGATATTTCCTTGAGTAATATCTCAATATTATTGTAAGATATATCAAGTGGATGAAAAACATAAATCCTTATTGTGATTTTTTACAAGGATGTGTATATGATACATACTAAAGGTTTTAGATTAATAAACTATGTTTCTATAGTATTAAATATTTAATAATATATATATATATATGGTTCTTAAAATTATTCTCATTTTTTGAATATCTATATTAATATTGTAATCATAGATTTTAGTTTCATCCAAAAAAATATTATTATTGTGGATAAAATTTGGATTGCTGGAGTGTAATGGGATTTATCGTGTTTCTTATATATAATATACTACTACTAAAATATGATATCCCAACAATACATTAAATTATATTATATCTAAGAATGTTGTTATAAATAAAATACCTAGGTATTTAATAATATATGAATGTAATGAATATATATAGTGATAAGTGTTGAATGTGTTCACTAAAGGAAATACTATGGAATTGTGGTTTATAAACAGTCATTGTCAAACCATTTTACACCATGGAATAGTGTAATAAAATATCTCATGATGGATCATGAATGGTATTATGATATGATATGATACCATGAAAACATCAATCCAATCGATCTCCAAATGCAGCCACTTCTAGTTATGTTTCGTTTTAAAATGAATTTTAGGAATTTCAAATTTTAATATATTCATTTAAAAAGTAATTAATCCAGTATCTTGAGTTCGTGGACTCCAATATAAAACTATTTGTATCCCCATCAAGGGATTAAATTTTTTAAAATCAATAGTCCAAAAAAAATTCCATGAAAACAAGATCATTATTTTCTATATTTATTTCCATACATTTAATTGAATAATTTTAGAATACCGTTCATATAAAGGAACTACTACCCAATAATTGAGTGATTCCCACAACATGTGGATAACATAGCTTGGTATAATCCATTTATATGTCTGTATGGATATAGAATAAATTTCAGTTTGAAGCCTGGACTAGTTGGACCATCAAGGATAAAGGTACAATTTTTTCATTATATTATCTATTCAATATGAATAAATACACTATGGGATTATTTATATTTTAGATTTTCATTTGAATTTTGTGTCAGGTATTCCTTTGAAGCACTTTTTTGGATTCAAAATATTGAATGAAAAAAGAATGCTATAATTTTCTTTTGTATACAATGGAATATCATAAGTGAGATTCCCATTTTAGTTATTAAAATAATTGAAAAAATATGATGCTTATTTAAAATAGTTATTATAGATTGTGTTTTACTAGATCACGGTGTAACCAAATGATATGGTTATCTTGGGTGTTAGTATAATATAATGAAAAATATCTTTATGAATAATGATTCTCTAAACTATGGTTAGCTGGTAACATTTTCATGGTTAAAACCCTCATCATGAGCCTTAATCAAATAGTAATAATTTTAAATTTGTTTTAAAAAAATCATTATATAAAATAATAGAAAGTTAGTGTGGATTAGTTAGTGGAAATAATTGAACATCAATATTTCATGGATTTCCCAAACTGAAATCCATAATTGTATGGCATGCCTCAAATAGCAGCAAAATGGATATGGTCATCTCATAGCAATAATTTTCACCATAAGAAAACCCATTTCATAGTAAAAGGTGTTTTGATAGTATTTCTAAATATTTTTATATATTTATTAGTGTTATAAAAAACATTCACTAACATAAGACCAAAGGGGCAATGAAAAATCCAAGGGTTGTGTATTATAGAAAACCAAAATGGTTTTGAAACATGTTAACTTGGTTTAAAACTCACTTACTGAGACAAAATATATTAAAAAATAATTGATTCTATATTAATTTTGGAATAAATAATAAATATAAAGAAATAATGTTTTTCATAATAACCTTATGTGATTTTTTAATTTATGTAAATTGTTATATAATTTATAATTTTGTTTTTTAATAATTAATATATTTAAAATCTATGATATTTCTAAAATATGTAGTTCATATTAAAACAAAATAAT
The DNA here is from genome assembly GCA_963277665.1 of Viscum album. Classification (NCBI taxonomy): domain Eukaryota; kingdom Viridiplantae; phylum Streptophyta; class Magnoliopsida; order Santalales; family Viscaceae; genus Viscum; species Viscum album. Next base: position 819,649,680 of record OY728166.1, read on the forward strand.
TAAAAATTCAAGAAGTTCTTATTTAATAATATTTAATATTCTATGTTTATATATGATTAAATTATAAATATTTTTTAATTTTTTCAATATTTACTCATAAATGATATTCTCATGTTTTAATCACATGTCAATATATATAGAAAATGTTTATTAAGTAGAAAAATAAAGTTTCAAAAAAAATTCTACATATCCATTTATACATGTAAAAAACTAAAAAAATGGTTGTGAGGCAAAATCCCCATTAAAATTATAACTATTATATTCTTTCCAAAGAAATCATTTTTCAATACCTCTATCATGAAAATGGATAGTATCATCTGAAATATATCTTCCACTAGATTATCTTTTGTAAGGAAAGCATGAAATGATGTGTCCCTAAAAGACAGTTACCTTATTTTTCTTGAGAATCTATCAAAATATAATGAAATATAATTTATAACATCATAAATTATTATTGAATTTGAACAAGATTTGATAAAGTATAATGACTTGAAGACCACACAAACTTGAAACAATGAAAGAGAAGAAGTTTTTCACACCCCACTCAATGCACCAGGCTAGTCTCCTTTCTCCCTCTCTCTCTATCACACACACACACACACACTATCATTCAACTCCCCAAAAAATCAAATAATATTAAATAATACAAATAAATAAAATAAACACTTAATCTATACAATGTTTCATTATAATACATATATCTATGGTTATTACATGAAATCTATTTATCATAAGTTACATGGTTTTATAATCACAAATAATGATTACCTATGTTATACCAACATTACAATCATAGCAACCCAAAAATGGTATATATATGTACATGTGGTCTCACCAAATATATATATTAGGGTAAAATATGTAATCCGGGGGTAGATGACCTTCAATATTTGATGAAATTCCACCATTTATCTATAGTGACTACCCATACTCTATAGAAAATTAACTATTTCACTAATATTTAGTAAAAAAAATAAACATAATTATTACAATATTTTTTCTATGAAATGAGAAAGTCTTTTCATATAATATCCCATATCTACAATTTTAACCATCACTATTACACATATCATATTTTTCAATCATTTGACTCAGTCTAACTGTAATGAATAATTTCAGTTATCACTTTGAAAATAATAAGGATAATAAATCTTTTAGAGTTTCTCCTTAAATATAATAATAAATACATGAATCAATCATCCCAATTCCTAAAACATTTCCACTTGATGTGGTATTTAGGTAACCTATGAAATATCTCCAACAATATAGAAAATTTTCTTTTCCTCTCTTCCAAATAATATATTGTCTCTATCTTTATCTATTCACCCAACTCCCACTATAGTGTGGTGTTTACTTAAACCCTCAAAAAATAAAGTCTTATTGAATATATCGATTAGACAATTTTTTAAATCTAACACCAATAACTCATGTACATTTTACTCCAACGTTTTTAATATAAAATGGAAATTTAGTTCAATATGAGTTATTCGTTTGTGTAAGACTAGAATCTATGTTAAATGGATTACACTCTAATAATAAAATAATAGAAATATTACCTCATTACTACTTCCAAAAATATATTATTAATATTTAAACCAAACAACTTGGTTACATAATTCAATGTCTTTTAAGAATCATCCTTCATTATTTGTAAAATTGTAACCTTTTCCAACTCTATTATCCTGATAAATAGCATTCAAACTGAATAGAATACAAATCATTTGGTTATATATTGGGTGTCTACATTCATAAAAACATCAGCATTACAAAATCCCAATAATATATTTTTTCAAAAATAAAATTGAAAACCCATTTGATCCTTTAATATACAAGATGATAAACTTCACTTCCTACTTGGTTTTTCTCCTATATCAACATGACACTTCATATAATTCCCACTAAAAAACTAATATTGTGACTAGTACACATCATGGCATACATTAGGATTCATACCACATATCAAACTTAAAATTTCTCAATGTACTAGATTCGCCTACAATTTTTTGGAAATGTGTACATAGTTAATTTCATGTTTCTTGCCAATAGATTTGGGAGGGAATTATATATAGACATTCTAAACATCATATAAATATTATACCTTTAATCCCATTGATATAAATAATTATTTTCATTCATATCTATATAAATAATTATCACTAGGATTTAAATTTCATAGATCACATAGATCATCACGAATCTGCCATAAAAATACCAATTAAACTCCTAAATCTTATTAATTTTTTGACCCACCAAAATAATAGCATCCATATACAAGAGAAGTATGCTGACAATTCCATCATCCCATTACTTCTAGTATTAATATTTATCGAAATTACTATTATTCAAATGTTTCTACTATGTGAAATAACCAAATTTTATATTCCACTGAATTTGGACTAGCTTTAATTCATAAAGAATTATCTTCCATTATCAAGTTTATTTCCTATTAGAATAACAATGAAAACCCTCCAATTGTTTCATGTAAATCTCGAAATCCCATCCACCATGAAGATAGATCATCATTATATCCTTATACTATAAGAGAATATTATAACTAGAAACTATGCTCATAAATGTTCTGATAGTATCCTACATAACTATTTGTGTGAATTTTTTCAAATCCATATCCTAACATTTTTTTTAAATATCTTAACAAAAAATCATGTGTTGTATCCATTCCATAAATAATAAATCTTTTTTAAATTGAAAACCCACTTATTTTATAATGCTTTCATCCCAAATGGTAACATAATTAGAAAATGTGTTCCACCTCTTCTGATATTTTTTGTTCTCCCCAATCATTAGATATATGAGGTTCTTATTATATCCAAACTCCAAGATGATTATTTTAATCTATAAGTTTTTTATAATTCATATTCCAATTTTTTTATTTTTAGTACTAAAACATATAGTAATCTATCGATTAGTTACTTATCTTCTAGATATCTTCCTTAATATTTAGTAACTTGAGATCATTCATGAAAATCATTCATTGGTTTGTCTACTTGACTTAATGTGAGACAATCAAAATTATATAAATAATGAGTTGGTTTGGTACACCCACTCAAATCAAATTAGATATGAAATATAGATTGTTTTATCCCAAAATAATTCTTGGATATGTTCAAGTCATTCCATATTACATCCTCATTAAAGATAATATCATGTATTCTGAAGGCTTATCTCTTGTCATCATCCCAAAGCTAGACTAAAAAATTTTCCTCACCATATCGTAAAAATGAAAAATGTCATGAACATTGAATCATGCTTGAAACTACCATTACATTATCTTTGGAAAAGTTGATTCTCTTAGAAAATAATGACTAAAACTTCAAAATCATTATCATAAAATATATTCTTTATAATTTTCAATTTATATATTGTGAATGGACTTCATTAAACAATGTGTATATTCTTATTCACTATTTCCATCTAAATTTACTTGGGAATTCCTGATTGTACCATCATTCCCACTCTATCTCTATTATTATTTGTTTTATTTTCTATGACACGATTTTAATCATTGTTGAAATGGGAATATTCTTCTTAATCCTAATCAACTTGATTCGATATAATTTCCAAATACACATGCACCATTATCACCACCATTTTCTGACCATAAACAAATTAACTTCTAACTAGTTTCATTTTTTACAATGGTTATCCATAAAAATAAAAATATAAATACATTAGACTACTATTTTTGAAATTACACCCATAAATTATTTATTTAATTATCAATGAATGATATTAAATAATTTGAACCTCTGTAATATGATACTATGGCTTGATATTAAACATCCTAGTTGACAATGTCTAAATTATATGGTCATTCATTCTTATTATTTTGGTTAAATGATTCACTCTTCTACATCCCAATAACAAAACTCCCAAAACATCAAAACTCTATGAGATCAAGCATCAATATTCATATCAGTGTTAAATACATTGTATCATTCATAGTGAGAATACAAAATCAAAATATACATAATTCCATAAATTACAATTTTTATTTCAGCTAAAAGTTTTTCTATATATAATAGTTTAATTAGATATATATTTCCATTATTTTTCCCTCTTACCCCAACCATGAATCCTTGAGAGATAGACCATAATCTATTACAATATTATGTACCAACAACACCCAATAATGAATTTATATAGAAATTATATTGTTCTATATCCCCATGACATTTCTAATTTCTCTTGGTTATAAACATAAACTTCATTCCATATAGCTATTAAAATTAAATTTCTCCCTGAGGTGAAGTGTTTCATCATCGGAAAAATGCACTTTTCTGATTCTTTATGATACATAATGAACAATGAACCATTTACCTACCATTGAATATAAATATTCACATAAATCAATCACCCATGATTTTACTTGAGTGTTTACACTTAAAAAAAATATATTATTCCCCTAAATTGATTTCATCAAACAAGAACTTTCAAAATATATCCTTTAAAAACCTTCTTTTTGATTCCTAAAATCCTTCTTTATAGTTCATATCTTCTCACAATAAAAACATATATTTTTAGGGCTATCTAATATATATTGTCTCCTTTCTCATGAATTATCATCCATTTTCATAAAACATATCAATTCAGTTTATTGAATTCTTATTTCCACATTTAATGAATTTAAAAAAGGATATTGTCATCCTAATTTATATGTTATTTATTAAATATTAAATTACATAAATCATAAATCTCCATATTGGTATTGACTCAATAGTTTACTAGGGCTGACACCATCATATCCTAATGTTCTACTAGTGATGATAAGAACCAAATTTCTCAAAAATCATCCAGAAACATGGCATTGATTGACTCATGGTTCCCTTTAGTTATAATGATCTCATTAAAATTATCCACTATAAATATTGTTTTATAATCCCATTTCAAAAAAAAAACTATATATCATAAAAACCATTATCACTGTTATTAGATTCTCATGCATGTCTATCAGATATTTTATTATATATTTTTTGTTCTTCAACACTATAATGGTAAAGTATAAAACCTAAAAAAAATACATCCAAATAAACCCAATTTTATTCTTTACCATACATTCCAATTATTTATTATAAATATTCTCTAGTATTAATCTAACCAATAAAAATTCCAATCCATATTGAATGAGATAATACTCAATGATTCATTTATAAAATCCAAAATCTATCACATATAAAATTTTCTTACAGACATTACCCTCTCTAATATATATACATTATGAAAATAGTTATATTAAAAAAAAATCCAGAAATATAATTGAATGAGAATGTTACTTGAGTAAGTCATGTATGAATTGTTGAGTCCATAACCACATGATTGTATACCACGTATTTCTGAATATTTATAACCATAATATAGTAAGATTTACTTAAATATAAATTATATGTTAAATAGAGCATGAACCTATAAATTTTAATGAATAAAGACTCAACCATAATTAATGAACCCAAGGATAATAAATTCATTACACCCTATTCATCACTCAAATTTGTTTTCATCACACACACTCTCATTAAACCTAAATAAATTAATACAAGAACATATTAATAAAAATTAATGAAAAAAACATTGGGTTTATAAAATTAAAAAATGATTCCATCATTTAGGGTATTTTTGTGCATCCATTTTAAAATTATATGAGGGTAAATAATCGCAATCATCAATTACAAATACTATAACTACTTTATAATATAATTCACACTATGATATAATCCATATTTGAATGTGGTATCATCGCATATGTATATTAGGGACCGACTAGTAATACTGGTGAAAAAAATAATTTATCATTACATACATTCCACCATCCATCCATGGTGACAAAAAATCACCTATAGAAAATGAACCTTATTATTAACTTCTGGTGAATAGTGGAAGTCACTCAAATGTTCCATAAATATTCTATGAAATGTGATGAAGTAAATTGTATTAAAATTAATTTCACATCATGTAGAACCTTGATAGTACACCCATATAATGTTAAAAAAAATAAAACAGTCTTCCTGTATTAAATAATTCATGTATCTATTTTGTAAACCCCATGATCAATGTATCGTCTATTATTCCACATTATAGTCATATAATATGTAAATATAGAGTCATAATTACATAAAATTTTTATCATATGTTTTGGGATATGATTAGTTGGGAATCCCATATGACGTATAGTAAAGGAATCGTCTATATTTTATCCATTTCACTGATTGGAAAAAGTTTTTTTTGGTTAACTATCCAAGAGATTAATTTTACATTATGAAAATTATTTACTACTAGATATAGTCATGAATTATAGACATGGTTAACTAGTGCAAGTTCTTCTAACATATGAATCATGGAAAAATATTTAATATTATGGATCTAAAATGAAACACTATTTTAGTGGGATAAGATTTAATAAAAGATCTTATAAAATGTGTGAAAACCATGAAACTCAATTGAAAAATCCGTTGATTTTTTTAAATATAATAATCATCATCACACATGACATTGAGATAAATATTTGGGATGAAATATTGATTTCATAGACTTATTATTATATTAATGATCCTCAAAAATCATTCATATATTAAAAGGGAATAATTATATTTTTTCGATAAATACCGTCCAAAATAACCAGATTGTGAAATTTTTCTATAAGTTGATATATGTGATAATGAGAATCATTGATGAATTCACATAATGTTTTATTGGAATTTTCTAATTCCTTTTAACAAAATAAAATTTAGTCACATAACTTATACAAAATATGACTACCCACATTAATGAATTTGAGAGACAGATGGTTTTCATTAGTGAATGTTCTAATTTTGGAATTCATTCTATAATCATCATTAGAAATGTTTCCACAATGTGAATAAGTTCAAGAAATATATACCATGTATCTTAAAATTATTAATGGTTATAGAGTAGGAAAAGGGATTTACATGTGATGACCCAGACGCTCTTGGTCCTTTCCTTTTCCAAAAATCCAGATCCTAAAGGGGTAGCGTCTCGGCGCGACCGTTTGGGGAGACTGATCGGCGCGACCGATCAGTGAGACTGATCAGCGTCACCCGACTTTGTCGGGGTTTTTTTAGTGATGTGCGCAAATTAATTTTTAAACTCTTCTTTGACCCCCTTTAAGCTTGTCCTAAAGCCTAGTAACGCCCGTAAATGTTATAATCAAATATTTAATAAATTAACCAGGTGTGTACGTTTATTTAAACCACCTGACCCCATGGATAACGTGTGGGGCCGCCTGGTCAACCCAAGACCCCCGCTCCTAACACGGTTTGACATTCTTATCTCAACCGTCTGTGACTAATATAAACTAAGGGTTAGCCGTGGTTTCTTCTTTTCTCAATCACCCTGTGCTAAGAGTACTTTTCATTCAGACGAGCCGCATCGCTCTTCATGATGTTCCGTGCCTGTCTTAAGTGTTGATAGATTAGGCGTTTTTCATTCTGGCGAATCGCATCGCTATTTGTGAAGTTCCGCCCTCGGCCTTAGCGTCGATCTTGGATCAACAAGTAAGGAATTTATTCATCTCTTACTTTTGTGTATCATGAGGGATGGGCATGATTTTGATTCTGTAGAATTGGTTAAACCAGACCTAAATAAATATAATGAACTGATTATATGATGAAAGAAGGGGGGATGTGATTGTTGATGCTGTTTTATGTTGTGATCATCTCTCTGGATTGTGCAGGCTTACACCTCCTGAAAATAATGGCCATTGGTGGTCTTTCTCTGTGGAAAAATGAACCCTAGTGATGTTTCAAATGACTTGTTTGTGGTTGTGAACTCTTTCTGTAAAATAAGCAGTTGGTTAATCACGTACACTTGGATAAATGAATTGAAAGCACCAGGATCAACCCTTCTATGATAACCCTCGGTTAAATAACACAAAATTGAAATCATGGAGCGTATAAAATCTTTTAAATCTGAAAATACCTGCATGGGACTGCTTTCTTGGTGGTAGTGGTTTGATTTTTATCCTTTATAGGCCGATTGCTAGAGATGTGGGAGGGGATGGGATCCCCTATCGATATGGATTTGGTGATTGTGAGTTTTAAGACCAGGTGGTTACTTTGTTTATATCAAGAATTGGGGTGGGATCCTCTATTGATGAGTAACCATTTTGGAGGACACAAGGTAGTGTCTCGAGGGTTCCTTTGGTTCTAGTAATTCGAGGGAACTCACTTATCCCCTTGTCGTTGTAACATTACAAGAGAACTGGGTGTGAATGATTAAATTGATGTTTGGATGGATTCTTTCCTTGGTTATGCTTATGGTGTTAGTTGCCCAAGTTGGTGCATGAACTTATTTTAATCATTATTACCAAACATGAAAACAAGAATGGGACAAACAAGTTTTGTTGGCGAGAGTCGTGGCTCGAACTTGAGTGCTGTTGTGATCTGTAGGTTGTCTAAAGAAAAACCTAACTTTGGGTGAGTGCTTGTTACCTATCTATATACTTGTAGTTTTGTGTTTCTTAATCACGGCCCAACTAAGTTGAGCACTTAGTGTAGAACACCCCCATTTCATGGGGGAGGGTGTTTTTACCAACACCATTCTTAGTGGATGGTTATTAGCTCCTTTTCTGCTCCCTTTCCCGGATATCCCAAGTACCTTTGGGCAGGCTGTGATGGCCTAAGGTCCATTATTAGCACAAGAATATTCAGGCGGGGTAGTGTGGTGGTTATGGCCCAGGTGTGTGCGGGAAGGTGGTTTCCCATGTATCTTCTGGATGATGCCCAGGTGTCTTCGGGCATGGTAGTGGATCTTCTAGCCTAGGTGTCTTCGAGCGTGGTGGTGGTTGTTCTGGCCTAGGTGTTTGCAGGTGTGGTTACTTGTGACAGTTGTGGCCCAGGTGTTTGCGGGCGGGATTCGGCAGTGAGACAGTGTGCAGTTGTGCCCCAGGTTTTTTTGGGCAGGATTTGGCAGTGGGACTGCGTGTGGTTGTGGCCCAAGTGTGTGCGGGCGGGTGTGGTAGTGGGACTGCGGTGAGAATGTCGAGATTGGTTCGATGTGTAGGATGTCTCAATAACTAGTGGGAAAGTGGCGTGGGGTATCCAAACATCGATGTGCTCCTATTATATATATTACTTGACTTGCATTATTTGGTTAGTGTAGCCAATGAGTGGTATGGGTGAACTCCTTGATAGTGTTGGTTTTCGGCTTCTCACGGAACATTAGTACGTTCCCCCACTTGTGAATGAGAGTCTTTGGTTTTCCCTACTGAGTGTACTTGTATGCTCACCCTACGTATATAAAACTGCTTTTAGGTTTCCAGGAGGACTTCGGGGATCATAGAAGACCGTACTAGCTCGTATATTGGGGCAGTCGCAATTGCTATTTTATTTCATTGGTACTTACCTTTGTAGTAAACTTTTTTACTTTGTGGCTTTTAATTTTGGAACATGCATGTGGGAATAGTTTACTTTTGGATTTAATTTTCTTTTACCTTGGTGTTGTTGGGTTTCATCATCTTATCTCCCGATCATATAAAACAAAAAGGGTAATGCCTTCCATTTGTGTGTAATTTCCATACCCATGGTGCTAGTCGCCACTCTGGGACCTATAGAAGGCGGGTTTCGGGGGTCATTTTCTCTCCTTCAACTTAAATAAGGAAGGGCCTGGAAATCTGCTGACCCTTCCCTCATATTGGTGAAGGCAGGTTGTGACAGAATGGTATCAGAGCCTGAGGTTTGAGAGATAGGATGGATTATAGAGTTAGGCACAGTGAGGATTGCATGGGATAGTAAGGCAACAATGTTGGTTGACCTTGGTGCATGAATTAGGCCAGGGAAGACTGGCTAGGACATAGGATTTTAGGGCCCCACGTGATCTGATACAAGGTCTCTTGACCTATCGAACGACCAAGTGATGCCACGCTGATTGAAGGGTAGATACCCTCGGAAAGGTACATGCATCATAATGACATGTGTTCTCATTTTTCTGGGATGTATTGGATTTAAGAATAAATGGAAATTTTAAGAAATTTTAAGAACAATATTCTACACTACTTGGGCTTAGGCATTCCTTGTTTACCTTGCAGTTATGGCACCAAGAAGGCAACCACATGTGGTACAGGAGATTGAGGCCCCATAGACTACTTTGGCAGATCGGCAGAGAGCTGATCGAGAGGAAGAGGATGACCATTGTAAGAAGACTCTTCGGGCCTTCTAGTGACAGAACCTCGAGAAGTACAAGGGCATCACCACTGAGCTGAAGACGGAAGGCTGGGTAGAGGAGCTAGTGATATCCTTCGGCCTAATTCGGGTCCCGGCCGAGTACTGGTTACCTCTAGCTGTTAGCCAGATGTGGGAAGCGACACATCAGTGGTGGACGCTTTACCTAGGGGAGAGGAGAGAGGCTGAGGTGCCATGAGCTAATTTTGAGATGGAGTTCTGGGTGGAATCCCACTCCTCGATGATGAAGGCGGAAAAGAGACAGGAGCTACTCTCCCTCCAACAGGGGAGTATGTCAGTGAGGGAGATAGGAATCAAGTTCAAGGACCTCCTACATTTTTCTCCAGACCTCTTTCTCGATGAGGAGTCTCGGGCAAGACGTCCAGAGGAGGCACTCTGACCCTCCCTCCATTATGCTGTCACCCCCTTTACCCTACCGACGTACTTAGAGTTCCAGAAGAAGGACGAAGTGGTGGAGAGGATGAAATCTCTAGGAGGTGTGTCATGAGAGGGGATCCGATTGGGACCATCGAAGGGGAAGGCCTTCAGCACCAGAACTCCAGCGTTAGGACCCTCCAGTTTTCAACCCGCAGGGAGCAGGCCGCAACAGTTTCAGTTTTGATCCCTTGGTCCTCGTCCTTTTCCTTCGGGCCCGGGACCACAATGCTTCGTCTATGGGAGTTGTGGACATCTTCGGAGTTAGTAACTGGGCCGGGCATTGTACGGTAGAGGCGAAAATCCCCAACACCCTCCCCAGCAGCAGCTTCCAGCCAGGCCTTTCCAGCAGCAGCAGCAGGGACAGCAAGCTCCCGCTCCTTTGAGGACAGACATAGGAGGAGGGGGCCGACTCAGGGTGCTCCTCAGGGACTGCGACCGGGGCATGGTCGAGTAGGTGGTAGACATCTGAGGGGCAGAGGAGCCGGGCGTGGACAGCTACACGCTGTAGAGGCAGCAGTTCCAACAGGGCCAAAGGTTGTTCGAGGTACGATCAGTTTGTTTAGCACTCTTGCTTATGCCTTGTTCGATACCGGAGCTTCGCACTCCTTCATTGCACCCAGTCTAGCCCATGCCTTAGGTCTCGATGCCGAGAGACTTCCAGTTCCCCTGGTGTTGAGAACATCAGTCGGAGGTCAGACCGACTTGTTGTTTGTTTGTTGGGGTTGCAGACTGATGATAGGGCCACATCAGTTGGTTAGGGATCTTCTTCTACTACAGATACAACCATACGATGTCATCCTAGGCATCGACTGGCTATTTTCTGTGTGTGTCGTCATCGACTGTTTCCAAGGAAGGGTTGTGTTATCGGACTTGGGTGGCCGGTGTGTTACTTTCCCCAGCGAGCGGAGCAGTCAGAAGGGCAGTAGGCTAGGGGAACCCCTCCTCTCCTTGTTGGCCGATCTATCAGTGGAATCAGTAGATGCTGAGATGGTGGAGGTGCCATAGGTTGTCCGTGAGTTTATGGACGTCTTTACTGAGGACGTAACGGATCTACCCCCGCAACGGGATATTGTGTTTGGGATGGACCTGTAGCCCGACGCTCGTCCGATCTCGATGGCTCCTTACCCGATGGCACCTTTAGAGCTACGGGAGTTGCGGATCCAGATTGATGATATAATGAAGAGGGGTTATGTTCGGCCGAGTGAGTCACCGTGCGGTGCTCCAGTCTTGTTCTCAAAGAAGTAAGATGGCGGTCTCAGGTGGTGCATAAACTATAGGAGGCTGAATCCGGTGATGATCAAAAATCGCTACCCTCTTCCGAGGATAGATGATCTTTTCGACCAGCTGAAAGGGGTAGGATGGTTCTCGAAGATCGACCTACGGTCTGGCTACCACCAGCTGAGAGTGAAGGAGGGAGACATCCCGAAGATGGAGTTCAAGTGCAGATATGGACACTTCAAGTTCTTAGTCATGCCCTTCGGTGTTCCGAACGCCCCGGCTATGTTCATGGGGCTTATGAACTCCATATTCTGGGAGTACCTAGATCAGTTCGTAGTTGTGTCCATTGACGACATCGTATTCTACTAAAAATCATAGGAGGACCATGCAGAGCACCTGAGGCCAGTTATGGAGGTCCTTCGACATCATCAGATCTATGGGAAGTTGTCGAAATGCAAGTTCTAGACACGAGAAGTGGACTTCTTTGGGCACGTGGTGTCTGAGCAGGGGGGAGCAGTGGATCGATAAAAGGTTGAGGTAGTTGTTTCTTGGGAAACACCCAAGTCTATGGCAGAGGTTGGTAGTTTCCTCAGGCTAGAAGGTTACTATCGGAGGTTCGTACCCAACTTCTCTCGAGTTGTATCCCCTTTGACAGCCCTGACCAAGAAAGACCAGGTTTTCATGTGGAGTGAGCAGTGTGATTCACCCTTCATCTATCTGAAGGAGAAGTTGGTCAGTGCTCCAGTGCAGAGATTGCCAGAAGAAGGGTCAGCATATGAGGTGTTCTGCGATGCTTCAGGATAAGGCCTGGGATGTGTGTTGATGCAGCAACATGGGGTGATCTCTTATGGTTCCAGGAAGCTACGCCCTCATAAGTGTAATTACGCCACCCACGACCTAGAGCTTACAACGGTCATTTTTGCGCTGAAGTTATGGTGGCACTACCTCATCGGAGAATGCTTTTTGGTCTTCACAGATCACAAAATCTTGAGGTATATCTTCTCCCAGCGGGACCTAAACTTGCGACAGCGGAGATGGGTGGAGTTCCTCCAGGATTACGACTTCGAGATCTCATATACTGAGGGAAAGGGAAATGTAGTGGCTGATGCCTTAAGTAGGAGGACACAGAAGAATGCGGTCTGAGAGTCGGCGAACGCCTGGAAGGTGATGGAGGAGTTGGCTGCCTTACAACTGGATGCATGAATGGATGGTGGTAGAGTTTGCCTATATCAGATGGCAGTGCAGTCATCTCTGTTGCAGCAAGTGGAGGAGTCTCAATGGGGAGAACCAGTGTGCGAAGTAATGCGTGACCGAGTTGACCAGGGTGATGCTACAGAAGGATGTACAGAGGATGGTCAGAATCGGATTCTTTTACAGGGAAGGTTATTTGTTCCAGTAGTGATGTGCGACAAGGTTCTTAGTGAGTTCCACAAATCATCTTTGGCGGTACACCTAGGAGTTTCCAATATGTACCAGGGACTGAAGAGATAGTTTTGGTGGCCCGGAGTGAAACGAGTAGTGGCAGAGTTTGTGGCCAAGTGCTTATTATGTCAGCAAGTGAAGGCTGAACACCAAGTTCCAGGTGGCCTACTACAATCTCTAGATGCCCCTGAGTAGAAGTGGGATGAAATCTTGATGGATTTCGTCATGGGACTTCCCAAGGTCTAAGGGGCATACGACGCCATCTGGGTGGTAGTGGACCAGTTGAAGAAATCAGCCCACTTTCTAGCGATCAGGTAGTGGAGTATTGTGGATGCTTTGGCACGAAAGTACGTGGATGAGGTGGTGCGGTTGAATGGAGTTCCAAGGTCTATAGTCTCAGATAGGGATGTGCGGTTTACCTTGTGGGTATGGAAAGGATTGCAGTATGGTTTTGGCACAAAGTTATGCCATTGCACTGCTTTCCATCCCCAAACAGATGGACAGACAGAGCAAACCATCCAGACCCTGGAGGATATGCTACGGGCATGTGTTCTAGACTCAAGAAGATCATGGGTGCGACACTTGCCCCTGGTAGATTTCACCTACAATAATAGATATCACTCTACCATCGGTATGGACCTGTTTCAAGCCTTGTACGGAAGGCCATGTCGTTCACATGTGTTTTGGGCCGAATTAGGAGAGGTAGGCATCCTTGGACCAGAGGTGGTGCAGAGCATGACAGAGAAGGTTCATCTCATACGGGAAAGGATGAAGGCGGCCCAGGACCGGCAGAAGTCGTATGATGATACCAGGAGGAGGCCCTTAGAGTTTGAGGTTGGAGACCACATGTTCTTGAAGGTCTCCCCTCGGCGTGGGCAACCGAGGTTCGGCAAGGGGAGTAAGCTTTCTCCCAGGTCCATCGGGCCCTTCGAAGTGTTACTGTGGGTCGGCGAGGTGTCCTATCAGATAGATTTACCACCACTACTACTGAGGACACATGATGTATTACACATGTCCCAGCTCCGTCAGTATCTTCATGACAATTCACATGTCCTAGGCTGGGGAGAGATGGGCATCGAGGACGATGTGACTTTTGTAGAGAGACCAGTGATGATCGAGGATCGCAATGAAAATGTGCTTTGTGGTTGAACCATTCCCTTGGTTCGTGATTTTTGGAGACATGGTAGGCTTGAGGAGATTATGTGGGAGAGGGAAGCACAGATGCGTGCCCAGTACCCAGAGTTTTTTTTGAATTTTTTTCTGTTGTTATAGCTGTTGTGGTAGGAAGTTTTACCTTGTTGGCTATAAAATGCTAGTTTTCTTTTCCTATGAATGTGTGTGAAAAGGCCTCGCTATAAGGGAGGAGTGAACCTGACCCCTAATCAAGATGCATTAAGGTGGATGCTATTAAAACTGTGTGGGTGAGTTAGTGCCACCCAAAGCTGATAATATCTTGACATGGGGAAGGAGACTCCCCAACCCCAACATGCCCATGCAGTTTGACATGATATGTTGCTTGGTTCGTGATAGGAAAGTGTTCTTAGTTAACGACGAGGTTCACTCTTGAGAGGTATCTTTCGAGGTGGTTGTTCGAACCCGCTCTTTCCTTCTGGGTTGTTTAAATTCTCGAGGGCGAGAATAGTTTGAGAGGTATCTGATGTGATGACCCAGACTCTCTTGGTCCTTTCCTTTTCCAAAAATCCGGATCCTAAAGGTGTAGAGTCTTGGCGCGACCGATCGGCATGACCAATCGGGGAGACCGACCGGTGCGACCGATCAGGGAGACCGATCAGCGCGACTGATCGGGGAGACCAATCGGTGCGACCAATCGGCGCGAACGATCGGTGAGACCAATCGGGGCGAATGATCGGTGAGACCGATTGGTGAGACCGATCAGCGTCACCCGGATTTGTCGGGGTTTTTCCAGTGACGTGTTCAAATTGAGTATTAAACCCTTATTTGACCCCATTTAAGCTTGTCCTAAAGCCCGGTATTGCCTGTAAATGTTATAATTAAATATTTAATAAATTAAACTAGTGTGTATGTTGGTTTAAACCACCCGACCCCTTTGATAATGTGTGGGTCCGCATGGTTAACCCATGACCCCCGCTCCTTACGCGGTTTGGTGTTCTTATCTCAACCGTCTGCGGCTCTTATAAACTAAGGTTTAGCTGTGGTTTCTTCTTTTATTGATCACCCTGTTCTAATAGTACTTTTCGTTCAGACGAGCCGCATCACTATGCGTGAAGTTCCACACTCGGCCTAAGTGTTGATAGACGAGGCGATTTTTGTTCAGGGGTACCTCATCGCTATCTGTGAAGTTCCGCCCTCGGCCTTAGCGTCGATCATTGATCAACAAGTAGGGGATTTCTTCATCTCTCACTTTTGTGTATCATGCGGGGTGGGCGTGCTTTTGATTATGTAGAATTGGTTAAACCAGACCTAAATAAAGATAATTAACTGAGTATATGAAGAAAGAAGTGGGGCTGTGATTGTTGATGCTGTTTTATGTTGTGAGCATCTCTTTGGATTGTGCGGGGTTACGCCTCCTGAAAATCATGGCCATTGGTGGTCTTTCTCTGTGAACTAATGAACCCTTGTGATGTTTCAAATGACTTGGTTATGGTTGTGAAGTCCTGATATAAAAATGGAAATTGGTTAATCACGTACAACTGGCTAAATGAATTGAAAGCACCAGGATCAACCCTTCTGTGACAACCCCCAGTTAAAGCACATGAAATTGAAATCATGGAGCATGTAAAATCTTTTAAATCTAAAAATACCTACATGGGCCTGCTTGCTTGGTGGTAGTGGTTTGATTGTTCTCCTTTATGAGCCAATTGCTGGAGATGTGGGATGGGATGGGATCCCCTGTTGATATGGATTTAGTGGTTGTGAGTTTTAAGACCGGGCGGTCACTTTGTTTATATCACGAATTGAGGTGGGATCCTCTGTTGATGATAAACCATTTTGGGGGAGAAGGGGTAGTGTCTCGAGGGTTCCTTTGGTTATAGTACTTCAAGGGATCTCACTTATCCCCTTGTCGTTGTAGCATTACAAGAGAACCAGATGTGAATGTTTAAATTTATGTTTGGCTAGATTCTTTCGTTGGTTATGCTTATGGTGTTAATTGCCCAAGTAGGTGAATGAACTTATTTTAAACATTATTACTGAACATGAAAACAAGAATGGGACCAACGATTTTTGTTGGTGAGACTTGTGGTTCGGACTTGAGTGCTGTTGTGATCTTCAGGCTGTCTGAAGAAAAACCTAACTTTGGGTGAGTGCTTGTTACCTATGTATATACTTTTAGTTTTGTGTTTCTTATTCATGCCCCACCCAAGTTGAGCACTTAGTGCCGAACACCCCCATTTCATGGGGGAGGGTGTTTTTCCCAACACTATTCTTAGTGGCTGGTTATTATCTCCTTTTCTGCTCCATTTCCTAGATAGCCCAAGTACCTTCGGGCAGGCTGTGATCGCCTAAGGTCCATTATTAGCCCAAGAATATTCGGGTGGGGTAGTGTGGTAGTTATGGCCCAGGTGTGTGTGGGCAGGTGGTTTCCCAAGTATCTTCGGGATGAGGCCCAGGTGTCTTCGGGTGTGGCAGTGGATATTCTAGCCCTGGTGTCTTCGGGCGTGGTGGTGGTTGTTCTGGCATAGGTGTTTGCTGGCATGGTTACGTGTGACAGATTTGGCCCAGGTGTTTTGCCGGTGGGATTCGGCAATGGGAATGCGTGCAGTTGTGGCCCAGGTGTTTGCGGGCAGGATTTGGGAGTGGGACTGCGTGCAGTTGTGGCCCAGGTGTGTGCGGGCGGGTGTGGCAGTGAGACTGTGGTGAGAATGGCTGGATTGGTTCGATGCGTAGGATGTCTCAATAACCAGTGGGAAAGCGGCACGGGGTACCCATACATCGATGTGATCTTATTATATATATTACTTGACTTGCGTTATTTGGTGAGTGTAGCCGGTGAGTGGGATGGATGAACTCCTTGATAGTGTTGGTTGTCTGCTTCTCAAAAAACTTTAGTATGTTCCCCCACTTGTGCAAGAGAGTCTTTGGTTTTCTCTACTGAGTGTACTTGTATGATCACCCTACGTATATAAAACTGCTTTCAGGTTTCCAGGAGGACTTTGGGGATCGCGCAGGACCGTACGAGCTTAGATCTTGGGGCAGTCGCAATTACTATTTTCTTTCTTTGGTACTTACCTTTGTAGTCACCTTTTGTACTTTGTGGATTTTACTTTTAGAACATGCATGTGGGAAAAGTTTACTTTTGGCTTTACTTTTATTTTACCTTGGTGTTGTTGGGTTTCATCATCTTATCTCCCAATCCTATAAAACAAAAATGTTAATTCCTTCCATTTGTGTGTAATTTCCATACCCTTGGTGCTAGTCGCCACTCCGGGACCTATAGAAGGCGGGTTTTGGAGGACATTTTCTCTCCATCAACTTAAAGAAGGAAGGGCCTGGAAATCTGCCGACCCATCCCTCCTTTTGGTGAAGGCGGGTCGTGACATTACATCATATAGTGTTTGGTTTAAAATATACATGGATAAAATTTTAACTAGGATGAATAATATTTTGCATTACAACCATTAGTCATTTACATTGAAATATTAATATAGGTGGTAAGGAATGTGTTGATATTTCTATTGGATTTAATTATCCTAAATAACTAAATATATTTACGAAACTACATATAATGTCTATATTAGTTATGTAACACCCAACATGTCACTGGATTGTCTAGTTTTTTAATTTGTTTTACCTTTTTTATGTTGTAGTTCTTGACTAATGGGTTAATAATTGAGATTTTTGGGGAGAAACTGACCAAACAAGCAGTTTTTTAAACTATTTATATAATATTTAGGAAGGGATAAAAAGGATAGTAGTGGTAGTTTCATAGTTTAAAAATGTTTTTTCAATCTATGTGATTCCCTAGGGTAACTATGCTACTAAATGTTTTTGGAGATAATATCAACATATTATTAAATATGATTTTCCAAACTATGTAGCATAATCATGATTCTATCAAGGTAATAAAATTTGGTAATTTACAATTTTAACATATATAATTTTTAATCCTTGGGAATCATTATCATTCCCCTATTTTATATAGACCCTCCACCTTGGCAGTGAATGTCTCTATCCCCATTCTTTGTGATTTATTAATGGATTCACGTTTTTTTGGATTTTGGTATGTAAATGTCTTATTTTTTCATATTCTTTCCCACTTTTTCATTATTATTCCTCCATTTACATTGATATGTGTATCCCTAAATGTAGGGGTAGGAAAAACCAAAGTTTTAGATAAGGGTTATGTTTTTTCTTTTACTTTATGTGTGTTAGTCATTGATCATCCTATTCTAGGTGCATTTTATTCAAGGAGATGAGGATTCAATAAATTCTAAGGTAGGCATCCATATATCAGGAACTTTTCATTATCATATAATTAAATTTATAGTAACTATTAGTTTTTGTTATTTTTATTTCCATTGAAATGTCTTATGATTATTTTTTTAATTTATGACATGATTTAGTGATTGGTTTGCTAATTTTGGTATTTGAAGAGTGTTTTACAAATGGGATCCAATATTTTTAACACCTAGTGTTTCAGAAATGAATAAAATAAATTTTATGATATAAAAGGGTTTCTACTGTGGCTTTATAAATTGTTTTTCCCTATCAATGGTGTTTTGATGAAATGTGCATTTTCTGTTTGTGTTACAATCCTATAAAATTGAATTTGACTGTATAGAAATTAACTGTGATAATTTTTGGATGTAAGGACCTAGCCCCCGAGTTCCCGGAGCTGGTGCCCATTAGACACGATGTACCACAATTATTACATTACATTTACATTCATCACA
The DNA here is from genome assembly GCA_963277665.1 of Viscum album. NCBI lineage: Eukaryota > Viridiplantae > Streptophyta > Magnoliopsida > Santalales > Viscaceae > Viscum > Viscum album. Next base: position 819,668,821 of record OY728166.1, read on the forward strand.
TCGTGTCTTATGCTACGGATGATCATAATGTTCAGGTTCTGGGGAAACCAACTGCATTCTGAAACTTCATTGAAGTCAGGACTGATACCTAGATAAATTTTCCTTTAAAACGTAGGGTGAGAATTGAAATGCTCAGTAAGGGGTTTGAAAACTACTTAATAAAACTTTTGAAAACTACTTTCCGAAATAATTTATCTTACATAAAAGTATTCCTTTAAGGAAACCAACTAGACATATTTAAGGTTGATATAGTACCATTAAAGCACTTCATGCATAAGTAATTGGACATTTAGCTGAATGCCACTAGATGAACAAAGTAAGCATTCATGTATAAAAATCCATAAATTTTAACAAGTAAAGTAGGCATAACATGCAAGGTATGAAAATACTACTGCGCTTGAACATTATCAGAGTTGCGTACAAACAATTTTACTTTAACTTATTAAAATTCACAATATAACAGGATAAATGTAATGTTAATATCTGCATTGCAATTATGGAAAGGCAAATTGATCATGGATCATCAATATCTCATCATATGAAATGTTCAAATTAATCTCATACTCATAGCTAATGGTTCTATAACCAAGGATATTCCTCTAGTCAGAATAATCACTTGGTTGGTCATATACTAAAACATTATGAGAAAATGTATACTGAAGGACTCATGGTCTTTATGTCAAGGCCTTATGCCATGACCTGAGAGTATTAACCCAATCTGACTGTCTTAAGAACTATTGATGCATTGAGGATCTTACTTTTATCGGTCTCCAACCCGGAGCGCTTACTTTTACCAGCCCCTATCCTGGAGGGCTCACTTTAGCCAATCCCTAACCTAGAGGGCTTTCTTTTAATGGGACCCCAACCCAGAGTTCCAATACATTTCTCACATGTCAATAAAGTCTGATATTCAAGGTGTCCCATACCACGTTGAACATTTAATTTTTATTTCATATTACCCAAGGTGTCCCATAACACATTGGGTAATTTAATTCTTAGTTCATTATCAAGATATGTCATATGCATGCATTAAGTAAAATAATAAATAATCAATCCATTGTACATTTAGTCTGCAAATACTTGATATAACATTGTAAATATGGAAATAATTAATCAAAGGCATACCTAGAATAGTGAACATTTTTTGCACATAAGATACCACATAAAATGACGGATGATTAGGGTTTTCCACATAAAATTATAGCTTCTTTATTAAAGAACCCTATCCATGGAAATTAATTCTTACTAAAAATACATGTCATTCACTATGATGATAAAAGTGTCAATGAAAATAAAATAAGATTCAAACATAACTTGATTTATCAACAACATTCACTACTTCTAGTAGAGGACCATATGGACATGTTACTTCAAATCATTTTTAACCTAATCTCACAAATTCAAAGCATATGATGTAAATATAATTAAAACATTTTAAATTAATGTATTTTTGACACAAATACAATTTAATTTATCAAACATCAAAATTAACGTTTATTAAATACCCCTCAAACAGTAATTGTATTAATATACCAATTATATTTTGATGATCATCATATTGAAATTAGGTTTTGGGAATTATAAAAATATTTATATATATACATATATCTGAATATACGCAAGGTTTATACATTTAAGTTTTTTATAACCAAATAATTTCTTATATATAATAAAAACTTCAAAACATAATTAATCCTTAATACTTCTTGACTGAAATCCAAATCAGGTAAGATATATAACTTGTGTGACCGAATGTATATTCATATGTAAAAATTAGGGTCTCACATA